>BOPP01000013.1:5093763-5106333 GCA_017312745.1 Gryllus bimaculatus
AGGGGGGCTGGGGAGAGAGGTTGAGTCGGTATTTGCGAGATACGACGGGTTTACGATGCATTCGGGCTGGTCTGGGGCGGTTGCCGTTTAAAGAAACGGCGTCCCGCAACCCTTCTTTTTAAACAGGCTGCTACCGCCGCTGGAAATAAGGGTGCTGGAGGAACGGACGTTGAAAGTGCGCGGGGTTTGTTTTCTCCAGTCGTTAACCCACTGGCCTACTTCTACGTATCTGTTCATTAGTGTGTGTGTTTCTACTGTAGACATCGAAAGTCGACCATCGTAATTTCCCCTATTTTATATTTAAATGTTCTTCCAGCGAAAGCCATTTCTTTATCGCATTTTCTACTCCCACTTTTTGTTTTCGTTATGTAAAGGTACGAAATATTCCTCTGTGAGAAATATGAAAAGCATTTTCCTTCTCAAAGTAATCCCTTGGTTCGTGGTTAGATCGGATTAGGCATTTCGCATTACCTGTCTCGTAGTATCTCGAAGTGCGAAATGAACGCAAAGGATTCATGAATGGTAAACATGAGAATAGTCATAACCAGTCTGAACAGTATTAAGAACTAATTGGTGGTGTTGATTGTTTTCTTAAGTATACCACTTAGTCAAATCACTTAGGCAATTTCTGGCTATTCCTGCTATAAGTTCTACGGCTAAGGAGTTTGTTATTTCTGTACATTTCAGTCTGGTGTATGACTTTTTTGCTTATAACGTCCGTTACGTGTGTACCTCCGTGTGGTGTTCAAGGAAATGACATTCTGCTGCATTTCTTTAAAAAAAACTGCTGTTGCGGTTAGAAATGCGAGCGCTGAAGGAAATACGGTAAGCATGCGCAGGGGTTTGACTCTGGGTGTTACCCACTAGTCTACAGGTTTTTTAATAATACTGGGACATTTTTCATATTATTGTATTTCGGGAGATGTAAATTTGATAACGGTTTATGGAAATAAATCCACGTCCTTTGAAGCACTATTCTGTATAAATTCATTTCATTCGGTACACGTATTGTGATATTAGTGCGTGATGAATGAAAAATGATAATGATCGTACGTGATTACCAAAACAACAGTACTGAATTTACTTATTCACAAGTTAAAAGGAGAAAACGATCATCTTATTCTGCATATTAGAACCTATTAGAACATTATCATAATATCATTACATATAAATAGTCGAAGTTTTTTCTAAAATTATAGGCTTCTAAATTAACTTGTGATTTTAACAAATGTTTGACTCTACTGAGAATCTCTAACATCGTAATCATAATCAAAGTGATATATGATAGATACGTGAACGTGTGTGCTCAGTTTGTGTAAGTTCCGGTCCCATTTATTTTAATCGCTTGCTGGCAAAATTACTTTCCTTCTCAAAGTACACACTCTTAATTTACACACTGAAAAACATAGCAATGTGCTCCCGTATCATTAGCTTAAAGCAGAAATTTACATTTATCAGAATTCCTACGCAGGGAACAAAATTGATCACACTAATCTTCCCCAAAATCGTTGATCCTTGTATCAGATTACACTAATAATTTAATCCTTTTCGAATTTGCGGATTTAACGTCCTTAGGATGCATTAATGGTTTATTAATAGTAATATAATTAAATGACTAATACATACTAA
Organism: Gryllus bimaculatus; assembly: GCA_017312745.1. Classification (NCBI taxonomy): domain Eukaryota; kingdom Metazoa; phylum Arthropoda; class Insecta; order Orthoptera; family Gryllidae; genus Gryllus; species Gryllus bimaculatus. The sequence goes on from BOPP01000013.1 coordinate 5,095,393, forward strand.
TAATGCCTTTTTACGAGGAATAGAATTTACTTCAGTCAAAGTTCGAAATTGCGGTAAATGAATTATTAGTAACGTAAATTAAACTATATTTGACTGAAATTAAGCTTACGTTTATTTGATTCTGATATTCGTTGCTTAGAAATTAAGATATCAATATATTGTAACAATATCTTCGAATTAAAATACATTTTACAACAGATATTGAAATTTTCTTTCTTTTCTTGTTATTAAAATATTCTTAACTGTCTTATTGCTATTTCTTAAAATATACTACCACAGAGTAAGAAGGACAAGAAATAGAAAGAGGCGAAGCCGCCATTAAAATATGAACCATATGAAAGAGATAAGTGAGAACCTCGAAAAAAAAAAAATCGAAAAAAAATCGCATGTCCAAGTGGAAATGTCAGATGCATTGTTGGCGACCGGGCGTTCAAACGCCGCGTTTCCTGTCATTCGCCTCCTCCCTGCGACCATTCGCTTCAATTACCGCCCGCCACCAAGCGCTCGCGCACGGACCGCGAAGGAACTGCGCGTCGCGGTTGCACTCCATCCACGGGCCCCCCTCGCCCCACCGACACCGCGTCGCGCCGCCCCGCCCGCTCCCACTCGCCCGGCGCCGGGGTGGGGCGCGCGGTGATGTACGAGACAGCGCGTCCGTCAGCTCGCGATACACCCCCGCCAATTACACCCCTCCCACGCCTCATTTGCACCCGGAGGCCGTTTGCGCCGCCCCCCCCCCCACCTCGCTCCACCGCGGCGGATATCGCCGCTATCGCTCACCCGCCCACCACGCCACCACGCCACGCCCCCTCCGGCGGCACGCGCCGCTCGCACGCCACGCCACGCCACGTCCGCCCCCCCCCCGCCTGCTCGCTAGGCTCCGCTCGCCGCATGCTCTGCCTCGCGCCGGTCCACCGGTCCCCCGCTCCGTCCATACTAGTCCAGACCCTCCTCTCCCTCACTGAACCTCCCTGCCTGCGTTACCTTCCCTGCCCTACACCATTCAACCTAGACCAGGCCAGTCCCTCCACCCGCACTGTTCCTCTCTCCCTCTTTGCCCTACCCACGTTTCCTCCCCTGCAAGGTACCGTTCTGCATAGACCATTCTAGTCCATCCCCTCCCGCCCTGCTCCACCCTGCTCCGTGCCGCTCTGTCCACGTGTCCTTCCATACCTTCCATAGCTCTGCCCAGTCCAGTCCAGACCCTCCCCTCTGCTCCACTCTGCTCTGCCGTGCATCGCTCCGCACTGCTCGCCCTGCCACTTCCCGCTCCGAACTCCCCTTTTCTGAACCGCCCTGCCCTCGCTTGCCCCGGCCAGCACCACCTACTTAGTCCTACCCCACCCAGCCTAGTCTCGATAAGCCCTACCACACCGAGCTCGACTACACTCCTCCCAACCCAGCACCAGTCACCCTGTCCCTCCCATCACCACCAATATTTTCCCGCTTTAAATTTCCCCGTCATGCCCAGTCGTACCCTGCTCTTGTCCATCACGAACCGTTCTTTCCTGTCCTAATGTGACCTTCTCTGCTCTGGCCCGCCTTACTTATCTCCTACCCTCTAGGCATCTCCCTGCCTCGATCACAACTCTTCTCTACCTCACCACGCCCCGCGTGGACCCCCTGTCTCGCACGACGCTGTTCTTCTCTGACCCATGCTCTGGCGCGCGCTGCGCCACGCACTCTTGGTCACCTTCCACCACGGCACGCTCCGCCTTCCGACACGCTCGGACACGCTCCACGGTTCTCGTCTCTGACCCGACCATTGCCGCGCGCAACGCTCCGCCACGCTCGCCTGGCGTTCCCCACTGCCTCTCCGACTTCCCCACTCCCCCACATCGCACCTCGACTGGCCTCCTTCGCACAACTCCGCCTCGTTTCGGTTAACGTCACCTCGTCACGGTCTGCGATAGTCGTCCCCGATTCGCCGTTCTGAACGCGTCGCGTCTGTATCGTCCTGTTCTGCTCTGCAATGTCTGCTTAGTCCGAACGGGCTTCGTCTTTCTGCTCTTCGATTCGCAACACTCCGCTGTGATTAACTGCCTCCCCTTCTCAAGCACACGACTCTACCCCTCTGACCTCACCTTTGACCAGCGCATTACATTAACCTCACCTGCCCTGTGCGACCCTGACTATTCTTCTTCCTTCATAGATGTCTCTTTTACCTCTTTTTCCAAAATCTATGCCCACTGTCTTTACCCCCAGTATTACTCCGCGTTTCTCAACTCACGTTGCACTTCCATTCTATTTACGTTGATTCTCATTGCACGCATAAAATCTGCGTTTCGCATCTTTACTCAATTACCATTTTCCATACCTCGAAGAATTTTCTTTCCTCCTTCTCACTGTCTCTGCACGTTCTACCGCGCTCGTGTCGTCGAGCAACGCTTCTCCGCCCACTTAGAGATCGGACGTTACCCTCCGATCTTCAAAAATAGTATTACCCTCCTTTCACGGGAAGTATCAGCCCTTCACCATTGTTCCTCTCATCAGTTGAGATGATCCAGAGAAAAAGATATTACCACTACAGCGTTTCTCACTGGCAGGTCTTAGAGTTCGAGGCGCGATGGCGGCAGACTTTCAACGCTATTTAGCTCTCTCTTAGCCTTTACCTACTAACGCTACTAGCCGGTAGTTTTCAGACGTTTCTCTAAACAGTATCAGACACATTTTGGAGCAGTACCTTCATAAATGGAACGCAGATTGCCATATTTTTTCGTTTTCATCCTTGTCCATTCCTCTCCCTTCCATACATCACAATTAATCGCACTTCACTGCCACAAATGAAGGAATACGGAGAGTAAATCCCCATAAGCTGACACATTGTGGAGATATCCCAGCACGCCTACATTCAAGTCGGCACAGGATTTCATGTTAGAGGAGGAGAAAAACACGGCTATCTCACGGATAATAACTTGCCCTACTCTTAAGGTACTCTTAAGGTACTAACCGATGATGCTCCCGGACACACAAAATAATCAATAAATTAATATTTATTAACCGTTCGTCCCCGACTTCGGCTGTTCTTCCTCGCTCTTCACTCTTTCCTTCCTGTCCGCCCTCACCTCTCGCCATCCCCTGAACTCCTCTCCGTTTTTCCTCTTCGTCCGTCTCGCCTCTTGCCATCTTCCTCCTACTCTCCCCGCCTTTCTTCCCGTTTTTCCTCTCTAATAATCCCCGACATTGCACGTCCTCTCACTGCATAACGCCGTCCTTCCTCACGAGTACATCCTCGTCCCTTGCTATCCTTCCAAGCCGTCCTCCCTCGTCATTCGCTGTGCCTCCTCGCCTCTGCCCTCATTCCCCCTCGCCACTCTCCGTCCTTCCCTGCCTTATTCGCATTCTTCGACACTAGTCCTCATCCCGCACGGTCCTTTCCTCCCTCCCCCTCCGCTTATCTCCGCTGCCTCCATCTACTCTCCCTTCCCCAGTCGCCACCAAGCAGCTTGCAAGTTCCGTCCTTCCTCTCTCCGCTTTCTTCGACTCTTCCCGCACCGTCCTTTCCTTTCTCCTTTCCCGAAACTTATCCTGCACCGTCCTTTCCTTTCTCCCCCTCCGCCCATCCCTCCTTGGCCGCCATTCCCTTCCCAACCGCCACCGACCAGCTCGCCCGTCGCCCGCTGTCCGGGTGGCTGTGGCGCGGCGCAAAATGCCGAAGAGCGATACGCTGCCCTTAATGAGCGCCCGACGCGGCGGAAGGGCCCGCGAGACGGCGCCGCTCAGAGAACGCGTCGCCTGCGCCCCCTCTGCCCCGCCCCCCTCCGCGCCCCGCTCCCCTTTCCTCCTCCCCGGCTGACCCCGGGGCTAATGCGGTTCATCTGCGGGGTGAATTAATTTGCGCCTGATACGCCAAATGGACTCGCGCTTGTTAATTTGCCGAGTAGATAGATTATTTGTTTACGGCAGTCGTGGGGTAGATAATATACTGACAGCATGCCATGGGGCTAATGATGTTGCGTGTTGGCTGTAGGTTCTATATACTAATGTTCAGAAGTATATAAGTTGGTGGTTATTGCAGTAAGGGCCACATTAACCATAGCCGGCTTAACTGGGCGGCGTACTGGGGTAATAATGCGTTGACAGTATTTTAAGAGGCTCAAGTCATTAAATGATGGGATTTGGCTCAACGCAATAACTTCAAACATGCACAGAGGCAAAGATCATTTGGGGAGTCGCAATTAAATCGGAATCAGACTGCCAGTGTAGAATTTATTGCTTTTCATCATCATGTACGCACCAATACCTTGTTCTGAGGAAAATAATATTCCAACAAAGTTAACAATTTCTTCCATAAGCGAACTCAAACAAAGGTTCTTCATCAAGGTATCTTAAAAATATTCCCTACTTACTGATATTGTCTGGCCTACAGAATACAGGATCCCAAATGAAGGCTTATTGAATTATAACCCTTTCTTACTTCTATACAAAATGGTAACACAATGTCATTTCTGATTGAAAGAATTAGACGTAATCATGTGATATCAAGAGATGAATGGTGGCAGAATTCCTTTTATCTATAATAATTGGCAATTGATAAAATAGTAGTGCTGTCTTATGGATAATTAAACGGAACCAGATCGTCAAATGTTTCCCAATAGGGAACAATTAGCTAGGCTGAAAAAGTATGCCCGCAAGATCATTTCTCAATACACAATAAAGATTTTCATTCTTGCACACATAACTTATCCTTCGTGAAGGATAAGTTACAATATTGTTTAGTATAATGTCTTCATGAGCTTGTCGATGTAGTAGTCCCATTATTAACGGAAATGTTATATGATCCTAAGTTTTGATGTCTTTTGATAGGTTGTATTCAACGAACAATATAGGCTGGGTTATTTAACTGTTATTACACAATACATTCATCAGTACTTCAAACTTTACTGAAAGAGCAATTAGTAAATATTTACAATATTGGAAATAAAAATCTCGATTCTTCTAGTGTAACATACATTCTTCCAGAAGTACTGGATCTAGTAAGCGTGTGAGATCGGATTATCAAATCTTACTCCCCAAAATAACCATTTGTATCTTTTCCGGTTGTATTTTGAACGACTCAGTCCAGTGCTTTCATCACAAGATGGGAGAAAGAGATTGATGTAGAAGGAAGGGAAATACAAAGAAGTGTGGGCAATCAGAAGAAGCGAAGAAGTTCGTAAAAGAAAACTGGATGTGGGCTAGCAAAATAGGGTGACCAAGTATGGAATGTGTACAGAAATAAAAAAAGAATGGGAAATGTGACGGGCACTGGCAGGGAATAGTGTTACAGAATCTAGCAGTAGAGTGGAGGGGAGAGGAATTGAATCGCGAAAGGAATGGGATCGTAAGAACAATGGGTCTAGTGAGCAATGGGATCGAATTTCGAATGAAATTAAAGTTGGATAGAATCGAGAGAGAATGAGAGAGTGGAAGAGAGAGATGTGAACTGAAAAGTGATGTTTACAAACAACAGTACGAAAGAGAGGATAACAGAAGGGTGGAAGCGAAGTCACGAGGATACACGTACTGGAAAAAAGGGACAAACGAGAATGTTGGCTGTATAAGATTGCAGAAAGAGTGAAGGGGAGTTTGAGGACACACCAGAGCGAAACGAAGTTGGGGAAAGGAAAGAGGAATCATGTTAGTAGAGTGCTGGATTTGGGGTAGATAGGGGCAGCATGGGGTTGGTACAAGTCGGGTACAACCCGAGTACGGTCCGAGTCCAATACAGTCGCATAATGGACCAGGAACCGGCCTGTTAAAGGTCAGGCACGAGTCGAATACGTCCCTGAAAGTGGAGAAGATTGATAACTGATCTGCTTCGTGACCATAAATGTGCGGCAAAGGGAACAACAACGCATAATCATAAAACGATGTCGATATACCACCCCCATACGATGGATGGTTATCCGAGTCAGAGGCGGGGGGCGGGGTATCAGGTTCTGGGGTCGGGGAGGGAGCGGGGCCTGAGGGACGCCGGTTGGTGGTGGAGGGGATCGGAACCGAAGAGGGGGGAGGGGGGCAGCTGGCCAGCGGCGATTGCGCCAACTACCACCTTCGCGCCGAGCGATAAATGAGATTTACTCTGCCGCAGCGGGGGCTCTCTCTCGATTGCAGGGATTCCCTCTTCGCAATCGCTGCCCGATTGCCTGCGCGTTGCTCCGCGCGCCACAGAGGCGCAGAACCGAAGGAACACGCGCACAATATACGTGTCGATTTCCGTCGATGTGATTTCGATTGACGGCACCTATCATTCTTGCGGTTTCGTCGTTCGCGGCAAATGTCGATCGATGACTTTCTGAGTAAAGTAATGAGTATGCTAAAACATATTTCTCGTTTATACAATGATTAAACATGTTTAGCACTTCTCTCACAAGTCAGTAGTTGCTCGTCGGTTTGCTGAATTTGTAAACGTCAGAAAGAAACATCGTTGGTTTGTTTGGAAGATAGGGGTGTGCAATACATAGTTCTGCCAAATAGAACATTAAATCTGCTGTACTGTTCGGGACTAAGCGACTCGTAAATAAATTTGTTTTGCTCTTACAAACATGATTTACAAGTGAGTATTTTGATACTTTGTCCCTTTGTATGCATTTAAATATATTTAAATGTGTGTAAAATCTCTTGTCTATGTGTTATAATTTTCCTAGAACATAGAATTATTACATTTAAAATGTTAGGAACTTTGTGAACCGATTGTCAAAATAGAGCAAACTATCATGTAAGGTAAGAGAATTGGAACTATGAGAGTAGAAGGTTTTGTTGATAACATGAAGTTACACATGCAAGCTTACTCCAGCCTTCGGCAGGACATAATCAGGGAACGAGAATCTAGTATACAGAAAGCACAAATGGCAATTTTACAAAATATTATTTCCCGGCGTCATCAATTTGGAACAGTTTTAAAAGTAAAAATGAAAATTATGAATAGAATTGGAAAACTAAGCAAGAACTTCTACGGATATGCAATAGAAATGTTCTTTTTCCATTGTACAAAGATATTGGACAAAGTTTGGACAAAGACATGGACAAGTCTCCCATAGATCGTTTTCCTCTATTTCTCTGTTTTCCAGGGCTTTTTTCCATGGCCATTGCCATGTTCCATGTTCTTTCGGAAGTACACAAGAAATAATAATCTGAAGCAATGGTGGGAAAATGTAAAATTTAACACTTGTTTCTGAATTTATTAGCTATATATGATACTAATGCAATGTACTAACAATTGAATAACTTAAGTTAATATTAACACCACACATTTTTGTACAATATCATTGCATTCAGCCGTAAACTTAATTCGAACAGTGCAGCAAAATTAAAGTAATAAGAATGGTTACTTTCACATTTTATATCGCAAACATAATATAAACGATATATTTGTTGAAGTGTAATTGATGTTTTCTTCAGAATATTATTTGCTTTTCTTTGTAGATCTTAACAAGTGATATCTTAAGAGTATTTCATCATATAACACTATTTTTTTGAACAAAACTATGCAAGCGATTCAATATTGTTGTTTATAAGCTGTTTTAATGTGGTCTTAGTTCTACACGTCTTCGTTCGTACATTGAGAAAGAGGTTAATAATAATAATAATAATAATAATAATAATAATAATAATAATAATAATAATAATAAGAAGAAGAAGAAGAAGAAGAAGAAGAAGAAGAATAGAACAGCAGCGAGTGTACAATACTGGGCTTTTTCAAAATTGATATCTAAGTGGTCTTGGAGATAAAAAATGTAAATGATGGAGTAATGATGAAATGACAAGTACGGGAAACGAGAGCAATCAGAAAACCTGTGAATAAGCGCTGTGTACCACACATTCCACAGGGAGAACCTAAAAATTCCACTGTAATTCTCACAGCAGGAGTGCTAACACCCCGATACAAGAGCTTGGTCTCCTTACTAAAGGGTGCACAGCAGATAAACGAATACACTCTGACAATGACAGAATGTGACCTGCTAAACACTGTTGCAATACCTGTTGTCTAACAATCAGGGGCAAATCACATGTGTAACTTCGTTTTAAAAAAAAACTCCCCACCACATGTTTTGTTAGCAAAATGTCATCGTATTTGACCCTTCTACATACCGGAGAAATTTTTAACGTTTATTCTCAGAGATCCTTCTAAGTCTGTTGACACATGTAATATTTGTAATATATATTTAGCGAAGACCAAAATTAACTGAAATGTGCGTCATCTAATACGAACACTGGACAGTGATCAGATTGCGCCTCATTTCCTTTCATTGTGACCCAGTGTGCTGGCCCCCGCTGCGTCCGCGTCGCCGATAATGACGAGCGCCCGCTGTAAATCGCGTGTGCGCCCGCCTTGATGATGCAGTAGGCCTCGCAGATGCGTGTGTACAAACGGCTCTAATGCTGCCACTGCTCCGCACTCGTGCACCTCGCAGAGCAACAAAAAGACGATTATCCGCTGTCATTAGGATTGCTAACAGGTACAGCGAAAATTCGACCTTTGGATTTAGGATGGTTAATTGAAAGGGTGCTCGCTGGTGCAGCGGCTTGGAGCAGCGTTCAAGTACGCCGAGCAGGCTGTTGCGCATTCGAATTTCGTATCAGCTGAGGTAGGCGGCTTAGGGCATCAACTGATGTCATTGTAGTGCTTCTGCTTCTGAGGTCGTAGCGTTTGAGTCTCGACCGTGGCTAGATAACTACGGTGAAGAACGACACTGTGTAGAGGCGAATTCTAGTGCTCGGCTGGTCTGATCAGTGGTTTGCCGTGTTTTCCCCCCATCAACATCAGACGAATGCCGGAGCAGTACTCTAACAAACTGTCAACGGACTACGCGCGCTCTTTCCTTCCTCTTCCCTGACCTATGGTCCCAAAAACTTTCTATGACTGGTAATTTGAAAACGTTTCTGAAAGTGCGAATAAATGTTGAGTGCTTTACAATTACGTGCCTGTCTCCGAATCGAACGTAATCACTATAACAGCAATTACTTACGAAATGAATATTGGGAGTAAAGTTGTAAAAACCAAACTCACATTTGTTGAATTTTCTTGGGAAAACTAGATTTGTGGATACTGGTTTATCTCGACTCACCTGAAAACATAAAACAACACATTTAAATTTTTTTTCTTGGAGAGAAGATGTTGTGAAAATAACATGCACAATTACAGTAAACTCTAATGATGTATTAAAATAATTTAACACTATGAGACGTAAAAAGAGCTTAACGACATCAGCGACATACACGACATAACGACGGCTTGAGCGACATAAAAATAGATAACGGTTTTTCAAATGAGAATCATTAAAAAATAACGCACGGTACGATTGCAAAAAATATCGTTACCAAAAAAACTTAGAAGATATATAATTTCACGAACTGCTAAAATTGTCATCAATATAAGTCTAATGCATTTTACATTACGTGTAATATGTCATGACAATCGGATACCAAGAACTATGCAATGAGGTGCAGTGTTGTCTAAGGTGCATCTGTCAATATATTCGGACTAAATAAAATGTCCAGATTCTCTGATTGAAAGCGACAAACATATGTCGAGCACCTGTCATATAGTTTTATGTGCTGCCTCAGTAGTAGTTCGTAAACCAATTAAGTAATTTATAGTTGGCTTCAGTCTTATCAAAAGACCTATTATCTTAAAGCTCTACAGGACAGGTAACTTCAAAACCTCACCCAGGTAAAGGTGGACAACGGAGAGGGGGATAAGGGAGGGGCTAGGAATAGTCGGCGTCCGATGTGGGGGAGGATACACGCAATCCCGTGAGGATAGAATTAGCGTCTTTAGGTTCCTGCAGATCGTTGTTAAACAGGAGAAGCGTAAAAGCAGATGTGCAGCACTGAAGCGTATCCCCAATTTGACTGGCATTTGATAGTGTGCTGCTCCGGCATTCGCCTGGTATTGATCGACAAAAAACGCAAAAGGCCGCTAGAATTCTCTCCAGCCAGCGACTCAACTCGACATAGGTAGGTAGCTAGTGTCAGAAATCCTGCCACTGTCTGGACTCTAAATCCCAGGACCTTCAGTTCAGAGGTACAGCAGTTGATGCCCTCAGCACCTCCGCCCCGAACCCCATCATTAAATGCCGTCGAGTGCACAGAAATCTCGCGCAAACTCTATCTCCAAGTATCTGTGCCAGCAGCAACGGGCGAAGGGACTGCAAACGCCACTGCCTGAGCCGACACTGGCTGCTCCGCCGGCGCACGGAGGAGACAGACAGCGCGGCGTCGAGAGGAGCGCAAATAGGATTCGCCGCGGGGCCTGCCGGGGCGAGGATGGAGGGGAGGGTAGCCGGAGGCGACTGCGTGCCGAGAGGCAGGGAGGGGGCGGGAAGGGACGGAGTCGCGAGCAGTCCGAGTGATGAGAGGCGGGGGTGCATACCAAACTGGAACGCGCGATGATGATGTTAAAAATAAAGAACGGGGGAGGAGAAACGAGTGAGCAGATGATAGTAAATGATAATATTGCTAACGCATGCCTAAATAATCGATGTTGCGTTTCATTTTTAATTGATATAGTTGATTATTTGTGTAACCGGTTGCGCTGGATGACCTCTGACTGCGAGCACCTAGGGTTCGAGTGCCGACGGTGGCGGGATTTCGACTCAGTTAGATAGGTGAGATAAATTCACCTGTTGTCTTGAGGAGAAGGTTAGCGGCCGGCTGCTCTGATCAGCAGTTTCCGTGGTTTCTCCGATCAACGCCAGGCGAATGTCCTAACAGTGCCGAAAAACCCAGCCACGGACGGCGTGCGATTTTTTCCTTCTTCCTTGTCCAATCCTCATCCTTCACAAACACTTACTTGCACTACACTACCACACTATCTGGAGCCCAATCGGGAACTTAGAGATTGTGCCCGCTCGAGCGGTGCGCCACTCGCATACACGTACGTCGATGGTGGAGTTGTCCATCCAGCGGGGAAGAACCCCGCCACCTCCCTAATAAAACATGCACTAAAATTAAAGA
>BOPP01000013.1:5112345-5142224 GCA_017312745.1 Gryllus bimaculatus
TCTCCGATTCTAAATTTTTAAGAGTCGCAAGGGAAGTAGAATTTTTGTCACCAGGAACACGGAATCTGATCATGGCGGAATTTACCAAGTCCGCAACTCAAATTGTTCGTTTACACGCTTTCCTCCGATCAGTTCCTAACTAATGCAGGACTTTAAGGTCTATAAGTACTATAGTCCTTCTCCATTATGTACATACTTCATTCTTTAATGCACGATACTCCATCCTTACGTAACTCCATAAATGTTTCACTGAAAATTGTCAACAATTTTTGGAAATAGTGAACAATTTCATATTCATAAAGTATAGGAACGTTTAGACCTCCGTGGAGGTCGTCGATATTTTAAAGACGGTCATTGATGAACAAGGGGTAGATTGGGAGTTGTTCGAATATGTGGCGACGAATTATCAGTAAAAACCGATCAAAGCACCACTGACTATAACACTAATTAATTTTTACGTAAATAAAGATACAAAACATCGTATAAAAATTTAAAAAAAATTGCTAACCTTTGGAATTCCACATGATCCATATTTATGATATTTTGGTTTAGAGCAATTAGAATTGGTGATTTTGTCTTGAAAACTTCTTCATATTTGCTAATAGTACAATAAGTAATAAAACAAATATAATAATTCGTTTTTTGAACTTATGCACATTTTATTTTTGTAATTGATATACTTAACTAATTTAGATGCAATTATTTGGGTTTTTATGTTGTATAGTGTATGTTATAAAATAAAAATATAGTGGATTAATGAATAAACCCAATTTAAAAAAGGGCTCGATGCGACCAAACAGTAGGGAATCTCTGGTTTAGGCTTACTACTAAAATAGATTTTTAGAATATAGAAATGGAAGTAATTCCACCTTCCTTAGTAATTCCACAGTTTATATTGAAGTAATTTCCACATTTTTGTATAAAGAAATATTTCCTTGTTGGGCTCTACATTTTTGCACGTCCAATTCTACGTTTGGGCATTGTTCTACAAGGACAAAAATTGTACTTATTACGCACTTTGTTTTCAAAATTACGGCAGATTTTAACATGAATAGAAAAACTCAATATAGAGATTGTTAACCATGAACACCTTTTACTGCTTGGAGCGTTGAACAAAATTTTCATTACTGTTTGAATTGAAGAAGAAAAATAAAAGAAAAAATGCTTGTTCTATCTACAGATCGAAATGTCACCACCCCTGAGACTGCCACATACAACAACATTGTATCACCTCTTAAAAAATAGTTATGTAATTAGGATGCAATTGATGTACAAACAGATACGTTGAAATACTTTATTATGAGAATAGTGTTCGATTTGACGTCATTATTCAAGCCGAGCAATGTTTTTAGCGGGCAATGTTTTCCTACCGGAGTAATTAGTCCGTAAATACTGATGAAAAACAGATTTCAAAACAAGCAAAATAACGATTTTAAAACCACATGAGATATGAAAAACATATTTACTAATATTTTAGCTTCATTCCAAAATAACTGGAGTATAAAAATATTTTTCACAAGTTTCAACTGACGCAGTTGATGCATCTAAAAACGATGTATAATAGCACTTCATTTAAAAACTGCGAGGTGTATTTAATAACGCAATATAGCGTGTTACTTACAATGCCTAGGGGAGTAATGACGAAGTTTTGGTATTTTAGGATTTTATTTTTTTGTTATCTGAATTTTATGAAGCTTAATGTACATAGGTATCATATAATATGTCATAGACATTGTAAAATTGTAATTGTTATTAAGTGTTGGAAAAATTTTAATAATATGTGGATATTTTATTGATACAATATTTGTTGAAGAGCCTGATATATATATATATATATATATATATATATATATATATATATACAAGCAGTTTTTTGCAAAAAAGAAGGATGTGAATATAGTATTACAATTAACGTTTACTGCCAGAATGTATTGTGATAGGTTATCACAAGTCTGTAGAAACAGAAGCAATAAATTCATATAAATACCAACAATAGCAACTATGGGGTGAGGGAAAAGAAAAAAGGAAGTGAATTTTAATTAGAAAGAATGAAAGGGAAGGTCAACAGAACTGATAGTGACAATAGTATGGGTTATATGTGGTAAATAAAATACTTAAAAGGACACATGAGCTAATTCGGTGGGTGAGAAAATAAACTAAGAAAATTCTTACGATTAGAAACCAGAGAACAAACAGACACACCAAGAATGCCGTGGCTGTACGAAAGAAAAGTAACAAACCGAGGAACACTTTTTATTATTCACCATAGTAGGAAGGCCACGTCTTGTTTTAATTTAAAAATTCTAAATTAGTAATTATTACGGAAAATTGGCCATGCATGCAAATGTGAGGGATATAAAAAAGAATGTTATAAAACGATAATAAAGGGCCTTTATGAAAAATTGTGTTTACGAAATAGTTGTTGTCATAATCAAATGGTACTATATTTGAATATAATATGTATGTTTCACAGCTGAATGCAGATGGAAATGTATTAAACCAAATAGAGTATTATTAGCTTTGAATATCAGCAAAAAGAGTTCCCAATCCTGCGCAGGGAAGAAATAATTAATTATCATACGTAAATAGTTCGTCACCAGACATGTGTATAGACGATTTATCGGACTCATCTATATAAATTTTTACCATGGCGGGGAAATCTTGGTACAACCTTTGGGCTTCTGTTGGATGAAATTTCAAATAGTAATTAAAGCAGAATAAGTAACAAAAGGGTACCATGAGCTGTCTCTAGTCAGAATATTTACTGAATAATTTTATAAAAATCGTAGAATTGTATTACATAGTATTTCTTTTGAAGAAAAATAAACCTAAGTAGAAGTGAAAATAAGTGAATGTATTATTGTATTTATTACTTCAACATCCTGTTATATAAGTAAATACATGCATATAGCTGAGTTTAATTGGAGATTACATTGAAAAAACAGGTTTTATGACTTTAGGAAAATGTGTATTTCCCATAAACACCGTCTCATCTACTTCTGTATACCTACCTGTGACAGGATTAGCAACGCAACTCTGAATCGCAGTTGTATCTATATTTCATAAACATTGACATTCTTTGAAACCTTGCGAATATTAAATGGAATATTTTATTAGATTTCATGCTAATTGCCTAGTAGTCTAAGAAGATTCAGGGAACGTTATGGAAATTTCATTAACATTTTAAAAAATCTTAATATTGCATTTCAAAATTCACACGCCCGGGGCAGAATATTTTTGAAAGTATTTTAATTTCTATTTTCTTTCTCATCTTAAAGTGAAATGACCGGTCTCTTCCAGAAGCGCACTAGTTTCCGAGCGTACTAACCAACGAGCGCACACTCCCACGAACGTTATCTACTTAAAAGGCAGTTATCTATGAACAGTCTATTTTAGGTACGCACCATTCCACGAGGCTAGCACTAGACTACGAGTGCGCCAACAGCGCACTATACTAGGATTTACTTAACTACGCACTTGAAGTAAATCAGCTGTTCACGTTTTCATCCAATCCGGAGTTTGAACGTCCCCATACTGACGTTAATGTAGCGACTTATAAGCTCCCGATAGGATGAAACCACAATAGCTGATTTATGTCAAGTGCAAAAATAAATAAATCGAATTAAAACTCACGTGCTCATTATTCTATAAGCGCACGTGGTCAAGGCTACTCGTACGAGTGCGCTTTGGCACGCGATGTACGAACGCGTGATCCCCACGAGCACGGTGCACGTGGCAACAGCGAGCACACGGCCGTCGACAGCGAACGGCGGCACGTGGCGGGGAGCAAACATGTTTTCCGACGGGCGTGGGGCGCGGCGGCGCGGGGCGTGGAGGCGTGGGAGGGGGCGGGGCTGCACTCTCGGGCGCGGAAGCGTAGGGGGGAGTGGCTCTTACCTGGGGGCGGGCCCGCCCCCCGGATCCTCGTCGCGGAGGCAGCTCGGGCCAGCTGGCGAGCGTCCCAGATCCGCTCCGGGAAAACACATAAATCGCACCTCGGCGGCGCGCGCCGGAGAAGGAATGCCCCGCCGGAACCGCCCCCCCTCCCCCCCCCACTCACCGCGGCTTCCTCCAGGCCAGTCCGCCCCGCTGCGCTCTCCGCGTTAAATGCGACTCGCAGCTAAGCCCACAGGGGGCAAAGGGTGACGCGGCGGATTGGTCTTCGAGCACAGCAGAACAGCTTCTTTCGACAAACAGCTAATGTTAATACATCAGTAGAACCCATGGAGAATTGCTTTTTTAATTAAGTAGATTTATGGTTGGAGTAGGTACTCGAGGAATGTGAGATAAGATAAGCACTCTATATATTTTGGTCTAAAATGAGTTGCACATTTTGCGCTGGTTGAACTCAAGGAGATCATAGCCGCGCCGTTGACTTGTAAATCCGGAATGAATCCAACTGGTAATATCTAATTGTCAATTTATTTTGCAAGGCTTAAATTACCTTTCATACCTGAACACGTTTTGAAACATCAACTTTTCATAGTGCATTGCACACGTATTATATTTGTCCAATTGCTTTAGCTGTTTGGAAAAAATTCCCCCGTACAAGCTGACAACAGACAGAGCAGGGAACAATGCCCGCAATTAATGCATTGAAGATATATTTGTACGTTTTGAAGTTATATCTATATGTATTGAAGATAAAATGTTGTACTGAAATTTTTTTGGATATTTGCGTGGGTTTTCGCTATAAAAGAGAAGCTGTGTCCGATCTTGAAAGACCAATCTCTTGGAAGTTAGTTGACAACTTAACGGTATATTCATTTCAAGGGAGAGTAAAAACCGAGCTTGCATATGGATCATGGTCCAGGATGCTTAATGGTTGGCATCAGTTTCTCCATTTCTATTTCTAATATGACAAAACATGACCATTCTAGAAATATCCATTAATGTAATGAGCGTATATCATCATTATTTGCAGAAACAATCTTGAAGAGATCAGGTAACCTCAAATAAACGAAAATGAATCTCTAGATTATACCATTACTTTTCATGCCGACTGGCATCCTTGAGCTCCATACTTCACGAATGAAAACGGAACTGATAAAATTATTCTCTCTAAATATTTTGAAAGTTAATTTAAATACCCATAAGCAATTCTACTTCTTGCATTTATGAACATTGAAATCCTTCATCTGCAGCTTTTTTCTTCAATCCTCTGCAATTTCGTCTCTCTAAAAAAATTTTCGTCTCATTCACATGTGGCGTAAGGTATCATTCAAAATTTTTCCATTCCTTTTTTTTTATCTCCGGAACTCCGTCGTTTTCCCCTGCTGACCTCCTTGGGCCTTTTAGCCCGCTCCTGCCCATCGCCGCCGTCGTCTGCCCATCCGCCAAGAGCGGTTCATCACCCGAAAGTGACGCCGCCCGCCCCCTTCCCCACCCGCGCCTCTCGCCTCGTCGGAGGGCGCAGGGCGCGCGGCTGACGACGGGGAAATTGGAGCCGAACCGTTACTCAGAATCCCGTCATCCCTGATCGAGGGCCGACGCGCGGCCAGGAGATGAGCATCGAGCGGGCGCCGGGGAACGCCTGGAATGCGAGGGCAGCGGCGGCGGCGATGGAACGGGCAATGGCAGTGACGGTGATGGCGGGGACAATGGCAGAGGCGATGTCTGATGCGATGGCAGAGGCGGGGACGGTAGCGGAAGCGATACGGAAGCTATCGCGTTGGGTGTGGCGGAGAGGATGGGAGGACGATGGACGAGGAAGCGGTGACTAATGTGAAAGTAGGGTGGTGGCAGAGACGATGGCGGAGGAGATGGTGGCGGAGGTAATGGTGGAGGCCATTGCGGGGGCCATGCTGGTAGTGGAAGCGATGATAAAGACAATTATGTAGGTTATGACGGGAGAGATGGAGGAAGAAATGGCGGAGGTGATAGTAATGATGGAGGAGGCGATGGTGCAAGCGATGGCGGAACTGATGAGCGAGGCGATGAGGGACGCACTGGAGGAGGCGATGGTTTAACAAAAAAGTTGCATTTGCACTTATAATTCTCTTATTCGATTATGATTATTTTAACAAAACATGGGCAATGCAATGTAAATGCTGTATAGTACTGATTCAATGTATGTTCATTTCTTTTACATTTCAATTGCAATACACTTATAATAAATATTTGCATAACTTTAATTTTTATTTACGTTTCTGCTTCTGCAGCCTCCTTGCACTGATCGGAGAAAATGTCAGAAACGACTGATTACAGGAGACAACTTCTCGATTCGTCTTGCAGGAAAGGGCACCGATCGATCTCATCGCTTAGGCGGTGTTGACAAATTTCGACGAGCAACCAAGCAGTCTCGTCACTTGACTTTCCGTTCTAGGGATTTCCAATTGAGAAATCATACTGCACATCCTAACGTACCAGATATGTATGGAGGTCACGAGTAACATTTGCAGCGGAGCTACGTATACGCGGCGTAGGAAACAGAATAGCGGGGAATGGAAGGGAGTACAAGAAGTGCAATCCGGTAGTGGAAAGTGGGGAACCTGGACCGGAGATAGTGCAGTGCGAAACGTTAAATGTGGGCACTGAGAATAAGAAAGAAATAATGCATTAGGTAGCAAGAAACGGGGGAAAGAGTGCAGGAAACCAGAGCAACAAACTGGCTAGCAGGCGGGCAAGCTAACAGTGAGCATTCAGACTAACGGGCTAGCAGCGGGTCAACGAGGAAGCGGGGAAGTGCGAAAGCTTGGTTGGTTAGTTGGATAGCTAGGCAAAGAAGTAGCGGGGCATTAGGGGAGCAGGGCACCGGGGTAGCGGCGTAAAGGGGCAAGCGAGTAGCGGGCAACGGGATAGCGGGACAAAGGGGTAGCGGGGTAGTGTGGCAACGGGGTAGCGGGGTAAATGAGCAGCAAGGAAACCGGATACTAGAAAAATGAGATATTGAACGAACGTGTAGAGGGTAATGAGTTTTTGTGGGGCAATGGGGGCACTTGTCAATTTAATAGCGGGCCAACTATGGAGCGGGGGACTGGTTAAAACAGCGTGGAGTATTGAGGGACAGGGTGAGGAGTGACAAGCAAATGGTGAACGAGGTAGCAGGACGCTGAGATGAGCAGATATTAACTGGTTCGGGAAACCGGGGGAAACGGTGGCTGGGATGTCCATAACAGACGTCCCGAATCGACCACTCCAACTGATTTCGCAGTAACTGGCCGAACTACCATCGCCGTGTTGTCATGTCCAACGGCAACCCGCTCAACGCTTTTGCTCTGCGGGTTTCCCTGAACCGCAGGCGCTCGCCTACGCAAACACGCCCTTCTCTGTAGCATGTTGTATGGCCACAGCAGCTTGCGACAGATGGACCTTATGCTGCAATACGCTGCGAATCTCACATTTCGAACTATTCATATTATGCATACCTTAAAAATAACCAAAGTATGAGTGCTGAAAACAACTTGATACTTGAATCAACTTGATACGAAACATTCTTAACAAATTCTTAGATGAATTTCAGATGTTTGGGAGTGTACAAAGTAGACAAAAATGAACTATACAAGTAACAATGGAACAAAGAACATGATATATGAAGAAGAAAGATATATGACGTGCCATGGTTTTATATTTGAAACCGAAATATTTGTATCACGTCCTGAAAAAATCAAGGACATTTTCCTCGGAAATCCAGAAATACAACAAATTTAAAACAAGAGGGCTTATGGAAACATGTATTTAAACACATTATATTGTTTGTTTTTTGAGTTTTGAGTTTTTTGTTAGAAGCCAATACATTTGGCACTGTAGCTAGATTGAATCGTTTATTTAAAAAAAGTCAAACAGCAAAATCTATAACACGCATTAGCGGTGGATTATTGTTTAAAGAAAATACACACATCGTATAGTGTATATTAATATTAAAAATATACATTTGTCAATTGCTTTAGTAAATAAAAATATTTTGAAATGAGAAAAAATTGGGAGACATTTTTTCAGTTTTCTCGAAATAAGGAATTTGAGTTTTGACAGGTTCTTGAAATAAACGATTCTGACCTTGCTTCATAAAAAGCACCAGCTATTTCCACACCAAATCACTGAAATTTTTGACGATTTGATTTACCTTTTTTTGCGCACTCTAGCCATCGAATACACGCATAGACAATACGAGTGATTCAATGTGAGGTATTATAGATAACTGTCAGCTTTATCTACATTACATATCACAAAAATGGTTAAAATATGTATGCATTGTGTCATTCACAGGGAATGGCGCCAGTGAATAACTAAAATGGGCTTGAAGGTTCTAGAAAAAAATTAAATTAAATGTATGAGCCATTAATCCACGAAAGAGCACAAGTATTTTAAGCAATAAAATAGTGAGCCCAGTATTTCAATATTAATAAGTAAGAATTTACAAAATAAAGAGTTTACTCAAACAACTACTCCTAATTGCGAACACCAAAACAGGAGCGTTATATGATCAAAAAGTATTCTAAAATGCATGAAATGATGTCTGTTCTAATTATCACAAAAATAACGTTTTTAAATGAAGTAACTCTTTTCAATCACTGTGAACACATACTCATGTGTCTCATTTGCACTAAACAGCTGCTTTAACAAGGAAATTCATTGAGCACATATTACCTCCACATAACTCGACATGCACTATTAAACCGCATTAACCTCACCCACGCATACTCTCATACTCGTGGTTGGTTGAACGGAATTTGCGTAGCTGAATAATGTATTATCCTCCCTCAAGGGATGCATTGGCACACTGTGTAACTTGTTGTCATTCAGGACTGATATGAATAATAACATAATAGTGCCACAGTATTGAAAATAGTACCAACAAATATCCGCGATATAAGTTTGTGTTTTCTTAAATGTTTAGATCTCTCTGCAAAGTAAATGTAAACACACTGTATGCAACATTGAAAAGCAAGGTCAATAATTTCAAACGCAAAAAAGATAGGCAATGTGGATAGATGAGTAAAGATAGTCAATAGACAACTACAAACATTTTTATCTTATTCGTTATTAATTCCTCCTTTTCTACAACTGAGTTACAGGTAATAATGTTTTTCGCTTAGTTAATCTTACGCTAGACGCAAGCAGTCCCGTACATCACAATAGTATTTTTTCTTTTGATGTAAAAAAGCGGTTGGTATTAATAAGTGGTTCTCCCTGATACCTGCTAAGAAATCTTTTTGGATAATTTAAGAACTGTTAGAAAATAGTACAATCGACGATTGCGATTTCCAGAGGAGCTTAAGTTCTAATATTAAATATTTTCTTTGATATATTAGTTATGATAAAAATCATTTAAGTTATCTTGTTATGTTACTAGAGCAATAAACAATCACAGTTCACCGTGTCTATATATTTTTGTTCGATTGCCTACGGATTCGAATAATGAAATGGACTTGAATAATGAAGGCGTGGAAGAAATCAGATATATCTATAAAAAATCTATGTGTGCTACTAAGTTTCCAAGTTTTGTGTGTTTCCTAGTAAACTATTTTATAAAAACAAAACAAATTATGTCCTTTGTTCCTTTTTACATTTTGGAGGTAATCTATCCGTGAGATATCCGCGCCTAAATGCGTGAAGTTTTAAACCAAATGGAACGGTAAGTAGTCGCTGGTGTACTACAAACACCACTGTCATAAGTTATGATATTCTGGGTAAATCGTCAGGATCGTTCTGTGATTTATATGTACAATGGCTGGACAAAATAATATTAACACACGTAATATGGTACTTCTTTTTACATGTTGGTGACACTGCGGACGTGTAAACTCTGCGACGTGGCTGCATTGCACAGTTGACGAGGCAGGTTTTGAAGGTTATATTGCAGTATATTATTGGATGTTGCCAGCAACGGTTAACACAAGTGATCGGTAACACAATTGTGATTTTTCAGACTTCGAAAGAGGGCAAATTGTTTGTGCGCGGTTAACAGGAGAATATGTGATGAAAATAGCCGATCAGTTTAACGTTTCACGAACGACAATATACAGAAAACGAGATAGAACATCATTGGAGAAGTCCAAGAGTGGGCAAAAGCCGAAAGTTAACTGACAGAGACTGACGAACATTAAAAGGGACTGTGGCCAGACAACGTAAAACCACCGTGACAAAAGACTGCAGAACCCAACACTCACTTTAGTAATCCTTTTTTCATAGCAAAACGCACGGTGGGAGCTTTACAAAGGTAACATTCATGGAAGGGCTGCAATTACAAAACCCTTCATAACGGAAGTCAACGTAAAGGTGCTAAAGAAGTGGTGACACGATCATAAAACTTGGACACGTGATGGCTGGGAGAATGTGGTATGGTCCGATGAATCATCGTTTACATTGTTTCCTACAACCGGCCGGGTTTTTTGAATGGATAACCCCAAAATAAGCCTACGACCCGGCCTGCCTGCTTCCTACAGGTAAGAACGAAGAGGTTCCGTAATAATTTGGTCGGCTATATCGAGGTTTCGGTAGCTGTAGCTTGCTATCATTACTCTAACTGACCGGATTATTGAAAATGAATATCTCGACATACTCAACAATGAAATGCTTACAATGACTAATATATTGTTGCGTAACACTGTCATATTTCAATATGATTATGCCCCCATACGCACATAAAAAAAGGTACTGGCTTGGTTTGGGGAGCATCAAAATATCAAACATCTTCTTCCAGACCTGCAACCGCTAGACTCCAACATAACTGTTATAAAGCGTTTTAGAGCAGAGAGCGAGAGCAGCGTTTCAGCCCAAACATCGTTGAAGCAATTGGAGGATGTTTTGACACAAGAATGGAAGGACATTACGTTGGACTCTCTTCTGATAATCTACAAGTCTATTCTGCGACGAATGGCAGCTATTTGTTATTCTAATAGAAAATGAGATAAATAGCAAACCAAGATGTTGTTAATAAATAAATATTTTGTGTATTTCAGGTGTTCATATTATTTTATTTAAACCCCGTACAATCTCTCAAGTTGAAAGTGACATTTAAGAATTTGCCTTTTGATTAATAATCCCCAAGAATAGATGTACTACAAATTTCGAGCTCTGTGCTTCTTGTGCACGCTGTAAACCGTACAACTAGCAGCATGTTATCATCTTGATATAAATTATAGGAGTATACCGTGTGTATCTCAAGCAAGAAGGCGAAGGTTGGTTACACCAGTTTGTTTTAAAAACACGTTTATGTTAAAAATGGGTTATATATTCCATAATTCTAGCCAGCTTTTTCAACGATACTTCGTTTAATCCGAAAAAATAGAGACAATACATTAATATAATTGAACTAAATATGCGTTGGCAAATAAGACAAATTAAACACATTTGTTAATTGATGAAATATTCGTGTAATATACGAATATTTGTATACGAATATATGTATAAATGCCAAATTAGTTGTGTTTTTGATACATATCCTCTAAAAGTTGGTTTGTAACGTGATGTGTACAATACGCACTAAGATCATTTACGTCAAAAAACGTCTCGAAGGCATATGAGTAAAATATTTTGTTTTATTTGAAAAATTCAATTAGTTAGTGCGTTTTTAAGACTTTTTGTTAAATAAAGAGCTGATAAAATTTTCTCTGATGACATTTTAAGGAGATATGGTGGGAAAGCGAAGACAGTTTTTTCTGCAATGAGGTCGAACGAGACTTTGACAGAAGTGCATTGCGTTAGATTCGAAACAGCGTATTAATATTCGCAATTGTATTAGATCACCAATATCGGATAAAACTGTATAAATCGGATAAAACTGGAATTATTAATTAATTATTATGTGTGCTTCTTGAATCCAGACACCCTAAATCAACTTTTTGGGTGTCTCCAAATTTCGTCTAACTAGCTGCCGTGGTCTCCCGATGCGCGTTTAACTAAAAACACTGGCAACGTATTTTGCACGTCACTTATGTTAATATTATTTTCCTCCGGAAACGAATCACCCTATTTATGTAGACAGGACGTTTGGTAAGACATTCAGATGACGCAACACGACATTCGTAGAGAGAAAACCAACTCACATGCATCGGGTTCTTAAGGCGTGATTTTCTATTGATTCATAATTCTCGCAATTTAATAGCCATGACAAATGTGTTCATGTATTGCACAAAATATCAAGCACACTGCAGTATCGCGCAATATAACAGCTCCATTGCAGTTACTCTTGATACTACCCACCGACGGAAAACTGTTAGCAATGGTGACGGGGGCAGTATGCAGTTTAACAAGACATTTCCCTCGCTCTTAGCGTTCTCAGGTTCCGCTCTTTCGCTCCGAGGTGTACTTATGTGTTCTAGTATTCTTCTGTATTCTCTTCACTACTTGTCGCAAGGATGCTTGAAATTTCCAAAGCTCTGCTCCACTCTGAACATTTTGGCAGGGAAAGGCGCGCCTTCAGTGACCGTGAGCAACAGGCATTAGCAGCTCCTCGCAAGTTTGTTCAAGAGCTATTAATCTCCGTTCCGGACTAGATCGGCAGGAACTTCTTTCGGTGGATTTACTACAGATTTTGTGTTTTTATAAATACTCCGCTATGACATGAGAAGAGAATAAATAATTAAAAAGCACTAACTTCGATCTTTAAAACTTGAAAATGTTTAAAATAGTTGAGTAGAAAAAGGAGAAAAAATTAAGTAGTATATACAACTCAATTAAAAGATGTCGTGACGTATGTTTTTACGTGGCAAGACTCAGGCATTTCAACTACTCTTCCGTCTGGCCTTGCAAACGGTACGGAGTTTTCACCATTTAGTGAAGAACGAAAGGGGTCACTTGGACGACGAAACAGACGATTTTAAATTTATATCTGAGGCTTCTCTGAGGATCTTTTTTATGCAGTAAATCTACAACATGGAACAGCCCGCATTACTTTCCCTCGGAAGGCGTATGAAATAATTTTTCCCCTTAAAAATCCATATCTTCGATTGTGGTTGAACCCGCAAAATTGAGTACAACAGTCTAGTACTCTAACCGTTACACCTCCGAAGCTACACTGTATTGACATGCTCCATGAGAGAAAACAGGCTACATTGGTTTTTGATTCAGCTAATGGAATTTCCCCCAACCAGATATATCCGACAATTGGGGCACCGCCTCAGCTTGGACAAGCACAATCTCCCGATCAGTCTATATCGTAGTGTAGTGCATGTATGTGTGTGCAAGGGATGAGGATGGGACAAGGAAGAGGAAGGAAACATCGCTCGCGATCCTTGACCTGTTTGTTATGATACTGTTGTTTTGATCAAGTATTGATCAAAGAAACCACGAAAAACGTCCAATAATAGCTGACAGCCGCTAGAATTCTCCTCCAGACAATTCGACGCAGCTGAGAAGCTAGTGTCGAAAATCCTGTCACTGTCGGGAGTCGAACCCTAGGACTTCCCAGTTAGAAGCACTGCAGTGACATCAATTGATGCCCTGAGACACGTAGGCCGGTTGCTATCTTGGTGACGGAGTGTAGCAGACAAGAGATGCTTCTGAAGCGCCTGTGTGTGTGTGTCGTCGTTAATTTGGGAAAAATTATATAACTCCCGTGTTGAGAACCTGATTTGTTTGGTTATAGTTGAAGGAAATTTGGAGTTTTGTTTAAAATCATCACCAGAAGGTGAGACCTCTTGAGAGACATGTGGTAGGAGAAAATATTCTGAAGGAACATGAGGTAAAAGTTCCGACTAGGTTTATGGACAAACATGACGAAACCAGGTTAGTTCGTTAAACTCTCCTTATCACAAGATTAAACCTAAAAACATGAATTTTAAAAATAATCATAAATTTATAATTATAAATACAATTTTAACCTATACAATTTGTAAATTTAAATGATCAATTATTGAAACATGTAAAATAGTAAATAAATATA
The DNA here is from genome assembly GCA_017312745.1 of Gryllus bimaculatus. Classification (NCBI taxonomy): domain Eukaryota; kingdom Metazoa; phylum Arthropoda; class Insecta; order Orthoptera; family Gryllidae; genus Gryllus; species Gryllus bimaculatus. The sequence continues at coordinate 5,126,171 of BOPP01000013.1, forward strand.
AGTGTTCATAAAAATCTTTTTTAATAAAGCTGCAACCGTACAAAGCGACAATTTAAAGTAGGCACTTGCAGTAGTATTTGTAATGTATTTATTTATCGTATATCGATGTAACATTTTCAGGGACACATACCGGGAGTTACACACTTTTCAATACTATTGTATTTGGATTGTTCGACATTCTTGTCTGTCGGAACTCGCCACGTAAAGACCCGTTTTTATCATCCTACATGCCCTCCGAGGCTATTGACACTCTGCCGGCAGATTGTTAGCGGCGCCGCGGCTCTCGAGTGACGGCTGCAGAAGCGGAGCCCCGCGGCGATTTGCGTTCATTTGCAGACAGTAAGGTCGTACAAAGTCTTAATACTAATTGTCGCAAAAACACTACTTGCAATGCTTCATAGCATTTAAAAAATTCTATGAAAGGGTTTTGAAAGATGCTGAACAAGCTGGTAATGTTTCATACAAATCCGAGTATCCAGCATGGTGAGTGTTGCGTGTTAGAATTATCATGAATGCAACACATAATTATAATTGTAAGTATATTTAATTTTATCTGTATTGTATATACCACGAATAATGATACAAATAATGAATGAAAGAAGATATTATGAATTAAGATGTCAATGATGAGTTTGTTGACCAATGCAAATGTGGTTAGTTCCAAACGGGCTACTCTGTAAATTAGTTACTGAATGGAGAGGAAGCAAAACTTACACCTATAGTACACCTCTATTACAGACTCAAAAAAAGATAGCCCGAGAATTGATAATGCGCATAGAAATTTCATATATTAAGCCATATATGACCTCTCAACATTATGAATATGAACGGAAAGTGACAAATGATTATTAAAATGACTGGTTATTGGAAATAAAAAAGCAGCAAAATTAATGATAGGGGAATGTATTGTGTCATTGGTACATTTTGAACCATTGTACACTTTGAGGCAAGGGGAAATCAATATGTCAATATCAATAATTGGAAGCAAGCTTTATTCAATACACTGTAAGTCGATTACTGTGTATTGCTCTCAGCGAAAAATGACGAAACGCTTCTGAAATATGATCAGTAAGAGTTAACCCCCCCATCTATAATGTTCACAAGAAAATTCAGAACACTCTTCTAAACAAAATGACAAGCGGAGAGCTCATAAAGTTTTTCAACACTACTACGCAAAACTGCATTTCACAGGTACATTGTTTAGTTGTTCAAGAATTCGCTATTACATAATTGACAATTGGACATGAAAAAATAAAGACATACGACGTTCTATTTAAATCGATAAATACATTTTATCACTCTTTCAAACAAATTTGAATATAAAATTATCATTAAAATAGCACAGACTTTTTCGTACATTTCGTAACAGTTATTTAAAATATAAATAATATATTGCGAATTGTATTCCTTTAATATTTTAAATATCGTGTACCAAATCCTGTTCATTAAATTACTTGAAAGACAAGCCACCATGTCATTTTGAACCACAATTCATATTAAGTCTAATCTTTTTATGGTATGCTAATTGGGTTAGTAACACTGAATTTATCTCAAAGACATTCAACACTATTCGTTTCCAACTCCCACAAAACGTATATTTCCATCAAAATATCATCATTGATTTTTTGCAACATACGCTCTGTTGTCATGTACAAGAAACTAAAATTTAAAAGTACCGTTGAACAGCGCAGAACTTCTCTCTTCTTGCAATTGTTATTTGTAAACAACACCAAAACATTTATCAAATGTAACTTCAAAATGCTTTTTCTAGACGCAAAATCACAAACTACAATTTCCGCATGGAAATTCACTTTCTACTTTCTTTCTCAACAATTCCACTGCGCATAAGAGAAAACGAGATTTCCCCTCTAGTTCCCTCCGGACAAACGCCGGGGGACACCCAGTCCACTTCGTCGGCCTTTCCCCGCTAGACAGTTAAATCGATGCGAAGCGCATTTTTTGGGGCCTCTAGTAAGCCCTCTGGGTTCCCAGATATTGCCGCTGCGAGACGCAACTCGGAGAAAGATGCACCTATCGATCGCAAAAGACCGAGGAAAAGCAAATACCGCACCGACGTCAAAGAGGAAAACAACTAGAAAAATTGAACGGAGAAAAAAAAAAGCGAGGAAAGCGAGCGCGGGAGACAAGTAGAGAAATGAAAATTGATAGAGGCCAGGCAAAAAGAGAGATAAAGAGACGAGAGATTTGGAAGAGTTCGAGAAAATGTATAAGGTTCAGAGAAATGAGAAATTGCGGCGTAGTTAAGTGATGGATTGGGTACAACTAGACGTTTTATTTGGCGACGAAAAATGAGGGTGGAATATTATGAAGAATGCTTCATAAAAAAAGAGAACGTACATCGAATAAAATTATGGAAAGAGAAAATTGCCAAGCATGTCGTAATACATAGCATGTATCCTACCAAGAGGCACATTGATGAAAAAAAATGTACGAGTAAAATCATAAAAGGGTTGCATTAAATATAAGGATGCCTCGAAATTAAATGTGATTACCATTAGTTACAAAACAAGTTTTCAAAGGAAATGACATGATTCACTACACGTTGTAAATTTACAAATGACAATCCTTACCAGCTGAAAATATACAGTGAAATAAAAAGGGAGTTGTATGGAAAATACAACCACTGACAAGTTATAAATATTATTTAAAAGTTTTGTTTATGTAGTATATAATATTCGAAACAATAGCAATGATCTGATGACAAAACTACAGGTAACTAGGTTGTGTCATCCTTTATAAATCCTTCTTTTGTCTAATGTATTTCTGACTGTTAATACCATCAAGTTATTTTTGATGTCTATTAATTATTGGCCTTCCCTACTTATATTTTAGTTATAATGTAAAGTATACTATTACTCTCATTCACCATAGATTTATTTGCAAAAGAAAGAATAATTTATATGGCATATTAAGAGCTCATAAAACAAAACGAATCTTAAAAGATGTGAACATTGAAAATGAGACAAAGTGAACAGGGCGTTTAGGGAAATGTGAACAGCGTGCGTTTAGGATGATAGCAAGCTATTTTTATGTCGCCTGTAATAGTATCAGACGTTTTAATAATTCAAAAGTTCATACTGTGGAATCTTACCAAAATACCCAAAGAAACAAACCATTATCGAATACTAACAATAATTAATAATAAATGAGAAGTACAAATTGATTATTTGAAATGGAATAAGTTTAAATAAAGCTAGGTGAAGAATAAGGAGTGAAGTCGAAATGTCGTCACCATTTAGCGCCATTCGCGGGACCTCCGATGTTCAAGGGTTGAAGTTGTAAGACAACACAAAACATTTGCTGCTAGGTTTTTTCTTAGATAATTTTCGAATATAAGTTTGATACTCGTGTATAGACTGCACAGGAAACATAACATCCACGTGTTTTTGTAATACAAACGGAAATAATGAAATTTTTTCGCTAGAAGTTTTGAAACCACCAGAAACGATTCAAACTATATGATCAATAAATTTTGAAACCACCGGCGGTGACGGGCAGAGAAAATTTGACCACTGTAAGGATGAACAAGACAACGTGTGAATCGTCAGACAAGCGATCAATAATAATTGAAGTACTAAGGGGCAGAGTATGTCATATAAATCAAACTATAGGCCCCGCACCTAAAGAGCAAATAAGGTGGTTAATATTATGAAGCAAGCATTTTATTCTCCGAAGGGTAGAAAAAAATCCACAAAGCCATAAGTTAGGCATCTGACCTCAGGGGAAAGACACGCAATTCATGTAATTAAAGGATGTGCAGCATTTATTACGTAGTTCCAATGGCTTGACATTCAATGTACTCGTGTGAAGACTAGAAGACCATTTCAGATTTCGCTTCTCGGCCCAGAGCAAGGAGGTCTCGGAGAAGCTGCACGCGCAAGTGTCAGGACTTATGGTTGGGTGGGCGGGCGGTGCCGGGGGTGGAGGAGGGAGAAGACGAGGGCGATGGTGTCGCAGGCCCTGACGAACTTGACTAACGACACTCCGCCCGCGCTCCGCGCGAGGCCGGCGTCGGCCCTAGGGCTTCTCGCTGCAGACACGCCCGCGCCTCACGAGAACGGATGGTCTCTGCATAATATCACATGGCGCGCCTCCGCCCTGCCTCGCTGCGCCCCGCCCCGCCCCCCGTACCCTCGGTGACCTCGTTTCGGGCGCCGGGTCCGTCTGCGCGCCGGCTCAGTCCAGCCCCCGCTCTCCCCTCCCCGGTGACTGCCCCTCCTCCAGCTCCGGGCCCGCGAACCGGCTGAGTTCGCTCAGAGCAATAATTGCTGTCGTTCTTGCAACTCTGTTCGGGAGGAAGTAGGGTTCCAGTATCGCGTTTAGATTCTATCTACAAAGCTAGGTCGAATTAAGATGCTCTTTGGGGAACAATTATACCAGCCGGTTGCTCTAATCGGTATTTTTTCATGATATGGCCGACAATTACAGGCGAATGCCGGATCAGTACCTTAATAAACAGGGAACGGATGGGGAACATCCTTCTTCAAGTTTGGTCCCTTCTCTCCCCTTACCCCCACAATCATACTTGCACTACACCACCACAAGTCGGGTGCGTAGACCTTGTTCCGGACGGGACTTCGGTTTGCATAGATACCTTGAGGTCAAAAAAATCAGAAATCTGTGGGTCATTTTACGTGTGTCTCTTGTATTAGGATTAAAGAAAACCGCCACCCCCGCAATAACATGCATTACACTTACGTTACTAATGACCATAGCCGTTGACGTCTCCGAAAACACAACAATGAATCAATTCATTTCTAGGCCCACCTCTGGTTCCAACCGACCTCTATTTTCACCTCCCATCTCCGTTTGAATTGAATTGAATTGAATTGAATCCGTTTGTACGCTACCTTTACCTCTTCCGCCATCTCCATGGTCGTCTCTTCCTTTGCACCCGCCTTCGTCCTTCCGTTTTGTTTCGTCGTCATTCTCTGGCCGTTTCGGAACAGCGCCTGCCGGACCGTATGCTGACGCCGCGCCGCCGCGGCTGCCTCCGACTTCTTGGCTCCCACCTCCGCTCCCTCTCCTCCCCTCCCCTCCCCTCTCGCAACGACCCCGCCCCCTCGGCGAACACTGGCGCGCGCGTCTGGCCTTATCGCCTCCACCGCCCTTCCCTTATCTCGAACGCCCTCTCGCTCCCCGTGCTTTCTTTCCTCCGCCTCTAATGTTAACTTTCGCCTACAACTCTTTTCTGAACGAGGTCTTTTTTCTGTTCGTGACAACTGTGAACTATTTTCTCTTATGCAAACTACGTTGTGAGTTGAAAATGTACATTTCGAGCATCCCTGTTTTGATCTCTGATATTGATGATACACCGTGTTTTTTAGGGTGCGCGTAGTCTCTCTAGTGTAACCTCTCTCCTTTTTATAACATTCCCTCTCGCTTTCTTTACTTTCTTTCCATCGTCTCTAAAGTAAATTCTCGCTTGGAAGTCTTGTTTTTTCTTTCAAACTTATTTTATATTAATGTCACCGGGGAAATATGCTCTCATTTGCAATGTTCATTTACAAATTAGGTAATGGATTAAAATTGTGAGAGAAATGTAGCCCACAGAAGACTGTTGAGTGTTTCATTTGATACGTTATTAAAACAAGATCTCAGAAAAAATAGCAACTAAAATAGTTTATTTACAAGATTTACAACACCTAACTAAACCAAGTAACTAAAAACGCTCCTTTTACATCCTTATTTATTCTCATTCCTCATATCTCAGTGATTTAACATGTCAATTATAATACATTTCATTCTTAAAATATTGTTATCGACACGTTCATCGGAAAATATATTTTACTACGCAAACCTGGTTCTGATAAATAAGAACAGATAATATCTAATCTTGTCTAATCTTGACAGAGTACATGAATTTAAGTTAATGAATTTACTAATAAAGTTTTTATAAATTCAGAAGCGTTAATTACTCAGCACCAGAAGGAAGTTAACATGAAAGATTAGTGGCAAAATATCCGGCGTTGCCAGGACTTTCTACATATCCAATCCCCAAGATATTAATTTTTATTGTAATTAGTTTAATTTTAATAAATTACTATAATTGTATATCATTTTATTTTACAGTACATTTATATTACATGTTACTTTTAATTAAACATTTTCGCACAGAAAATCTATTTCGTACCAGTTCTGCTGCACCGCCATTGGCCTCTGACGGAATAAATGAAGGAACCAATCTGCTCTTAGCGACAGGTGAAAAATAATGATGATGCTTTATTACTTCTAGGCTGTCTAGCCTACGTGTATAATGATGATGCTGCAGCTACCATCATATTATTTAAACTATTTATTTCCCGAATTTTTCTAGTAATCTTCACTAAACGTTGTACGGACACTGTCACAATCTTAAAGCAAACCCCATAAAAATTTCGTATCTCATTATACACAACTTTTAGTGGAATTGATATCGTCTATAAGCCGTTGAATTCCCTTTTATTAGCCTACATACACAAAAGATGATAATCATTTGAAGGATCCAGGCGGAGCCCTCCTCCGAGACAGCGACGTGGCGGTCGGGGATCGGGGAGAGCGCAGCGGGGGCAGAGCTGGGGGCGCGTCGGGTGGCATTGGAGGTGGGTGGGTGGGAGGGGCGAGCGGCTTTGCCGTAGCGGCCGCGAGCCCGCGGGCGCCGCCCCCTCCGCCTTCCGAATCCGCGCCGCCTTCAAAGGGAAACACGCACGCGCCGTATTTCGGAGGCGGAACAATAGAGGCAGGCGGCGCCCGCGGCACCCGCCTTGTGCGTGAGCGTGAGCGCGTGCGCGGGGGAGTTCTCCGTGCGGAGGGGGGGGACGCGAGCGGGGGGCGGCGACAGGGAAGTCGGCGCTGGTTGCGTCTGTCAGTTGATACCCTGCAGGCAAGCACGGAGGCTGGGCGTGATGTGTGGCTGTGGGTTGGAGGAGTTGTTGGTTGGTTCGTTGATTGGTTGGGGTGTTGGTGGTGGGTTGGGTGATTGTTTGTTTAGTGGTTTGTTTGGAGGGTGGGGTGCTTGAATAGTGCAATGTTTGGTGTTATATTTGAGGAGCTAGATTAGTGAGGAGTTCTGATAGTATGGCAGTTGGGATGCTTGTTTGATTGGGTGTTCGGTTGCTGGGGTGTTTGGTTGGTGGGGCTTGGTAGGTGGGGTGTTCGGTTGGTCGGGTCTAAAAGCATGTGTGTCTGATGGTGTGAGTGGAAACATAAATAGGTATGTTTTTAAAGTGTTCACCTGACGGGTACACTGGGGAGGCCACGGGGAGAGAAGACGCGCCTGTGGTGATTCTGGGAAAAGTGCGAGATCATTGAAAGAAGGGGTTTCGGCAGTGATTGTAAATGCCAATCTTACCTTGAAAAGTTGTGGGGGAGAGATGATGAGCTGGTAACTTCATGGGCTGTGTATTTGGGTGGGAGAACATGTGAATGGCGGAATAATAAACAAAATGCCTGTGTATCGAATGAATATGTGGAGAGAGGGAGAAGGGGAGGGGGACGGAGTGACAGAGCGGCCAAAGAAGAGACGGGAATGAGTGGAGGATAAGGTTGGCTCATATTATTGCCTATGTAGTACCGTAGGTTGTTAGATTGATTCGTTGTGTAGGTAAGTAGTGTTGGAGGGAGGGGGTTGGGAGCAGGTAAATATGTGGGTGGAAGAATATTTGGTAGATGTCGGCCTGCTGTTTAATTAGTTTGAATATAAGCGAATGGGCAACTTACGGGAACATCGAGGGTGAAAAGAATATGGGATGAAAGGATAAATACGATGGTCAGTGTACACATTCTAACTAGATTATGTTGGTGAGAAGTCATTCTATGAGTTGGCAGAGCGGTGAAAGCAGATTTCTGGAGCATCATTTGCATCCGTCGTAAGACACGCAGGTTGCGTATAGGACCGGGCAAGTTGGTGGGTGTATTGGATGTTGGATGTTCGGAATGAATGGGATGCCAGGTAAATGGAGAGTGAGGTGGATGATCGAGAGGTGCGAGAAGTGAGTGAATGGTGGTAAAGGCATAGAGTGCTAAGGAAATTGGGTAAGGAAGTTGAATGACTGAATGAGTGACGGAGCAGATGAACGAGACATGATGCGGTTGAATATTAAGGAAGTGGAAAGAGTGGAGCAGTAGATAAGAGGGAAATGCGAGTGATTGGTGGAGAGGGAAAGTAGACAGCGAGATGGTTGATTTGAGTATAACATGGTAAACTCTTATCTCCATGCATCTCATCTTAGCTTCAAATTCATTAACATCCACCTATCTCGGTAAATTAAGGAGATCTATGCGTCGGAGCTGATGTCGGAGCTTGAGTATGGCTGGAAAGCAATTTAAGGGGACCAGGTGCTATCGCGACTACCGTAGGCATGGAAGGGCGAAAAGAGACCTTAAAAAGATGGAGGGATGAGGGGGCGTGCCTGCCTGAGTCTGAGAATGGGTGGCCGGAGAAGGCTCCCTGAGAGACGCTGCGAAATGCGGAAACAAAGGAGGAGCGGAAGGCGCACTTGAAGAAAAAGCGCGCGCCAGAAGTACCTTTAAGTGTCTATTGTTTACGATACTACACCAGTTTTTACTCAGAATAGACGTAAAAGGGAGAAATTAGGGACAGCCGGCGGACAATTAGTGAACTTCGGAACGCTATGACGTGCTTCAATGGTGGACTCGTAATTACATATCTGAACACACGTAACAATCTTAAAAAATTCAAGAGATTTTGGGCGAACACGATCAACATAGAGAGACGCGACAGCTCGGATGGACAGAAAGGCAGCAATGGGGACATCCTTGAGGGACGCCACGAAAGAAAATGACAGAATTGGCGGAGGGCGCGGTGAAGACAAGAGCATGGATGTAAAACTACCTTCAAAATTATGAAGATGAAAGACTTTCGAGCGAAGAATGTTATTTATTTTAAATGCGAGCAGAGAGCTCTGACGATATCAGCAGAAACTCTTACCAAAATGACCGTTCTTGAAATTGACTCAAATTTCATAATGGCAAGCTCCACATCTGCATAAATCTACTAGACTCCTATTAAGAGTTGGAATTTTTTTCACATCCTTTTCAATGCGGAATGTATGGGTGTAATGTGCATGGTGTGAAACCTTAAAAATGTGAAGATGGACGATTGTAAAGAGAATAATTTTATTAATTTTAAATGCAAGCAGAGAACTCTGAAAAACCTTATCTGCAGACGTTCTTAAGAAAATGGCAATTCTAACTTCTCCGTTTTATTAATTTCGACAATCACGCCTGCATACACACATTAGTCTCCTGTTGAGCATTTGTACTTTTTCCCACCGTTTACAGAAAACCTCAAAAGAGGAAGTATATGATTACAGTATATCGATAGTGTAATAGACTAATTTAATGTAAAGGATTTTAAATAGTCAGTAATTTTAAAAAGGGTTATTGTCAAATAAGGCCTCCCTGTTTGCACGCGTGGAACCCTCACGAGGTTTTCGCAGAATGCTCTCCGCCGAGAAAAGAGAGGCGCGCTGAGGGGGCGTGGCTGCGCGAGGCAGCGCAGAGGCGGCCGCGCGAACATCCTTGAGGGACGCCGCGAAAGGCGGAGACAAAGCAGCAGCGGCGGCGGCGGCGGCGGCTGGGGAGAGCGAGGGCGCGCGCTGAAGGGCTTTACGTGGAGGGCGCCCACTGGAACTCACCGCGCTGAGATGCGATGCGCGCGCGCCCGCGCTCGCAGGGGTTGGTAGCACTCGGGCGCAAAGGCGCTACACCACTGAAGTAGAGCCCCTTCTTCTTCTTCTTCTTCTTCTTCTTCTTCTTCTTCTTCTTCTTCTTCTTCTTCTTCTACTTTTTTATTTCTTTCTCTTTTGCTTATTTTTCTTCTTCCTCTTCTTTTTCTTCTTCTTCTTGTTCTACTTCCTCTTCTTTCTCTTTTTCTTTTTTCCTCCTGATTCTTTTCTTATTTTCCCTCCTATTTCTTCTTTTCTCCTTTTCTTCTTTTCTCCTTTTTCTTCTTTTTCTCCCTTTTTCTTCTTTCTCTCCTTCTTTTTCTTTCTTCTTCTTCTTTCTTCTTACTACTTTCTACTAACTATACTACTACTACTACTACTATTACTACTACTACTACTACTACTACTATACTACTACTACTACTATACTAAACTACTACTACTTAGTACTAACTACTTCTTATTCCTTATCAACTTCTACCGTATCGCCAGGGGGAAAACATCAGCCCAAATCGCAGTAGAGATACTTCGTTGCACATTTCTCGCAATATTTATCTGACTGATTTAGTAATAATTGGCCATTTCTTTCCACAAATTGATAAACATGTTGTTAGATTGTCTGTGTGAAGATGTTGCACGAAATGCCTCACAGATGTTTTATAATATTTTTGCCGGAATGTTTAGCATGCTTCTGGGCGCTCTGTTTGGAAGGGTGGAGGTTGTAGGTGCCGAGTTATTAGATGGTTGTGTTTGGCAGTTGTTTGAAAAACTGTTTCGCGGAGTGCGGTTGAATAATAGCCTACATGCTGTTTGGTGGGTTGTTGGATGAATCCACTGGTCAAATAAGAGCAAAATGAAGACAACTTTTAATATTAGAATAAAATAAAAAATGGTTCTTAGGCCCTAGTTTCAATGTCAAAGCCACGGAGTTCCATGGCGAGCCGACGTACAAAAATACTTTCAATACATACAAGGGACAGGGATTGTTTACCTGCAATTTACCTGTATTTTTACAATTGAGAAGTATTTTAAACATGAAGCAAGAGGGTGAAGCAATGAATGATGGCGTATGATGAAATGCTAAAAATTACCAAACATGTTACTCGTAATGATTCACTGCATTATATTTCTAGATGAGTCAACTGCTATAGTTCCTAGTACTGTTGGGATAGCGTGTGTTATATTTAGGAAGGCGATAGAATTTATTTCCTGGTGGAACGGGTGATCCGGCGCTGTCTGATACATCACGTTGGAAGGTATCTTTCCCTCCCGGAATCTTCGCAGTTAAGCGTCACTCCAACCCAGACAAATCTTTCAGCTCCCGACTGATCTACCAATATGTGTGGTGGTGTAGTGTAGAATTTAAATGTGTGTGTGTGTGTGTGCGTCTGTATGGGGGTGATGGGGGCAATAATAAGAAAGAAAAGACAGCATGCAGCCCATGTCTCGTTAGATATGATAGTGCTCCGGCAGTTATAGTATATTTAATTAAACTTAATGTTGAGTCAAAGGGTAAAGATGTAGGTTTTCTTCAAACACGTACAGAAATATGTTTATAATGTACTCTAATTTTTTTCTATGATTGAGACAGAGCACAATAAACTGGATTGTACGGCTTAGATACCATATTTATTTCAGCTTTCGCATTTTCAAAAATTAAAAATATTTATGTTTAGGTGCGTCTAAAGTTCGTAGCGTAATGGTAAGCATGATAAGCATTTGTGGGGTAGAGCATTTGCTGAGACACGTGCTGAGTCAATTAGGCGATTCCCAAATAAAGCAATCAGTTGCTGGACGCGAAAACACACAATTGAGTACAAATAACTTGATAAAATACAAGTTGCCGTAGCACTACTAGTGATAATGCCTTCCTATCATGCTGAAAGACAAAGCATGTTCATGGACGGTTGTGTCTGGTAAGACGCGTTTCAGACAAATATTTGGGAGAGCAGATCGCGCTCATTTAAAACTCGAAACATGTTCCAAATGCTTCTCATAATAATATGAACTGTAAATATTTGAATACTATATTTAGATTTTTCATGTCGTTTGAAACATTTTGGATTCTATATGGATACATTAAAATAATTAATATCTCACTCCAAGTTAGTTAGATCATTTATTATTTAACATTAAAGGAAATAAATAAGGGTACATTTTAACAAAACAACAAGCAACATAGTGCTTGTCTCGGACAAAGAAATCCGTGTACACCTTTTGACGTCCTACTTTTTCCCCACAAACCAATTTTTTGATCATTATTTCCTGCGCATTGTGGCTGCCCAAGGTTTCTCCCGGGTGTATCCCAGGGTCCAATCGATGCACTCCACAGAATGCCAACCCCTGGGGCAGAGAAGAAAGCAAGGGGGTTGAGGGGGAGGGGGGACATGCAGAGGAGAAAGAAAGGGCGTCGCAGGAGCTTCCCATTTCACACCTCGCCGCTCGCGATCTGCGATCCGCCCCCGCGCCCCTTCCTCTCCCCCCACCCGCCCTCTCCGCCCGCGGAACTTGCAATCGAGCGACGCGACGCGGCGTAGCACAGTGGTCTCGTTGTGGATGTGCAAGTGACAACATTAGCAAACACGTCAATTGACCCTTGCGGCGCTCAAGTCAAAGCATGTTTTCCCCAATTGTATTTGATTTGTTTCTGTAAAATTAGGAATATGTCACATAGTACCCTTTATGATGAGATTACATTATTGAATTAAAAAATAATCAGATTCAGGTTTTTGTAGTACATTGTCACCAGTTTTCCTTAAGGTTAGTGTAATGGGCAGGAAGAGCAACGAAACACTTTGCACATCAGTTTCCAAAAGTTATTTAAAGTATCTAATAATAATATTATATGTATACATTTGGCATTTTATGACCAGTCCGACCTTTGCCATCAAGCGGTGTTCTCAATCCTGACCCCTCTTTTTAATTACTGTCCACGCCTGAGGATGAGGAGACATAAAGCGAGCACGACGAATTCTCTGCTGAGCTTTTCGTTCGTTACAAAGCTTCCATTACACGATTGTAATGGAAGGCTTCAGCCCTATTTTTGCCTCGGTGAGAAATCGAACTAGGAATCGCACCACTGAAAGGTAGCAGGTTGATCCCGACGCCACATGACTGGAAATAATAATAATAAATATAATAATAACAATAATAACAACAATAATAATAACAATAATAATAATAATAATAATAATAATAATAATAATAATAATAATAATAATAATAATTTTAGTAAGCAAACGAATCCAACGAAGTACATGTTATCCAAGAGATGGCTCAACATACGGTAAAGTGAGTACATATATGATGACAAATAAATGATGAATCAGGTTCTTTTCCGATCATAATTTACGATCTAAATGTGCATGAATAGTTTATATTGAGTGTTTAATAACAATTATTATTAACTGACCGAATCGGCGATACGATACGAATCGCCGGACACGTTGAAGAAGGTGTCAGCAGGAGTACGCTGTACATGTATATAAATACCATACCTACCAATTCGCTTCTCCAATAATAATTTACGAGAAACGGGCCTAAATGGAAAGTTTATATCTTTCTCACTACGTATGTTCAGATTATTTTCAGCATTTAATAATTTTGATATCACGGGCTCAAATTTGTCTCTCCTAACAAGCAAACAACTAATACCCACTCATTTTTTCCGAATTTACACTCAAGACATATCCTTCCAATCAACTGGATTTGTGAATTCTAGTGCTGGAAAATCGAAAAGAGGAAGGACGAGGATTACATAGGATTAGGAGACATTAGGAACGAGAAAGTAGGAAGTATTTTAATAGGTAATGGTGTAAGAGATGTGGATGTGAATGGAACGTTGTTTAAATGAGGAAATAAAGATAATATATACGACGTTGAGAAAGAGTCTTCAATTGTCTACACTAGCTACTGGCATTTCAAATACTGTTTGTTTTCACTTATCGAAGCAATACGTATGTCGTTACCTTACTCCCATGTAGTGCATAGTTTAATGGGGAGATCAAGGTTATAAATCTTGCTCTTTCGACTGACCACAGAAACATTTATATTACTTTTACCACAAAGGACGGTGAAAATTTACATTACGGGAGACCAAACACAGGTCATTCTGGCATACGCATTAAGCATTGAGTATAGACAACAATAAAACTATTATAATAGTAATAATAATGACAACAAGCATTGTAGAGAGACACTAACATATGCGTAGTGTTATTCAGGCTGACTAACATCCAAAGGAAATTATTATGATTATTACTTATTATTTAGAATTTTAAACAATAAATAATTGATATAGTGATGATAGTACTGCAATTTTGGATTCAATTTAAGTTGTTTTCTTTTTACATACTCTAGTGGTTACAAATATACAATTTGGTATACCTTTTAAGTGAGTTTTTTTGGTCCATGTTAAGTGCATAATACGAAACTAATAATTAGAAGAAAGTTATAATGACACCTCATAAAGTGTATTACATATTCATCAGAGAACAATTTTTACATCCAATGTATTGTAATAAAAACAATTCAGAATAAGAGAAAATAATTGTTTTGAACATCAAATTTCATTCATATCAAATGCAAAACTAAAACTAATAAATATACTATCTATATAATTTAATATATTAAGGGTTTTAACTATTTGTATCTATTTTATTGGTATTGATTTTATTTCGTGAACTTCATATTGCTTCTTTTATCCAAATTCATTGTTTCAAAATGGTAAAAAATGTAGAAGTTCTACCGATTAATACAATGCTTTGACCCATTGCGCGGTACCTCTTTTGCATTCACGCCCCCTTCGCCCCTTTGCCTTTCTTCTACTTCTCCTTCTTCCCCGGCTCATCCAGCTGCTCGAGTGCGCGGCGGAGGTGGCAGGCGGCACGCGTTCGCCCGGAAGCGACCGCTGCGCGCTCCGGCGGCGCGCGGGCCAAGTTTCGAGTCCCGAGTTCGCACCTCGCTCGCTGCAACTTCGGAGGAGGAGTTGGAAGCGCCGAGAGAAGCGCCCACGGCGGCGGCGAAGGGAGTCGCGGGGGTGGAAATGCCGGTGGACTCGGGGGGAGCGCTGAAGCCCGAGGCTGTAAGCAGCAGCGGAAGGAGAAAAGGGAGTGGGAGATTGGGGTGGTGCGGAGGGGTGCGAGAGAAGCGGGCGGTGGCGGAAGAGGAGGCAGAAGGAGTGGTAGTGACTGAGCAGAGGCAATGGCTGTGGCGGCGACGGACGTCGGCAGAAACATTACTCGCTGAGGTGTCGGAGGAAGGAAAAGTCTGAAGAATGGGCGAGTGTTGATTGATTTTTTGATTGATTGATGTTTCGGAGCTCATCGATTTCTATGACCGGGAGAAATGGCTCAGGGTATCAACTGATGTCACTGCAATCTCTCGACCCAGGCTCTGTCTCTGACCGAGAGGTCCTAGGTTTGAGTTCCGACGGTGCCAGAATATTCGATTAGCTTCTCAGCAAGGTCGAATTAGGTTGCCGTCTGAAGGAGAATTCTAGCGGCCGACTGCTCTGATCGGTAGTTTTCCGCAGTTTCTCAGGTCAATGCTGGAGCAGTACCCTAACAAACGGGCTATGGACCGGCAGCTTTTTTTCCCTTTTTTGTCTTGTATCCTCTTCCCATACACACAATGCAATACTCGTGGCACTACATAACCACACATGTTGGAAAACGTCGGTAGCTTGAAGGTTGTGAGGGCTAGCAGGGTGCTCCGCTGGTGGGAGATTCCTGGTTTGGGAAAGCCTTGCGAGTCGACGGTAGGTGGACGCCGGATCTTGCCACGCAGCGGGAGGAAGTTCACCGCCACCTCGCCGCAAAAAGGTCATGCATTACTCTTACGGGACTAATGACCCTGGTAGTTGAATATTTTGTCTCGGAAGGTGGCGGTGATTCCATCTCCGTCGGATGGTGTGATACATGGCGTCAAACTACACAACATTTCAAACTAGGCAAGATATATAAAGAGAAACACATATTTGACATTTTTGACGGTTTTTCCATCTTAAATTATTTTTCTTTTTCTTTAGTTTTTTGCAATTTTAATTTTTAATTAAAATCGATTTTGAACGTGCTAGCTTTTATAGTGTTTTAATTTTTATTACATAGTATTCTATTTTATTATTCAATTCAAAAACTTCATCTCGGTTTTCGTCGAATATCCAATGATCTATTAAGCCACCATTAACCAGGGGCTGATCTCCAGACCAGCGGAGCTCCCTGCTAAGCCTCCAACAACCTTCAATGCTACCGACGTTTTCCCAACATGTTGGTTATGTAGTGGCCACCGAGTATTGCATTTGTGTATGGGAAGAGGAATTGACAAGACAAAAAAGGGAAAAAAAAAGCTGCGGTCTCCTCCTATAG
>BOPP01000013.1:5151060-5179195 GCA_017312745.1 Gryllus bimaculatus
CCCGCCCGCGCGCCCGCCCGCGCGCCTGCCCCCGCGCAGCGCCGGCGAGAGTGCGTGGGCACGTGTCTTGTGTGCGAGTGTAGCCGGGCGCATTACGCATCTACAAGGACCATTTCACGGTTCACAGGTGCGGTTCTAAATATCCGCGCGCGAATACTTGTCACGGAACTCGATTTTCTTAGAGTTCAGAGATCACTGGATTAATATCAATCGAATAATGAGTGAAGATTCCGATCATAATTTAATTTGTTTTAATGATAGACGTTGATGTGAGTTCCCCGTCAGTATCTGAAAATTCGTAGTTGTTACAAAAACAATTTTTAGCAATAGTTTTAAAAGTCAAATGTGATTCACGTGAATCAAACTGGTATAGGGGGCTGATTTCCGAAATGTTGATCTAAGAACATCTATGACAAAATAATCAACCATCTAGGGACCACTCGGAATAACCCGGAGGCCTAAAGTCCCGTCCACCTCTCCCTTGAATACTCTTGGCACTAACGACACGAGTAGCGCCAAGAAATTCAGGAAAGTGGATAGAAGTTTCCATTATCTCACCGGTACTGGATATTTTTTTAAAGACCGATCCCTCGAACGTTCGCGTTGAGTGGAGAAGATCGCATGACTATGGTTTGGATTTTTGTTCTAACATTCGTCTAGAGTGTATAGAAAAAAATATGAAAACAACCAATCAGAGCGCCGGTCTGTAGAGGAGGCGTCAACCGACCCTGGTATTTCTCTGGTGCCAAGAAATCAGAAACAGGATGGTCGCGCAGCTGTTAACACAATTACTATTTATACTGTCCGGTATACTTAACTAGAGATCGAATGCCCATTCATTGTGTTATAATACATAACTGTGTAATTAATGTACGTAATTGCTCTCAAAATAGTACATTGATTTGACAACGCTGTTCTGGCAGCAACGGAAAGTTACAATGGTGTACACGTAATATGGTGTATTATTTTCTTTTCAATTAAATTGATTTTGAATTTTACTTGCATATAATTCACTTCTATTTTCCTAGTAAAATTGATCCACCAGGAACATGTTCATATAAAGTTTAAACAAGTTAACTGATAATGGAATATTAGTTTATATTTCAGCAACAATGCAATTATTTTACTTAAATGAATTTGGTAAGATTACGTCGCAAAATTAGGTATTCATTTTGAAGCATTTTATCATTTACTGTAAATTAACGTTAATGAAAAACAATCACTGACAGGAACATGTTTTTTTCTTTAGGTGATATTTCAAGGTGCACGCAATGGATATTGATACACTGTCGGAACATTATAAAATATTGGAATGTCTCATCGTTAGTTGTTTTTCTAGCTTAAATAACGTTCAAATGAGGCCTGAAATTTTTGTATACTGAATTGTTTATTCTCGGCAATGAGGTGTATTGAATTTTATTTATGTGTAAAAAAATTGTTTACGTAAAGGTAATACCTTTTTACTTACTTTGTTTATTTTGGTCATTATTTAAATTTATTTTCATCATTAATTTATTTTATATTATTAAATATCATTTATGGAATGTAATGTGTTATTTTCTCAGGTTCACAGCAGGCAATTTCCTAGAAATCATCAACAATCAAAGACATGTCTGCCATGGAGCAATATTAGATTCCACTGTTCGTACTCTCACACAGGTTTCGAACCTGGCCTACAAAGTTACGCAATTAAACGCGATATCGCACTCAGTACAATTACATGTTAAAGCCGTAAAAACACACATCAGAACTGGTACTGAATACACAAAACACATACATACACACACAGGTTACTTCCTCATGGGTATAGGCGGTAGGCTCTCTGGGGTATCCCACATTCCCCCTACCACTCGCCCTGACTGCCGCTGCCGTTCTCGCCCCGTGCGCCCATCATAACGCGTCCCATGCACGCACGCACGCACGCACACACGCACACACACAGTTCAGGAGCTGTGCTGGCGGCTAAACCTCACGGGCACCCACATCCATTATTCTGACGGGCTCTGAGCGGATCTCACAGTGGGGATGTTCCGTGAAAAAATGGCGCAAATTGTACGAGATTTATCGAAAAAGTCTCGTTAATTCTACAATAACGAGTTTCCGGAAAGTAATTTTAAAATATGTAATTGGATGGTGAAAATAATATCTGCTTATTTTTAATATACAAAATAGAAGTCTGTTTCGCGGCATAGAAAAGAGAAAACTAGGACTACTAATGGTTCCTTTCAAATACGTTTCTTTGAATGTGAATCGTATAATCAGACGCGCACGACGACATTTGCATGTCGTCTAGGCCGTCTATGCCGGCATGCCTCTTTTCGGTCTCGGGTGGTTAATCAGCTGCGTAGAGAGATATCTATTCTTGGGACAAGAGAAAACATTGCCACAATAATGGTCAGATGATCCTCTAAAGTAATGGTGCGAGTATTTGGTGCCCTGTATAATCTTTGAAGGGTGAGGGGATTCTTTGGAAAATAATCTAGAAAAACAAAGTCGGATTTTTCAAATATCAAATTCATCTTATTCACAATAAAAAAATTAAACAACAAAGTTTCCTTACTATTTTTAACAATATGTTCAATATTGCACGGTTCTAAACTATTACTTGTTACATAGACATTAACGAATAAGGTATCTCTGAGTACGGTAGATGTAATAAAACGGAATAAATAGCCTACATCACTCCACGTCAACTAAAGATTTTTTAATTCAATTTTCTTATAGTAACTTGTTCAGCAATGAAATAGATGAATGCGAACAAGTAAAAAACATTCATTCTAAACTTATTAATCTCCTTGTTTTTAGATATCAAGGGAAAATAACTTCTACAACTCATATCATCACCATTACCAAGTTCAGTTTAATGATGAACATTCTTCACAGAACTCTTATAAAACTATAATGGACGCAGCAAGTTCACGACACTTGATGGAAATAGTAAGGGACTAACGAAGTGTGTCTGACCTTTCGGAAAAAATATTTCTATCATCACGCCCGTGCATAAATAAGACGATCAAACCATGTGTAGATTGAACCCTAAATCACACTACACATATACCTTACAATTAGACAAAATATACACTCAGAAATAAAAAATGAATAAATAAATTCCACAATAATAAAAACATTTAATGGAGCTAAATAAACATATTGATGAATACCCTCATGTAAAATGTGGCTCATTTGTGTGGGAACACCTCACAATACCACTGGACAAATATACGCTATGTCATCCTAGCGCGTATTCGTTAACAAATTTTATTTTAAAAATAAAATAAAAAGTGCTTAGTTCAGGTTAAAAATATTTTTATTGTTTAAATTTTAATACTTTAAAAAATTTATTGGACTTTTGACATCATCGAGCTAACAGGGCAAAGATAAGCTTATCATCTAAAAAGTGCAACAGTTCCTATAATAGTCAAGATATTCAAACTTTGACAGTTACTCAATGCATAGTGAAAGTAAAGAAGCAAAGATTTTGGAAGTAGTTTGGCTGGTGCTTCAACCGTTGATATGCGTTGACCGGTTAAAAAACTTCGGGGGAAAGAAACTCAAGATGTTAACGATGCAAAACAAAATCCTAATTCAAAACATCAAAATAAAAAACATAATCCTAAAATTGTATCAATTTCTTTGTTACATATCAGTTCTCTGAAAAGATAAAATTCATTTTTATGAAATGCCGAAAAAAGAGAAGAAAAAAATAAATTACTATTCATTAGCACTGCTGAGTGTTTAAAGATTTGATCCTTTTCATCTTGTTTGTATTGTAAACGTAATTCCTACGCAGGGTGAGTTAATTGCACGAAATATCTTTTAAAGATGTTCTACTGTGTGCGCGGGAGGGGCTGGTGATGGCGGGGACACCATCGGCCCTGTGCCTTCCCATCCTTCCACCCTTTCCCTTCCCACGCCTTCCCATCCCCGCTGTGGCCGGTGCAGGCGCAGCGACCCACGCCTCATCAGCTGAGTGGCGGTAAATAACGTGCCCCGCCCCCTTCAGTCTGGAGAGGACGGCAGAGGACGCGCGAGAGCGTGAGCGCGTGGGAACGCAGAAGTCGAGGGGAAGTCGTAGTGAGGGCATGTGGGGGCCGTGACGGAGAGGAACAACCACATTCTTCTTCTGTTTTAACAATTATATACTAATTTTTGCACACACAACTAAAGTTAGATTTACGGACTGTTTGTCGTTTGTAAAGAATTTTTTCGGACTTGGCCGGCACAAATAATTCAATCGACCTCAAGATCCCAGTGTCGGTTTAGAAAATTTGACGTCATGTGATGGAAAAGAATAACTTCTATCCACCTCCATTTTAATATGAAACCTTTCAAAGAAATGTAATCTTTAATATTGAATTTCGCATTTTTCCACAATACGGCTACGTTTTGTTCATATCCCTGCCCTTGCATTTCCCACCATACCTCAATGTTTTAGTATTACATAAAGCATTGCTAGATGTCAACTGATACACTAATGTATTAATGAGTATTTTACCAATAAATTACAGCGTAGGTTTATTGAGTTAGTTCATAGTAATTAGGACCACAATAAAATGAAGTATTCGAACAAAATTCAGTCTCAATCACACTATTGTTTAACGGTTCCAAAATGAAGACATTATTGTTATAAAATGTTAATAATATTAATAACGTATTATTATGTTCATACTCACATATGATGGGAAAGATGTTCAAGTTTTCTTACCTGAAACAAACGAAATTAATGTAATTTACGTGAGTAATATTTGCTAATCATTAATAGTTTATGAAATTATGAAATAACAATATTATATCACTTCTTAAATCGGATACCAATGTAAAAAACATGTTTGATTATTTCTATTTTTACATGAAACATCTTTTTACTTTACTGTAAAAGTAAAAAATACGAGGCAAAAAAATACATGGATAAGATAACATCTAACTACTTCTTGTTGAAGGGAAGGTAATTATTAATCTTCAAATGTTTTTTATGAAAAGTTTATATTTTAATAATTGCGATATAACATTAAATGCGCAGTAAAATATGGTTGCAAGTACCTGATGACTGATTTCTGACAACACTAATGAGAAAGCAACGACCAGCGTCTAACGTCCGTTCTCTATAATATTTTATTACTAACATTAATTTACAGTTTTGAATCATTTTCAAGCACATTTGATCACATGAGGCTTTTTAATTATACACCAAAGTTTATTGTTATACATTATTTATTGTTGTATTATATAAAGTTTTATCAGTAAGTTGCAGTTTTTAGCATTCAAAAAGAAGTTATGAATGAATATCTATATTTTCACTACTAATTCACTGTGCAACATGAATTTTCACTTTTTAATGGGAAAATGTGTATTTAGTATTGTGCTGTACGTTGATAACAAATTTTTTATTAAATTTTCTCCGACATTTTGTTTATCGAATAAGAAAAAAATTATGACATGAAGTGGCATAAACAGGGGTTTCCTAAGGGAATCAGTCGATGCACTGGAGTTTTCTATAGGTGCAGTGTCTAATCGAATAAATGTTATATAATGTGAAAATAAGAATCTTTCACTTACGCGGAATTTTAAATTAATTTTTATATGTAGAATTGTAATTATAATGTACTATTGAATGGAGATATTGAATTACTCTTGTTACTACAGGAAAGTATGTCATCGTTGACATGAGCACGTCATGTCGGCTTCTGAGTGTGGACCTGAAGCCTCTTAGTCTCTCCCATTTGAGGGTACCAATGGATATCTAATAATTCAATATATTTGAATTTCATATTGTCTACGGCGAACATTTAAATTCGAGGCGTGCGCCGTGGGTCGCGCTGGCTCTTGGAAGGCAGCTGAAGTAGCAGCGAGCCACGCCCAATGAAACAGACGTTTCTTTCGTTGGCCACGAGCGAGCTCGGTACCCGCGCCAGCAGCGCCAATCAGTCGAAGGGAGGCTCTACGGGCAGCGGCGCTGGATGTATAAGGAGCCAGTAGGCGCCTCCGAAGCAGACTGGGAGTCATTTATGAGCAGAGTGCGCTATGTTGAATGAGAACTGTTAAGCCGACCGTGGTTTCTTCCACTGATTTGTGCTCCGTCAGGACTTGCGAAACTAGGCAACAATCTGGAACTTAATATGGTGTACGGCTACTTAGGAATTGGACCTGGATTACTATCGTTGTGCTTCGATTACTCTGGCATTGTTACGGTAAGAATGTGCCTTTTGGAAACCATTGTAACTAATATCAAAGTTCCTTATTTTTTTACACATTTCTCCAATTTTCCACATCTACATTAATTACATTGGATTTTTTATCTCGTGGAAAGATGAATCAATAACGGGGGATGCACGTTAGAATTTATTTCTGGGCTGCCGTCTTCGCTGCCTAGCATTGTCAAGTCTCCTGCGTGGGGCGTCATACTTATGCGGATAAAAAATGCCTCCAACTAGAAGAATCATTTTCCAAGGGAAGGCCTTCCCTTTTCGTGCAAGAAATGTAATAATTACTAAAGCGTGCATGAATTTTTATTTCTTTACTAAGGTACCTGAATGTAATAGAAACAAATGAACTCATATGTGCGAAGGATTTATTACCTATTGGATCTACTGAGTATGCCAACCAGGTTCACATCATGTTTTTGTGAGTGGAATTTATCTCCTCCCAAGATAACTTGAATTTGTTGCACATTGTAATAATAATAATAATAATAATAATAATAAACATTTATGTTTATTATACTATTGAACTGCATTATTTCCTGTAACTTTGATACAGTGTGAACGATATTTATGGTACACAATTTATAAAATTAAAGTAAATATGGAGAACGAAATGCACATACCATTTGGGGCACAATTTCGAACAATAATTTCAAATTTCTCTGTACAAAATCAACACAAAGAAATGAACATCCTGGGAAAGAATAAACAGTCGGTCGGACGGATGGACGTTCGGACGATCGGTCGGTCAGACGGTCGGACGGTCGGACGTGCCGCGCCAACCTCTCGGTAGAACCTCCTGTGCGGAAGCCAGCGGCACGTGGAGAATTGCTCGTCCCAGGAGCGCAAGCAAGTCCCAGGTGGGCTGCACGGCGCCACGGCCGTCGCCGTCAGCCTCGCCCTCGCCCACGCCCACGCCTACTCCCGGCTCTACCTTTCGCTCTAGCCCGGCCCGCAGCCATGTCTTCGTCCTCGACCTCGCCCATGCTCTCGCCCCCGTCCTCGCTTTCGCTCTTAACCTCGCTCTCGTCCTCGCGGGTGGAATTGGTAGCAGCGGGGTAGAGCGCTTCTTCAGCCACTGACACGCCCACACATAGCATCTCCACGAGAACGTTATAATTACGCCCTCACTCTGTTTTCCCATCAGCGATCTCCAATAGATGCTTCTCTCTGTGTCTCTCCACAAATATCAGCTTCGTCCGCTCAGCCTCAACCCACTCAACCACTTTTACTGCTTCCAAAAACACCCCGTCAGCCACTCTGCCGTTTCGCCGCCCCAGCAACTCTAGCAACCATTACGAACTATCACGAGCAATTCCTGCATGAATGTCATACCACAACACACATTAGTGTTAGTAGCAGAACGCATCGTCAAAAAGATGTTTTCTTCCCACCCTTCTTTTTACCATTGCCACCCCCAGTTACATCCTCACAATCTCGATTGCATCTTCTACTATTGCACCCTGACGAATTTTGTCAACAGAGCACCCCCAAAATACTTTATTTTGGGAACAGTTTCTGAGGCTTAATTGAAGTCTTATTGTACCGGTACACATGTCATCTCATTGCACCACATTAATTTTTTATGTACATCATTGCATTTACATTAAATATTAATAAATTGTTTTTCTCCACTTTTTGTTTCTGCTCTTCCTTTGTCGCCACCTCTCTCTCCATCTCCATCCTTGCACACCTCACGCTCACACACATAAATGTTTTACGGTTCTCATTAGTACTAACGCTGGAGGAAGTAATAATGACGATTTATAATCATGATGATGAAGCAAATAATAAGGTACAGCTATACAGGTATATATGAGGGGTATGGAAGGAAGGGAGGTAAAAGATGATGGTAATTTAGAAATTCCCATAATATCACAACATCCATGACGTTCACTCCCAAACCGTAGGAGAGGCTGAAACTCGTCACTTCTGATCCAAGACAATTTCGACGCCTTTAATGTAACGATCGTGGTCTTCATTGTAAACCGGGGTTGGAGTCCATTTAATTTTACATGTATTCTAAGATATCACCAAGTCTGCTGGACATTCTACCTATAACCCTCCCCCGTAAATAGATCCCGGTTGTGGCATTGGTAACCACTACCGCCAACAAAACCGCTTTCGCCGTCACCACTCACATCCACCTACATCGCCACCCTGAGTTCCTTGTCCCCACTGCCATTCACTGTCCTACTGCCGCCTTGTATCCACCGAACCTCTTCGCCGCCTCCACTTCCCCCACCCCCGCTTCGCCCCCGCTTCGTCCCTGCCCCCGCTTTCGCCCCGGGGCAGGTAGGACGTGCCGCGCGTACAGGAAACGCGACGCGAGAATCCGCCCCCGCGTTTTAATTCGTTTAAGATGAGGCGAGCTCCCAGCGCGGACGCAGCCCCCCGGGACGGGGGCAAAAGGGAAATTGGAGTTGGAGGAGGAAGCGAGAGGAGCGGGGCAAAGTTGAGACGACGCGACGCGACGCGCTGCGGAGAGCAGCGGAACCGAAAAAAAAGAAAACCTCCAGAGAAACGTACGAGGGAGGAAGACCAGATAATAGTTATGAGAATTGGAGAGGTGGTTGCAAAGGTGCGAAAAAAAGAAATACAGCGAGTTTAGAAATTTTGTGAAACTTTAAGTGTGTGATAATACTGAGGTGTTTTGTGGGAAACGAGGTTTTTTAATACTATTTGCCGTATGGGTTAAGTTGTAAGAATTATAGTCGTTAAAAAGTGGAGTCGTAGTTCACGTAGTGTATGTAGTATTTATTTTGTAATACAACATAATGGGATAATGGAGGATTAACGAGCAATTTAAAAATGAAATAACGATCTCTTTATTCTTTTGCAAAATATTCATTGTTGGAACGAATACAAGTTGAATATTTTTTAAATAAAATTAAACGGGAAATAAAGTCATAAGACTACTTGGAAGAATAGATTCTTAAATATTAGATCAGAATTAGAAACATTTTTGCTTACATATTTAATTAATAATTAACAATTGGTGATACCGTTTTCTCAATCCGACTCTTATTGTGGAGTAATAAATAGAAATATGGAAAGAAGGATAGAAGTTGTGACATACATTCCCCTGAAAATATTAATCTATTGAGGAAGTCAACAGGTGAAAACATATTGCAGATCGATCCAAATTAATCTCTCTTAATATTTGAAATTATCTTGAACTGAAACCAAGTAGAACAAAGTAAGTGTGAATAAAAATAAAAAGATAATGTATGCTCTTTCTTTTACTTCTCAAAAGTTCCGAGTTTAATCTTAATGCGAACTGTCCTAATTTAGCAAGAAACGGAAAGACAAAATATGACTTGCCAAGGACTCAGCAGTGATAAAAAATAAATATTTGCACGTTATACTGAACATAATGCAGATATCTTTATTTCTGATAACGACATATATTAGTACATGCAAATTAATCTTTTCGGTAAAGTGTAAATATTAGCCTGTATCACTATACAAACTGACACTATTCGTGCCATAAACTGCAAATAAGTCGCGAAATAGCGAAGGAAGAATGAAAAGAAGAGCCATAGAATATCGTTTTATGAACTTTTTTTAACGAAAAAGAACGTTTATTTTGCTGTACAACAAAAAATTATTATATATTGCACTGATTACAACATGAAAATAATACGTTTGCGACTGCAATAACATAAACCCCCACCCGCCTCAACAAGCATCCCCAAGATGCCAGTATTTACATTTTACTCTATGTGTGTCCCATTCCGTAATTGCTTCAAGCCCTTCATTGCTCCAAGCAACTTAAAGAAGAGATTTAAAGTAACAAAATAACTCAAACTTTCTCCAAAATTCAGATATTAAAATTCATGAATAGCGGAAAAGTTGTTGGAAGTGATATGGGTTATTCCTTCATTACCTTTTACGCCCCTAAAGAAGTAAGGGCGAGAAAGAAGAAAGTATCGATAAAAAATGTCTTTCAATAGTATTGTTTCATTTAAAAATTGACAATCTCATGGTTCAAGTCGTAACAACTATGCAATTTCAGAAACGCAGAATAAACGCACCCCGATCAAAAAATACTGGTCTTCTCGAATATTCAATCATATAATATGTCAACCGATTGATGTTGATGAGAATAATGCAATTAGATTTTAACCTCACCCATAGGTGCCTAACATTCTTGTCTGAAGATATTGAAGCCTGAAAATAATGTTTTGTTTTCACTTCTACTACTTACGTTATCTATAATCTGTTTTCAAAGAGAGCAATAATTACATTAAATTTGCATGTTCAGGTTAGGAGGGTTAAGATAGATTCTTATCTATTGAAAGAGTTAATCGCCCGTAAGCAAATAGGTTTATTTACAGTAAGGTGTTAATTTATTTCACTTTATTGATATACGCTAAAATAACTGAATAATTTAATTATACGAGTACGAAACCAAAAACATAAACAAGGGAAGAAATCGCCATTCAAACATATTACTACCACTTAGCAAAAATGCTTATACAAGGTTGAATTTAAAAAGGAAATTCAAATGAAATAGTAATATATTGCAAAGAATAAACATAGGACAAATCTCAGTTGTTTGACTGGCGAAGTCTGGCAAACATTTTCATATGAAGCGTATTTCCGTGTCGTGCCACTTCAGCTTGAGCGTGTACACATATTTGTGCATTTGTTTGGGAAATGACAGCGCAGTCAGGGGAAGTTGCTTGTAATCGAAGGATTTGTACTGGCCGAAGATTAACAGTTTTAAGAAAAAAATTAATACAACAAAAATAGGCGAGAAAAGGTGTCCACGAAAAGGCACATTAAAAGAAGAAGAGGAAGAAGAAGAAAAGGAAGAGAAGACAAAATGGGACCTAAAGCGAAAAGGAAGGGGAGAAACGACGAAGAGGGGAAGACGGAGAAGAAAAAGGAACAGAAATATGACTAAATAGTAATATTATTGCAATTATGTTAAATAATATTGGATACAGCGTTTGGATTGCATTGCATTTTACAAAAATAGAGTAACAAACACAGTTAATAGGATAAATAATAGGAATAGATATGCGATAACGATAGAGGGATGAAAACACCATGACGCTGAAGTTTCTTTTCGCAATAGACGAAACAGATGGTGCCTGGTGTAGTTGAGACCTCGAAAGACATCGATGCAGAGAGGATCAATTCGGACGCTAAGCGGCTAACAGCAGCTGAACGAGCGACGTATGGTATTGACATTTCCTTCCCCTTTATTTCTATTCCCCCATTCCATATCGCCTTGTCCTATCTCGACTCTATTGTGTAGGACTGGTACACCCCGTCCTATCTCCTTCAGTCCCGACCTATTCCATCTCATTCGATCCGTCCCGACCCACCATGTCCCACATCGTCCTGTCTCGTTCCCCCTTGTCTCATCCGCTCCACCGCGTTATCTCCGTCCCTCCTTGTCCTACCGTTCCACCATGTCCTTCCTCGTTCTACATTGACCGCCTCATCCCATACTACCCCACACAAATCACCACCCCACCTTGTCGTCCCCGTCGCCGTCCGTACTTTCATGCACCAACATGTCGAACTGTACCACCTCGGCTTGCATTGACACACCCCAATACGTCGTTTCATCTCACCCCACCCAGTTCCACCCCACTCACCCGCCGTACTGAACCATCTGCACCACCCCTGCCGGCTTAAACCCGCAACCCGCCCACCAGCCACGCGCCTCCGCTGCCGCGTAAATGGATTTAGCGCGTCGGCGAGACGGTCAGCGCCTGCTAACACACTCTAGGGCGAGACCTCCGCCCCCCACTCCGCCCTCTCGGCCCCCGCCGTGCCACGTGCGCCGGCGGCCGCTTTTAATTAAAATAAATAAAGATGCCTCGAGGCACTGCCCGGCGAGGCGGGGTGGGGCGTGGAGGGGAGAACACAAGAGAAAGGAACGAACGTGGGGTGGCAGGGAGAGGAATAGCTGGGCTCAGAGAAAAGGCGGAGGATGACGCGAGGGAAAAAGCGATCGAATTAGCGGGTAAACTCGTACTTGTGATGGAATCTCGTTACAAAATTAGTGGATTTTTCAAGTTTAATTTAAAATCATTAAAAATAATATGTACTGCAAAAAACTGTTTGAACTGGAAATCTCTGACAGGACACCAAACGTCCTAAATGAAGAATGGCAAAGTAAAGTGAGTATTATTCTCCAAAGTACTGTAAAGGTGTAGTACAAAAGTGTCGGGGGAAACAATCAACATTTTGAAACGTTATTGAAAAAACAAAGAAATTTTCATATTGAAAAGGAATAGGACGTATTAGTTATTGAAAGATTATTTCCTCCTATTTATTGTGATTTATTAATCAGTGTTTACGGGTGTGTCAGCTACTAAGATCATTAGCTCCGACCTACGGATCGGCACGCGTGGTTTTCCCCAACCAGGTACCTCCCACCAGCGGAACACCACCTCAGTTGGGATAAGTAACTGACTGTGTGTAAATAAGGAATGAGGATATGACAAGGAAAAGGAAGGAAACATCGCAAGTGATCCGAAGCCTGCATGTTCGAGTACTGGCACGGCATTCACCTCGGGATGAAGGGATAAACCAAGAGAAAACTATCGATCAGAGCAGCTGGCCACTGTCGGGAAGCTTCCGTGGGGACTCCAGCCCTAGCACCTTCCGATCAGAGGCGCTGCAGTGACATCAGTTGATGCTGTGAAACACCTCAGACGGTCATTTCTCTCGAAGTGTTGAAAATTCTGCCTTCTAACACACACAATGGTTTTCAAAACCAGATCTTCAGCTTGGAGGTCCTCGGCACAACCATGGGAGACAATCCTTCGCACCAACACAAAAACGACAGGCAGTTATCCACGTGGTTGGCAAACTTCGAACTGACAATTATTAATACAATACTACTGATCTGAGAATTTGGGTATCAGATACTTGTTTAAGAATATTTTTATTTGACATATTTTATTAGACATAAACACGTTTGGACGACACATTACGCAATATATCCGTAGCCAAGTATGTTAATAGAAAATTGTACATAATATCATTGTGGATAATACATCTAAGGCATAATAATTAATGTAAATGTAATATTACGCATTCAAAGAAGTTAGACAAAATGAGAAAAATAAAAGTAATTCCAGCTCATGGAAAGTAAATCTGCAATCAAGTCTCTTAAACACATAACGTGAAAGTGAAAAACCATTATAAAGAAAAATCTATGAAGGAAGTACTTGAACATTTTTCATTAGATATTCCACGTCGCATTAAAATTGCACGAGTCGCATTGCTGGGTACACGTTTAATTTCGCAATCGGCGTTCTAATTATGCTGAACCGTGTCTCCAGTTAGAAAGCGTAGCTGTCACATTTCACACTTTCTTCCCCTTCGGCGTTCATTCTTCTCCTTATTGTCTCCCGCTGTGGCAGTTGCAAAAGCGAGGGCGAGGGTTAAGGAATGGTGGAGGGGCGGGTGTGGCTTGTGAAAGGGTTCTGCTGAGGGGATGATGTTGGCCTGGTGAGGCGTGAAGGAACGTCGAGACGACGGGTGAGGGGTCGTCTGAAAAGGCGTATGGTACGGTACAATGGAGAGAAACGTTTAAAAACAGGTCAAAGGCCAGCATCCCTCCGAATGAAATCTCGACAGAGTTTTCTCTCAAATACTCTGAAACATTCTTCACATACTTAGCAAGTCTTGTAGTCTGCCGCAAAACCTTATTTACATAAGGCTTCGGTGGTGTAACAGTTAGCATGATGGAGTATTATAGTCCGGTTCGTAGGTTTAAACACGACGTAGTCGTGAGTTTTGGCCATGTAAAGATATTTCCTGCGCCTTCCTTTGAAGAGGAAGTAAAGCCGTCTGTCGCTCGTATATTTACTGCATATTAATGATTATAAAGTCTGAAAGAAACCCCTAAGATGAATTCTAATCACCTGTTTCGTCGCCTGATGGACTACCATTTAACAAAACTAAAGAGAGATCTGCGAGTAAGAAAAGTTTCACATGAGTATAAGGTGAAATAAGATGTGTTCGTCCGTTTTGGGTGGGTTGAAGTCAAGTATAATTAAGCTGGAAAGTTATTTAATTTTTTCTTTGTATCTAAAATAGACGTTAATGATGCTTGACTCTTACGAAACCTATCTTGTACTCACCCAAGGGTGAATTGGTACCTTCTACACTGGCATTCGCCCCACTGGTTTGAGAGGAGGGGTGCCGGTGAAAATACTTCAGGGGTGTAGGCACACGACGAAGAAGTAGTCGGACGCGACAATTTTCAACGACGGGTTGAGCGGGGGTTTGGTGGTGGAGGGGAGGGGAGTAGGAGGGGAGGGGCGAGGCAAATCGAGCCACTGCCGTTTTGCATGGGAGAATTCGAGAAGTTTTTGAGCGAGCGGTTTGGGATTTCCAGGAAATGGGGAGAGCAGATTCCTCCAGAGTTGGAAGGAGAAGAAGAGGATTTTCAAATTCGTGTGCGGTTTAGGCGGATCTCGGCATTGTCGGTACGACGAGCGGCAACTTTCGGAGGCTGTTCCACAGAAGCTTTGCAGCTAAAGGATCGTGACAGGGATCAGTGATGGATGGGTGCTATTGTAGGCGAGACGTATTGTCCCGAGAAAAAGTATGTACGATGTAGAAACGATCTGATACTCTTGGAATACTCTCTTTGGAAAAAGTATGATGTGGCAGAAATTGCTATAGGAAAATCATATTTGGCGAAGGTGAAAACGTTTGTAGAAAAATTAATTTTTTAAAATTGTGAAAAGGCTTATTTCTGTTTAACATTAGCGACTCGGAGTAAATATTTGTATATATGGGATACGTATGATTTATCAGTCAACATATACCAGTCTAAATGTATTTCCAAGTTCTTAGGAAGTAATTTATTATCGCAAGAAAAAAGTATGTAGGATTTGGAAAAGATGGAATCATTCTAGAAATGAGGTACAGGGGAAAGAAAGATGTGGGAAAATACTATTTACAAACAAACCTATTTTTGAAGAGTAAATATTTTGTAAATTTGTTCATTTGTATTCTAAGAAACGCCTTATCTTTCTTTTTATCATTGGCGAACCAGTAAAAAAGGAAATGTAAAGGATACGTGTATATGTATACACAGGATGGGTGAAGGACTGCGCGCGGTTCCTATCCCGTTGTTAAGCAGTCGAAAGGCAATGCCATTCCGGTGCCAGTAGAACACATTAAGGGGAACAAAAGGAAACTATGGTGAATCCCACAATAATTGTAACACAATTGAAATAATTTTTTCGACTTTAAAACGTAATTATACATGCATTTAGCAAAATATTACAGTCATTTTATGCATGTTTCTGATAAAATATTTTCAATCTTTAAGGTAACGGCAAGAGCATGCATACTATGTAGCACACTTTCTGTATTTTTCCCAGGGACACAATAGCGACATCCTCTTCTTGAAGAATAGTTCACTGACTTGCTTCAATTGCAAAACTGTTTCCTGCTTAGACACACACTAAAATACGTTTTTAACGGAAATAAAGGCAGTCTTGGGTGCAAGAGAACGCTCCGCTGGAGGTTTTCCGAAGTGATTACGCATGGTGAATGTTGATAATTTTAAATATCTTCAAGAGTCGAAAGACGAAACTGTAACTAAGAATTAAGTACCCACCTCTGATGTTAACCTTGTTAACCTTGACGTTAACTCTGACGTTAACCCCCTCTGCCTCTGAATTGCGACTGTTAAGGTACACTCCGGTCCCCACCTAAAAGAATCGAAAGAAGCACGGATGAGATAGGTCAAATCAGACGGTCTACAGATTTCTCATCCAGGCCAGGTCACCAACCCCTCACCTCGCATGGAGGCAATTACGCTGAGAAATGTGTTCCGCAACAGTAAAGGAATCCAAATTGTGATATTGTTACTGAGTAACAAATGTTTTCATTGAACAAATTTAATTATCATGAGTGGAAGTGTATTTTTACGTTAATTTAATGAAATGTGATTTCTACAATTACATTTTAAATGATGTATTTGTAAATTATGTATTTTTTAAATGTTTAAAAATAAATATATTTTATATTTATATGTATATTTTTTTTAAAATAACTAAAAAGTCTCATAAGCTTAAATAAATAATATTTTTATCATTGAAAATAACTGAGATAGTAAAATTTTTGTTTTGTATTACACCCAGCAATATTGCGATTTTTCGGAATTTTAAATCATTGTAGTTCAAACCAATGTTTGCTATTGCCAGTATAAGCA
The DNA here is from genome assembly GCA_017312745.1 of Gryllus bimaculatus. NCBI lineage: Eukaryota > Metazoa > Arthropoda > Insecta > Orthoptera > Gryllidae > Gryllus > Gryllus bimaculatus. The sequence continues at coordinate 5,167,468 of BOPP01000013.1, forward strand.
GCAATTTAATTTGTACTAACAAGTACTTTAGTCACAAGAAACAAAATGAACAAAATGGAACCAAATGAAACTGATAGATTTGGGTACCTTATTGATTTTGTGTGGAACGACTCAGCTACAAACGTCCCACAGATTTCCTTACGAGCAAACAAGAGCAGTTTCGTGGGGAGTAAGTCTTAAGATACCATCATACGAACATTCTATGAAATATAGGCAGAATTAATTCCTATTATAAGAAGTAGAAAAGCGTGATGAAATCTAAAAGACCTGAATTGAGAAATTGAATGGATCGTATTCTTTGTAATCAGAACGAAAATCAATAGAAAATCGCTGATCTGAAGTTCATGCATATCCACCCTGACATGAACCTAAGTTTCTCTATGTTATAGCGGATTTTAACGGCACATTTTTCTCAGTCGGCCATACAGTTTTTTTATTGCGGGTGCCTAATAATTTTTCTTACAATTTTCAATGAAAAATTGTAAGTTATGTTTTTGTCAAAATAAAGACTTTATGAGTTTTTAAAAATTAAAGAATTACTGTTCAGTTCTAGGGTCATGTTGTAAGCATGAAAGAAAATTTTTCATTTAGAACAAAATGTCTTAGAAATATTTCTTGTACACTACTTTGTTTAATTATTTTGCACCAATACCAAAAATTTAATTTTTTATTTTCATAAATTAAGCCACAAATTCATAAACAATTAATCAAACTACGATTTCGAAATTTTGAAAACGGCCGGGTTTAGTAATGACCTTTATGAGAAGGTAACAAATCCGGCCTTCTTTTTTAGATCCCCTCGCTTTTAGTGAGTCTTTTCCCGCACGTTCATTGCAAAGGCGTAAATCTCTTAACGAATTTAAATAAGCAAAGCTTTAGTTCCATTCTAATCTTGTTAGGATTTCATTCATGGAGTGTAAAATCAGATTTAGGGGCATGTGATCAGAGCACAGTATGTAGTTAAAAGAGCTTGTTTCGTTCGGAAGAGTGAGCGTTGCAGCCGGGATGTGGACGTGCTCTGAGAGAAGAGCTCAGCCGAGAACAGCAGTGGATTTGTGTGCAGTAAAGTTTTTACTGGCGCTGAAGAGGTCTGCGATAACACCTCTTCTCCAGACTCCTATGCGCCCGAGCCGTGCGCTGTTGTAGATTGTAGCTGCCTCATCAAAGTTACAACGGTTTCGCGACTTAACACGACGAACGTGTCTTTCCAAGACCTCTTTTACTCAATGACATCGTTTTTAGCAATGGAAAACAAGTTTTAAGTTCTGATTTGGAGAAATTTACAGGTGATATACTTAAAATCGACACCAATGCATCTTCAATTATTTACTGAACTCCGTTGGAACCATACGCAGAAATAATGTGAAAGTAGAGAAAATGCATTATTGTTTCCTAAAATTAACCGTTTTAAATATTTTTGTTTTCTATCTAGGAAACGTTTCGTGGCAGTAATAGAGTTAGGATATTGTAACATATATCTAAATATACTAACATTCTGCTTGAACAATATTGATTTAATCCAAGACAAATTAACATTGAAAATATTATTATACTAAAATATTCAAAAATATAATTAGTTATAAGTATAGTAACGTGAATAATATTGTTAGATATTCAAAACGTTCAAAGAATTTAGGAAAGTTAATTTAGCATTTACGATTTTTATAGTTCAGCACTCATGTATAGTATTATGTGGATGCATTTCTTTTGAACAAAACGGCTATCTATATCCTACAATGTACTTATCTTTGCTGAAGTTGTATTCATTTCTTTAAATCTTCGTATTGGCGGTGGGTAGGATTTAATATTATAAATTTAGTAGTCTGTGAGGTTCGAAAGATTGGTGGTTTCTGTTTGAGTACTGGAAAGTATTTTATTATTGGTGTTGATTTCTCGCCGAAAACAATCCTCCAAAACCCACTCTCTAATCATTATCCCTTCGCGACGTTGCACAAATTCAATGAACAGAAAGCCTCGCCCGGGGGCCTAGCGTCTTCATAGAACCCTATGACGAGGTTGAGCCGCGCTGCAGAACAAGGGATGGGGCGATTTACAGGGGGAGGACTCGGCCCGCCGGTGGTTCTCTCCTCCTTCCTCTGCACCCCCCCCGCCTCCTCGCGTGGGCGCTGATGAGAATGGGCGGGGCAGCTGTACTCCGAGTGGGAAGGGAGGCGCGGGCGTCAGTTAACGCTATTACCAGCTCATTACACACGCGCAGTCAGTGTCTGCGCAGCAGTACGAGGGGCGGGAAGAAGTGAGTGGTTGTGGAAGCGGCAGCGTCGGAGGTGGTGGAGACGAAAGCTGGTGGGTAGTGGTGGGAGGTTGGGGATGCAGACAATGGCAAAAGTGGAGGATTACTGGGGAAGTGGTGGAAAAGAAAAAGAGGCAGAGAAAGGGGTAGGAGAAGGGGGAAGAAGGGGGAGAAGGAGAAAAGGGGAGGAGGAAGAAGGAGAGATGATACGAGAAGGAGAGAGGTGGAAGCGGAAGAGGAGGAGGAGAGAAGAGAGAGGAGGAAGAGGAGGAGAAGGAAGAAAGAAGGGTGGGATGTGAAGTGTAAGCATGGAGTGTAGGCGGAGGGGTAGTTTGGAATGGATGTGAAGGAAAAGGCTAGTAAATGAAATGTACAAAGAAAGATGGTGGCACATGGGGAGGTCAGTGAAAGAAGGAGAAAACGAGACACCACTGCCTCAGATTAGAGGCTGGGGAAGGCTTGCGTGGAGGCGGCCCAGGAGACGCAAGTGCCGGTGGATGACGGGACAGGGGATGGCCGGCGATGGGGTTGCGTGAGTGGGGAGGAAGAGGTGAAGAGAGAAGAACAATCGGTGTGTGGAGGCGAGCGAAACTGCATCAGCTTTGCTTGATACAGTGGCGGATGCCGACGTGAAAGACAGCTAGGATGGAGTGGGATGGACGAGGACTTGTGATTAAACGTGCGTTGTCGACAGACTTCCGGCATAAAACATATTGAGCCTAGATACGTCCGCTTTCCGTGAGGTTTTGACGAAGGCAGCGCGGCAGGTCGTGGTGCAGCTCCTTGACGAAGGTCACCTTGCTGCAGGCAAGGCGTGTGTTGCAGTCTTGATGAAAATTTTCGCTAAGAATGTTGATAAGTTAACAGACGGAAAATGAGAAAGGTGTACAGTGCTTTCAAAGTATTTAAAAGAATTCTCCTTCCGTTTTTTAGAGGTTTACTGCTGAGATAAAGTTACGGTTTAGAAAGAAAAATCTATCTTCACTTTGTTACTAACTACAAGCGCCTACAAACAATAAAATAAACATTATGTATAAATTGAGAAGAAATGAAGAATCAACGATCATTACGAGGACGCATTCAAAAGCTCTCTTTTATCGATCGTATCGGGTTCGCCCGATTTCAGCTTGGATCTTCCTTACCCTAAAACTCGATTATCCCATAGCTCGACACTGCAGACCTTGACGGAGGTGTTTTCTTAAATCCCATCATAATTTGATTGCTTGGCAGGAAAACAAGAATCCTTACTGCCAACAATGGACTTACAAAGCGAGGAAGCAATGAATGTACATCTCTCAAAGATTATCAACACGCACAGCGTGAATAGCACACCACGACCTCTCAAACACGTCGAACAACTAGGTCAAACAATAATAACTCATTAGGAAGCAAAGTTGCACGTCAGCATATTTTTACTAACTTCACTAGCTCAATAATATACATCTCAAGGTCGAATAATGTTTATCAGTCATGTGTAGTCATTAATATTCACAATAATTTCCTTCATGCAACCTCCAATACACGGCATTAGTTTCTTTTCATTCGCTCTACGCATCTCTGGCTCCGCCACCGGACAGCGTGTGCAAGCGCAGGCTCACCTGGGCTCGAGCAGGCTGAAAGCTGGAGCCCGGAGCAGCTCGGAGGCGGTTTCCGCAAAATCCATTTCCCTGCGGCGCTCAAGCCCGGCCGGGACCACGCCGGGGCTCGTAACGCGAATTAAGACCGCGCGCGCGGAGACTCAAAAATGCTCGTGGAGGGGGGGGAGCGCGAGGAAAAAAGTGAGCGAGAGGAGCGAGTAGACAAGTTAAAAAGAGATAGACTGATCTATAGAAGAGAGAGGAAGGGAGGGAGAGCAGAGTGAACTGATGAGAGGAGAGAGGAAAGGGGAAGATAAAAGGAGAGAGGAGAGGGAGAGAGAGGGAGAAGAGCGAGAGAGAGGGAGAGAGAGGGAGAGAGAGGAGAGAGAGAGGGAGAGAGAGGAGAGAGAGGCGAAAGAGAGGCGAGAGAGGGGAGAGAGGGAGAGAGGGAAGAGGGAGAGAGAGGAGAGAGGAGGAGGAGGAGAGGAGAGAGAGGAAGAGGGGGAGAGGAGAGGAGAGGGAGAGAGAGGCGAGAGAGAGGGAGGGAGGGGAGAGAGGGAGAGAGAGAGGGAGGGAGAGAGAGGGAGAGAGAGAGGAGAGGGAGAGAGAGGGAGAGAGGAGAGAGGGAGGAGAGAGAGGGAGGGAGAGAAGCGGAGGGGAGAGGGGAGCGAGGAGAGAGGGAGCGGAGAGAAGGGAGAGAGGAGGAGAAGAGGAGGGAGAAGAGGGAGGGGGAGAGAGGAGAGAGAAGGGAGGAGAGAGAGAGGAGAGAGAGAGAGATGAGCGAGAGAAAGGAAGTGAGGAGGGACAGAATAAGAGAGACAGAGTGATGGAAGTTGAAAGGAACGACGATAAACGGCAAGCAACAATTTGGGCGAAGGCGCCGTTCCTACGCTCTCCTTGTTATCGTGATGTGAGACCCACTGGCGAGGGCTGGGTACCTCATGGCACGATGTTGAAGACTCGTTGCGGCACATATTTAACGGTGTCGGAGGGGCTGTTCCAGTGCTCTCGTAAGGGCATTTCAATATGGAATCACCATCCACTATATTAGGTTCAGAATGTAGGCTTCAATCATATTGAAATATAAGGTTGACAAAAGTGGCGTGGCATGTTTTTCGATGAGTTCTTCTTACCGTCTCATTCCATTATAGCCAGAATTATAGATAACTAGACAATAGATAATAGAGATAGAATGTAAAATACTGTCGGATGTGGTAAACAAGAAATGGGATGAGTTGCTAATGAAGGATGCCTCGTTAATCAAGGGAGAGTTCACCAGATCATCGTAGCGGAGACAATTCTTCATATGCGAAGCACACATTCAAATCAAAAAACTGTGTTACATAGTAATAATAATAATAGTAATAATAATGATATTTATTATTATAACATTAAGACGATACTCGTATGTATAAGTAATACTCGTAATGTAATTAGTAAAAGTTTACCCATAGTAAAATAAGTAACATAATTTTGCTACATTGGTAGATTTGTTAAAAAAAATAAAAAAAATTATGCGTTAGTGAAACCAACGGAAGAGGAGCATTCCATAACTTTCCTTTTCATAATACAAATTTCTGACTGTAAACTAAACGCAACAGCGTAGAAAATAAAAGAAATACTTTACTAAGATCTTTTCTTATGAGTGTCTTGACGTCTTGAGCTAGCAGAGATGTGGTTATGGCGACGTATTACAAAAACTGGCGAGAAAAGCAAGAGGAATACTGAGGAGGATCTAAAATAATTAGGAGAAGAAAGAAGTGCAATTAAAAAATCTGAGAAGTAAAACGTATTGCATTCTTTATAACGTACGATAATTTCCTTCAGAACATTTATGAAGATGATTAAGATATTGGGAAAGAAATTAAGACGACGGCCGAGAGCTTCGTATCACAAAATCATGGTGAATGAGAGGGAAAGTTCTAACTCACACTTCCGTACGGAATAAAGTACGGTCTAAAGTGGAAGACTGTAGTGGCAAAGATAAGACTTCTCTTTCGAAAACGACGAAGATTAATATTGTGACGGTACCCTTTTATTTCTCTCAATTAATTTGTATGCCTATTATATCTATTTAATTGGCTAGCTCGATGTTGGTTGTATACTTGTAATTGGGTACTAAAATACGTACTATGTCAGGACAGCCTCTGTTTCTTTCTTGCGAGCTGAAAATATACCGCTCATACGAGAATCAAATTGGCGAATTCCTGTATTTATGCTAGGAATTTACGAATTTGCTGCTTACTACTTTTGGAATAATAAAAACTTCTTTAGTGAATTAAAATTTCAGTTACATGAAGTGTCGGCTGTTATTTATTTATTGATTGGAATTATCATTCTTTTTGAATCAATTATTAACAAAATTTTATTCTTGTTTTACTTTGTTTTCTCTACATAATGATATTGATGGCCATCAAAACTTTATTGTAGTTAATTTCAAATAGAAATCTCTTTTTCAGAATTTATCTTACTTTCTAAATCATTCTTGGTTTTGAACATTTAATAAATATCGAAGTCACTGTATTTCATCCATAAACTATTCGCTTTCCTGATGATGATACACTGCGTTCTTGATGATGAGTAGATAACATGCCCATTCGGAGTCGTCCTTCCAGTTCATGAAATTACACAATCTGCTCTTATCAGCATGTTTTTAAAATCGCCCGCGTTCTATTCCACCTTCTTCGTGATTGACATTACTTTTAAATATTCCCGACTAACATTTTCGTCTGATTAATCACGTTCTGTTCTGAGTTATTTATTTTTTACTAACAAATTTTTACTGCTCACGGCGATGCATCCTACCGCTACCAAATCTAGAGGGGTTCTGATGATTTTTTATAAAATTCTGCAACTCAACTTGTTTGTGCTTTCCACTTTTTCACGTTGTTTCTGGTCCGTCGTTTCCTATGCTAGTTTACCCTCTGTAACTATACCATCCGAGTTCTCTTGTCTACTATAACCATGTCTCTTTAATAAAATATTATTTATTAAATATTTTACTAATATTTTCAATATACGTGCGAAGTCATTTTTCTTTACGTTAACTTAATCCGTCTCGTTTCTGTTCATATTTTCGTATATTTCTCTTTTCTGCCCATGATATTGACATTATTTCAATTTTAAAACCAAACTATCCTGAAGGTATTTTGACCCATCACAATATATGAAAAAATCCAATAACGTGGAGAAAATTCTCTCGGCGAACCCTTCACACTAAACAAGAAAACCAATTTTTGTATCCAAAATCTGCTCACAAATATTCACCCAGCACATTTTCCCAATGAACAAAATACCAGCAAAATCAGGCGCCGAATTTCAATCTTTTCGTAAACAAGTCCATACATATTTATACCTCCAGTATCCGATCTCTCGCGTGTCCAACCAAAATTTATTTCCCGACAGCGTCCGGCATTCACGTGATGCATTTTCTCGAGCGATGGAAAGAGCGCGAGCGGACAAACAAGTGTCCCCCTAGCCCTACCTTCTTCCCCCAGCCCCCAATCTCCGCGTTTACCCGTTTAGCCCTTGCGTTTAATCCACTTAGCGAGACGTCGCACCCTTTCAATCCGGCCGTGAATTCTGGGGACAGAGGAAGAGCCAAAAAGAAGAGAAAAAAACGGCTTCACGCAATTACTTGGAAGTGAGAGACTGTGCGGAAATTCAAACAACTCGATACTGAGATAAACATACTATCCACGACGACGGCGGTGGAGACGCGGTGACGGTGGAGGAGGGGTGGCTCTTCCGAAGTAACGTTGACGAATCGTGGAGCTGCGTAACGTGACGTAACGTAACGTGACGAAGCGTGACGATGGCTGTGTCTACTGGAGACGCCTGTGGCGGCGACGGATTTGGTGAGCGTGAAGATGATTGGGTGGTGAGGGACAGACGGCGGCGACAACGGTGATTGTAGCAATCATTATAATGTTGACGAGTTCGGAAATTCAACTTTATTAAACTTTTTTATTATGGTATTTATGCGTGAACAGCCTGCAATTGACCAATGACTTGAAGAATCAAGAACAATGCTGTTTAAGTGATATGAATGATTACGGAGAATGATATAATGAGAGGTATGGTGAACGGGAGGATCACTCGACGAACGCATTTTGTCGCCCAAGAATTCCACGAGTCTTAGACAGGAATAAGATAAGGAAAGTAGCAAGTTCCATATATGAGACCTCGACGACTGATTGATCGATTATTTTGTTTCCAACCGTCACTAGTCCCCTAAATAAAGTGCAAATTTTTATATTGGGAGTTGGCAGTGCAAGTGTGTGTAAATAAGAAGTGAGGCTAGGACCAGGAAGAGGAAGGACGGATCGCGGGTGGACCGTAGGCCGTTTGTTACGGTACTGCTCTGGCATTGACATGGAGTTGATCTGAGAAACCAAGGAAAAATTTCAATCAGAGCAGCCGGTCTCTAGAATTTTCCTCCAGTCAGAGGTTGAACTCGACGTAACTTTGCAGCTTGTGTCGAAAGTCCGCGTTGGCCGGAACTCGAACCCTCGTACCTTCCAGTCAGAGGCTCAGCAGCAACATCGTTTGGTATCCTGAGCCACCTCAGCCGGTTTCGCAACGACAGTAAATGTCGCTCGCGCTGACCGCAGCGGTGGTGACGGCAGAGCCGGGGGCGGCAACGCCGTCAGCGGCCAGCGGAGCTATTTTCGAAGATTTAGAGCCCGACGACGGGTCCTAATTCAATATGAAATGCTGATTCGCCGGCAATACGAACGCTTGTTCCGCGCCTCATAAATAATTTATCGTAGGTTTTTTGAAGCGGGAACACGGATCAATATTTGTTCGGGGGATCACACGTCTGCGCAGCGATTGGTGATGGAAACGGAGCTTTGCGTCGCCAGGCCGATAATGAAAAGGGACGGTCGAGTGCGTGGTGAAACCGCCCGTCTAGCGCGCACAGCACGCGAGGGTACGCAAATATGAGTAGTGTTGTGGGAGTAGGATTTTAGGTGAGAACATTAAAATATATCAACAATTATTCATTTATTATAATATTTTTATTGTTGTTAATACTATTATTAATATATCTGATTCCATCCCTTGAAAAGATCTACTGAAGATGTAGAAAGGTCTGCTGAAGTTTACAGGAGAGCTGTAAAGCATGCACGGATCAGCCACTTCTGATCGGATCAGACAGCGATTAGATCTGATTTGTACCTCATCAGTAACACCTATTTTTATACCTCTACTATTTTACTTTATAATGTCGTTGTAATTTAGGCCATATCTTTGCAACCACACCTTCTTCACCTTCGTGGCTTTTAAGCTCATGTTTTTTTCTTCGCCATGGTGCAGATGTAAAATAGCCTAATAACTTTACTCTCAATTTAAAGCATGCGAGATGTGGATATGAAGGTCAGCATTGAGAACAAGCAGGACAATAATAAAATTAAATCGGTGAGTCTTTCAAAATCACATGACCATATTTTTCGTTCAGCGTGTTATAAAAAGTGACTTTAATATCCACATCTCTCATGATTTGAACATAATTTGACTTTGATTGCATAATTCTCATATCTGGCTTCTGTACAATACAATACCCGAAATACTTATAATTACGAATTTATTTATTTCTCAATTTCAAACTTGATGGTTAGTTGACCTTTCTTGTTTTAGTAGACATCAATGGCCAGTGCCTATCTTACTTTGACTTCCAAGCATTACTCAGACAGAATGAATGAAGTACGAATGGTGATGAACCAATCATTTAGGATTTCATCCGGCTAATTTTGGTAGTATATACATATCGGCTATTATCGTCACCAAAACTTCCTCTACTCCAGGCAAAGCTTCACGACGACTAATATCAAATTCCTCCGGTTAAAGTCCGAAGTATGATTTGAATACTTAGGACTTTATGAAATCATTTTAGATAATGCGAACATTCACCGGCTAAGTCGAGAATTAGCCAGATTCAGACTTTAGCCTTAGCGTACATATCTAAACGAGGTTTAATATAATTCTTACCATTGTATATACTGCAAATCTAATATGCAGTTGCACAAATATTATATTAATTTCATACAGAAATATTAGTTGGCCATCAGCATTTTTGGTCAACTACTTGACAATAAGAGCACTTGCCTAGTTATATATCGAAAGATCTTCGGAGTTCGGTATTTAATACATTTAACATTGTCTCAATATACAGAAAATTCTATTATAAATAATTTAATTACTTATAACAAGACATTCGAAAAGAATTAATGTCTGCCAATAAAATGTACGAATTCAACAAAAAGAGTAATTGGACCGTCTCCATTTCCATTTTAGTCGTTTGCATTTACAGATTCTCTATGAATATTATTAAATGATTACAGTGGGCTGGATTCCGACATGGATTGTAATAAATTTTGACATTCTAATTACTGCATTAATCTCCAAAACATGTGAGTCAATAAGGTTAAACTGTCAAAAAATTAATGGGGATAAAAAATTGGTATCTTCAAAAGTGCAATATTTATAATATACTATAAAATATCCATTCCTTGAGTAATTGTTATTAATCAATTCAATTTTATTTGAAATAGTGAATTTCTAAATAGATATTTAATTAATTATATTTCCGAGGCTTATAAATAACATTTCATTATGTACTATAATGCTTTCATCTACAGGTCAGTATGCAAATGCAGATACAAACATTTAAATTGCAATGAGAATTCGATACATTCAATTACATGAAACTCGTACACGCAAACCACAAAACACGGCAAACTAGGTAAGCCTACATGATCAATGACTTCCTAGAAATTGTAGGCCAAAATGTCTACAAATGACCCGAAACATAGGTAATTGGTAAGCTCATTTTAAAGTTTAAAGTCATACAAATAAATGGAAAAAATTCCCATCTCATCCACAGCCAAGTACGAATGTGTTTCATAACTTACTATTTAGACTATTTGAATTATTGATTCAACTTCCAAAACCAAAGCCAACAAAATAATTAGCCGCAAGGCCATCAAAACTGATTTATCACTAACCGACATGAAATGATTCTTCAATATTGATTCCGTTGTTAATAACAGAAACAAAATCGATACTGTCATTATCACAAGACCCACAACACCCCTAGAGATGTCAGAACATTCAATACCATTCGTTAGAGTTGCCACCCACAGCTACCGACCATCCCCCCGCAGTAAGCTCTCCAACAATTCCAACGGGAAGCAACAATTAGTCTGTTTTGAGCAACGCCTCCCACAAGACGGCCCTCGAGTTTGGCACACAAAGGCAGAAGCCCGACGCGCGGGGGCGAGAAGCGGGGGCGCGGAGGGAGACGCGTGATTCGGGACACAAGCGCCCTGTGGTCGCGGGGGCGGGCGGACGGGCGGCGCCGGCGGAATCAGGCCCGGATTGTAGAGGCCGGGAGAGGCGTGGGAAGGGGTCAGACGGGTCGGGGGTGGGGGTAGAGTGTGGCGAGTCTCTAGAGGTCGGGAGGCAGGGAGCAGGGTGACTGGGGTATCGGTGAGGAGGGAGCGGAGGGTTATCGCGGCCCCGAGGAGGCCGAGAGCTGCGGGGTACGGTGGCGCGAAGCAGTGATGGTGAGCGGGTGGGGGGAAAGAAAAACGGGGTGAGGAGGCAGAGAGAGCAAGCAAACGCAGTGACCAGATATGAGAGAAATGGTGGCTGAAGAGAAGAAAGCTGGCGAGAAGGGATGTCTGAAAGATGTGGCGGGGACAGTGGTGGAGAGTGGACGGTGGATGACAGGGGTGGACGGTGGATGAGAGGAAGGGCGGGGAGCGGTGAAGGAAAACTGTGGTGACGAACTGTGAGACAGCGACACAGTGGAAGGAGAGCAATGAGCAAGAGCCGTGGTGGGTAGGGTGTCGGGTAGAGTGTCGGGTAGAGTTTCGGGTAGGGTGTTGGGGAGGGT
>BOPP01000013.1:5180138-5191760 GCA_017312745.1 Gryllus bimaculatus
TGCGGTGGCTGCGGGCGAGCGGGACGGCGGGGTGCGTAAAATGAATTATAATTAAGTGCCGGAACCGCTGAAATGTGCCTGGTAGGAAAATAAGGAACCCCGCCCGTCGTGCGCGTCGACTGACTTTTTGACGGGCTCCGTTTAAACGTGGGGCGGACAGGCGACAGTGCGGGCGGAAAAGGGCGCAGCGCACGGCTGGGGATGGAGACCCGGGGGAGAGCGGATCGGTTAGATGGAAGAAGAACAGATGAGGGGAGAGGAGCGATTGGAAACAATAGTGGATTAGCGAAGTGGGTAAGAGGAAAGAATGGGAGGGGCGATGAGACCTCTTATAGCGCAGTGCGGTGGATTGAAGAGGTATGTGGCAAAGAGGGAAAGATTGAGAGATAGATCGATAGGTAGAGAGGGAGAGAGAGAGAGAGAGAGAGAGAGAGAGAGAGAGAGAGAGAGAGAGAGAGAGAGAGTAGAGTTTTAGAGAAGGACCATTACAGAGGAAAGGATGCACATATAGGAGATGAAAATGAAAATATGAGGTAAATAAATATAATAGAATCCAAATTTTCGACGGTAGTTTAAAACAAATATTTTAGAAACGGGTATGTGAGACAAAAACTATATATGAAGTCGTATGAAAGTCATATTGGAAGGGATGAAAGGGAAGAAACAAAAACAGAAGTAGAAAATGTGAAGGGCAAAGGCTACGAATGACGTTGGTGAGGAACGGTGAAAATATTGTATACTGCAGAAGAAACTAGCATAAGTACAACTGATATTTGTAGTGCAATAAAATAAAATGCGTGATTGGGAGAGGATGAAGAGTAAGTAGAAAAGATGTTTGTAGTGTAGCAGAAGGTCAGAGAAAGGATTATACAAATAATGCGATGCGAATGGACAAAGTCGTCAGCAATGAGATGACGTCTTCAAATAATAAGTGAAAAAAGGAATAGAAACAGAGAGCAGCAATATGATAATGAAAGAGATACGGCGAAATGGGAAATGACGGGGAAACAGGAAAGAATTTGAAAATAGAGGAAGGAAAGGAGGGAATAGAGGAAGGAACACAGTTACAATTGTAGTGAGGGAGTGAACGAACGTCAAATTTACAATGCGCAACAGAAGAGGATGAGCTTATGAAAATGGCAAGGAAAAGTCGCATCTGAAAGGAAGCTGGAAATAAATATCAGGGAGGAAAAGGATCAGCGAGAGCGCAAAGTGGTATGAGCAAGATAAAGCTGGTGAGAAATGGTAGATAAAACGGTAGTGGGGAAACGGAAGTACTGTAGCAGTCAAAAGTTCAATGCCATCGTCAGATTTCATTACATTTTATCTCTAGGTATCAAACGTTTGATTTTACACTGCTCGGTATTTTTTCCAACGTACTGAGAAAGAGAGAGAGAGGGAGAGAGAGAAGGAGAGAGAGAGAAAAGAGAAGAGAGGGAAGAGAGAAAAGAGGGAAAAGAAAAGTGAGGGAAGAGAGAAGTGAGGGAGGAGAGGAAAGAGATGAAGGAGAGAAGGAGAGAGAGGAAGGAGAGAAAAAAGAGAGAGCGGAGAGAGAAGAGAGAGAGGGTGACAGCTTTTAGCAATTATCTCTTCAAAAATTGTGACAAAGAGACAAAATGGCTGAGATCTGTCAAGAAAAGATATATCATGAATTTTGACTTTCTTAAACTTTTGGCAGGGCCTGTAAAGAAGGGAGGGGCACTGTGATTAAACACGATCTGCGAGAGTAACGTGCTCTACCGAAAGACCGCGAGAAAGTACGCCGAGCAGAGGGCCCCAAAAGGAAAACGTATGTGCGAATGGGCGGGGGAAGGCAGCGCGGAGCAGCGGAGGCGGCACAGCCGCATTAAAGCAGGGCCACGGGCGCCGCATTAAAGCAGGAAACATTTACAGATGGACAAAAATGGCGTCCGGGGCGCTTTTTGTCGAGTGAACGCGGCCTAATGGAATTCAACACATTACGGACGAACTGCCGGGCAGGGAGCGGCCTCGCGCGCGGGGTCCTTTTCCGATCGAGCGCGCCGTGTGGGGACGGCCCGAGGCAGGCGAGAGAGAGAGAGAGAGAGAGAGAGAGAGAGAGAGAGAGAGAGAGAGAGAGAGTTGGGGAAGGCGGATGGGGGAGGGAGGATGAGAGGAGGAACGGTTAGGTTGAGGTCTTGATGTGTGGTGTCTGTGAGGATACAGGCGTCGGAGGACGAGGGAGGATGAGGAAAGGCAGCGAGGCGGGCGAGGCGAGAGACGTGAGGTTGTGAGAGGTAGGGAGGAGGGAGGGCGAGCGGAGAGGGGGTGACGTTGAGGACTTGATGGTGCGGGGTGGGTGAGGATACAGATATCCGCAGACGAGATAAGGCACGGGCTGAGTTGCTAGGACTCGTATGCATGACAAGGACCTGAGGTCGCGAGAACGGCTTGGATTTGAAAACAGCTGGGAGGAAGTGTTTCTTGTTGGTGCGTCAAAAGATGCGCTATGAACAGGGAGCAGATATTGAGGACGGTAAGGACATGTGAAAAGAGCATGGTGATGGGCATAAACGATGAGCAGGCTGGAGATGAAAACCAAAGAGTGTGCGGGATGCCAGTGGTTGAGGAGGACAAAGATATGAATTGAGGATGCGGAGAGCAGACAGAGAACTGTGTGTGCAGGAAAAGACGCGCAGTAAATAATTGAGGGCGTGTAAGATATGAGTAAATGGCTGTGATGATTACTACAAAGAAATAAAGCCTAATTATAGAAAAGGGACAGGGGAATGACTGAGTGCTGAGCTTTAAATACTGGCGGATTTTCGAAACTAACTAGATAGCTAGATTAAAATAAGTCGCTTTCTGGAGGAGATTTTAGCGTAAGGCTGCTTTATGGGTAGGTTTCTATGATCAATGTCAGTAGAAAACTAGAGGATTATGTGGTGCTCCGCTATGATGTTGGTACCACATATGTGCCCGCACATTCAACGGGACGTCCTCCAAAAGCGTAGGGAATACCTGAGTTAAAAAATTCATATACTGAACGCCTCTCCAACACACGGGTAAGAAGTGAGGATCGATGATAAATTCATCCACAATACCAACCACAAAATTACAGAGATTCACCCTTGGTGAGCTACGCTACGTGCAACATGTGGTTTTTCCTAGGACCACTCAAGCAAATTATGCACATTAATTTTTCCAGTTCTTTTAAATCACGTTTAATGTGCCAAAGATGGTTTTAGAAATTACTGATTTATATTGCATTTAAAAACAAATGCCTCGAGAATTCAGAACTACTTTGCATCTCGGTACTGCGCAAATTCTGAGCCCGCCGGAAATGGAAAGGTCGTAATCTCTCCGAATGAATTGTTCGCCAGGTGAGAGACTGTGTTGCGTTGACCTCGCACACTATTTGCCTTGCACTCCGTCTCGGGGCGTAGCCGATAGTAATAACAATCGAGTTTTCCACAGACGTGGCGAGCCCTAACGCTCACTTGCCATAGCCCGTGTTACATGATCACAATCACATAGTTCAAAGTTTAATGTTAATTATTTAAATACCTAAATGACGAAGAGCATCTAATTTAGGATTCTCACGATTCGATTTTTTTTAACTCAAGAAATTCCTGTCCAGTCAGCATTACGAGTATTACAGAAACGCAGAGTTGCAGGTGATTGTCAAAAACTGGTACCTATTACAGGCTGCAGACTTTTACATCACAAGGATACAAATGTTGATCTCACTGTATGACAAATGTATCAACTACGATGGTGATTGAATGAATAATAGTGCAAATTGTGCAGTTTCTGCTACAATAAAGTTTATCTGCACAAATATAAAAACAAAAACCTTAGAGGTATTAATGAACCCTTCTAGAATAGTATTTTTTGATGATAATAAAGTAATATTTACAAAATGAACTTATTTAATAGTAATATCTTTCAGAGTCAGCATAATCATCGGGCTGTTATAAATGACACGCATTATAGAAATATACAATACCCTATATTAGCTAGGGTAGGGAGAGAATCGATAGGTCACCGTAGGTTTCTTTACTCAAAGTGTACCATTTTACCCTTCCATCACATCGCAGCAGCCCAAAGGTAGGTAACGGTCGGTTTAACGGTCGGTACTCACACGTTCCCTGCAGCTCATTAGCTCTTATCAATATTTAGAACCAGTTGCGGTTTTGAAGACTAGGTGGCGCGCAAATTATAATCTGTTAAATCCTTCTCCGCAGTTTCTCCATATTATCCTCTAGCAGCATACATCCATGCCCGAGGGGGGATTCAAACTCGCGGACCCCGCATCTTGTGGCTATCGAGATAACAATTACGTTTGGCGGTATCTTTTAGACTTGTTTGAGTTAAATTGTTTAAAATAGTAAGTTGAGGTAATATATTTTCAATGAGCGAAACAAAAAAATATCTTGATTTGTTTCATTTCAGTTTGATGCTTTCTTACATTTTCCTGCGTCATATTGCATCTTAATAGTTTTCGTAATCTTTCCATACATTTTCCATCCGAAAACCAGCTACTTAAACCAACCTTTTATACAAGTTCGTAATTTGATTGGAAGTCATTCGAAGTTGCAGCCACTTTTTCGTGATTTGTTCACCACGTGCGACAGCACGGGAGCGGGCGTCGCTGGGGGCGAGTCGAGGCGAGGCGAGGCGAGTCGGCCCCTGCGGGCCTGGGCGTAAGCGCCGCCCCGGCTAACGAGTGTCTGGCGTTATGAAGCGACGCGGGGCGATGGGCTTCTCCGCCAGCCAGACAATGGGCTCTGCCCTCCGGCACCGCCCCTCTGCCTCCCCCGCAATGCGTCGCCCTGCCCCGCCCTGCCCCGCGCCGCCCCGCGCCGCCCCGCGCCGCCGCTTCCGCTTTGGGCGGGCGGTACTCGGTACTGCGGTCGGGGGCTCGCGGTCCTTTCTCTGCATTCCCGGCTCTGGTTCGCAATGCCGTGCCTCGGGCTTCCCGCGTTTGTGTCTATTAACGCATACTAATTGGGGCTTGATTTAAAAACTTAAACTGCCTTTCTTTTTATTATATTTATGTTTCTGACTGTATTTACTGTACTTTTCATCAATTTGTATCAAAAGGCATTTTAGTATAATGTAATTAATCACGTAATCATACGTAGATAATTAATAATTATTAAATAATTGGCATATTCAGCAATTACTATGAACAAAACGTAAAAAATTGCTCTTCATCATTGTCTTGAACGGTTTAGCCAATCAATTGGACAATGGATTTGCTCGTGACTGCATAACAAACAAATTTACGGACAAAACGACAATTTGCAAATTATCGTCGAAGAAAGCCACAAATTACATGTTACGGAACTATTAAACATAATCTTTAAACGGAGTCGAAAACGAAAGCTTTACACATAATACGTCGTAATATTAAAGACTTTTGGGGATATTTAGGCCTATTTCTACGGAAATGAAACAACGCGTTTGACCGAAACTGTAAAACAGATAACTTTAGGGATAGGCGAAATTCCGGTCAAGTTAAAACAAGATATTGCTTCGCTCGGTCATGTAACATTGAGCAGAAAAATGCACATACTTATGCATTGCTGAAATTTTTATGACCCCTTGAGTTTTATCCGATACTTCGTACGTATACATTACTGCATATTGCGGAAAGTGTACGACTTTTATTATTTACGTCTAAATGCTTGACAAGTTTCTTTGCCTCAAAGGTGCTGCATATCAGTACAAAAGAAGGCACTCGGAATACTACGACCAAGTTCGTTAGTCCTGCAGATTCCGAGGAGCAAAAATTAATTTTGTTCTTGTAATCTACCTTCCCTCACCGAACGGCAGCCGAACGACCCGCGAAGACCCCTTGCTTTCCTCGTTTCACTTCCCCACACACTTCCGCGGCCGCCGCCAATTCTCAAAAGACTTTCGACATTTTTATTCCCTTCGACTCCACCCTGCCTCCTCAGGGAAGGCGGCGGAGAGGGAGAGCGGATGTGGAGAGCGGCGATGCGGCGGAAGAAATGACCGGAAGGAACTCGGGGATCAGACGAATCGAGGGCTGACAGCGGGTGGAGCCCCAACGTAAGGGGGCGGGGCAGACTACGAGTGGCAGCCGACGCAGGGAAAACAGAACAAAGGAGCTGACTTGCAGGAAATTTTGAAAGTAAAGAATCACTCACTAGATGTTTTAGTGCATTTATTGTAGTTGCGAATAAACTTTGAATTTTCGTGGAAAGGAATAATTTATTATCGTGTGAAACAAGAGGGACCCTAAAACTCTCCTTTGTGGTGTTTCAGGCTTAGCATCGAGGTTCTTCAAAGAACTTTCTTTAACTCGCACTTCCTGTGATCCTTCAGAAATGCAATGTATTCTACAGCTTACAGTTGTAAAAATAATTAAAGAAACAACAAAGAGGGATCCACAGACACTTTTAAAAGTTATACATACTTGCGTACAACCATAACGGATGACAGAACGTACACCACTGATATCAGAAGAATAGAAGTGAGAGTTGTAGCAATAATTCGGTAAGAGAGTGACAGTGCTAGGACAAATCGTGGCTTACGTGTGAAACGCGGACGACGGGAAAGAGGAAAAGGAAAGGGGAGAATTGAAGCTTTTGAGAGAGGAGTAGAGAGAGGAGAGACGTAGGTTGATAAAAGAAAAATTGTCAAGATAAATGAGAAAGGAAGATATGCTGAAAAAAGAGAATCTGTGAAGAAACACAAATGTAAAAGACATAAAAGGAGGTAAAAATAACTAAGAAATATAAAAAGAGGAATATTGACAATGGCAAAGCAATGGATAGAACGCGACAGGGGAAAACTAATAGATGACATGACATTCTTAGTTAAAAGACGACAAAGGAAGTCATTATTTAAAATGAAATGGAAACGACCATTTTGTGTGGAATCAAACAGAACTCTTGATCACTATCACTGTATCAAATATCGCTTTCAGTATATTACCACTTTAAGGTATCGATTTTAAAGCAACCGACTATTTGTAAACTGATGAAACTCCATGAAACAATTTTTGTTCAGGAAAGGAAAATATTCACATTAAGCCTTATAATTAAAGAAGTCTTCACAATAATCTTTTACTTTAAATTCATCGATTTTGAATATCATTTAAATAAAAGAAACAATTTCTGAACACAAAATTTCGCAACATGAATCGAAGCATTTCAAGAATATAATGATACGTAAAGCTATAAAACAATCGTAAAGGAGTATGCACTGCATTGGAAATAGGCCCTTAACGTTGCCCGCCCCACAGATAGCTGCATCATCCGCGGAGGAAGCGGCGGCGATGGTCACGACGCCGCGAAGAAGTGAGCGGCGCTGGGTTGAGGGTCTCCATCTCATTTGGCCGCGCCCTCGGGCCCTGGCCCATCAGTCAAGGCGGGCCGGGCTCCTCCGTATTTCATTTTCTTCTTTCTCCCCCCTCCACTCTTTCCCTCAGTCCCGGCCCGCCCCAGCCCCCGCCCTGCCCCCTAATTCTTCGCATGGCAAACAGACGAAGAATCGATCTTGCGGCGCCCGCACGCCGACAGCCGTCCTCGCCGCCGCCCTCGCATTTGCCCTCGTCTGCGTCTCCACGCTCGACTCCGCCCACGCCATCGCGCCTCGGTTCTCTCTCGCCGCCTCCGCCGTTGGGCTCGTCGCCTGACTGCGTTTGGGAGCGAGAGGAGGACAGGCGGCCTAGCCACCGTCGTCGCCTCTCCACCTCCTTTTCGTCCCGTTTCATGCTGCTCGGTAGATGATTTTGCCTTTACTTATCCCCGCCCACCTGTTTCATCTCTCTCGTCTTCCACGTCTGATTCTGTTTCTGTTTCTGATCAGGCTCAAGCTTGTCTCTGTGCTTCACCAGTCCCATTGTCCGCGTCCGCACCTCTTTTCCGCTGCGTTTCCATCTTCTCTCCTTATCCTTTCATTCATATCTCTGGTCTCCACCTCTACTTTCACCACTGATGCTGTTTCTCATCAGAATCAAGCCTGTCTCTAAGCTTTATCACTCTCATCTCCGTGTTTCTTTCGCGTAATGCTGACATTTGTTTCTATATGAACGCCTCTGCCACTGCTCTCGTCTGCAGATCGGACAGAGAACAGCAAATCATGTGTCCTTGTGTTTGCCTTCGTCTCCGTTTTCCATTGTGCTTTGCCTACCACCTCTCTTCCGTCCCCGCCTCCGACTCTTCTCGAAAGCAAACTGGAAAGAAACACAAACTGCTACTTACAATTGACGTGATCATTTATTGCCGGATGGATTACAACAGTTTGCACCAACCCCTCGATTAACTGATGTTTATTTTCTTACCTCCATCTACAACATATTTAGCCTTTCTTCTCTTCTGTTTCACAACCATTTTAGGTGATTGTGCACATGCTGATGTGACTTCTTATTGCATATAGTAAGATACAGTCAAGAAACTTCACCACATTCTCCCTGCGCTTCAGAGACTGGCTTCGTCTTCTGGCCAGATCAAAGGATTTTCTCTCTCTCTGTCTCACTCTTTCTCTCTGTCATTCACAACTTTGCCTCATTTTCATCACTCCCATCTCCGTCTCCAGTTCCGCTCCTTCTAGGTCTTCCGTTACCGACTCCGGCACTGTTCTAGTCTGCAAGGGCTGGATAATAAAAGTTGTCTTCTCTACAGCCCTTTCATTTGCCTCCATGGTCCCTATCTCTAATGCAGTCTTCCTTATCGTTCTCGCACTATCTCTGCATTCGCTACTGCTTGGTCTTTCTTACTTCAGCTAATGCAGTCCCCATGCTTGACTACATGTTTGATACATTTCTTTCTCTCTTCAAGTACATTTCTGGTCTGCATTTACAACCACAAAATTTCCCCTCACACTACCTTTAATTTTCTACCTCCATCTTAGCCAAAACGAGATTTCAAAACCGCATCTGTTTTTGCCATGATCTATGTCAAGTTCGTTTTAATAATCGCCTCCGTCTGAATAATAAAGGGTTTGACTCTGATATGCTTTGAGAAGCAAGGCAAGCGAACAGCAATCCGGACAATAACACTCGAACTCGGAAATATTTGACTCACTTCTGCTAACAGTGACAATCACCAAACCGAATTTCTGCAACCGGATTGGAGGAACACTTCGAAACCGCGAAAGATGGAACAGATTAGTGGATGTACGGAAAGGAAGGATGGAAACTGTAGAAGCTTAACTATAGGGCTAAAGAAGTACGGAGAGCGTATAGCAAACAAAACAGCAGACAGAGTGAGCAAAAATATTGTAACTAGTGCACCTCCATGAGTCATTATTCATGTCGCCTGCCTAACTACGACCTCACCAATCAGTCAATGCCTACAATTTGGACCCTCGCCCCGTCTTACCACACTCCGCCTACTCATCAACCATCCTCCGCTTTACCACACACCCCTCACCACGCTCCGGATCACCACGTTCCGGATCACCACACTCAGGATAATCACGCTCCGGATCACCACGCCTCGCCTCGCCTCGCCTCACCAAGTTCAGCATCATTTTCGCTCCGGCTCACCAAGCCAAGCATTCCGCTCTGCCTCACCTCACACTGCCTCACCACGCACCGCCTCGCCACGCTCAGTCTTGCCACGTTCCACCTCACCACGTACCACCTCTCCACGCTCCGTCTCACCACGATCTGTCATGCCACGTTCCGCCTCACTACGCGCTGCCTCATCACGCACAGCCTCATCACGCACCACCTCATCACACACCACCACATCACGCACCGCCTCACTCCGCTCCGCCTCACCTCGCTCCGCCTCACTGCGCTCCGTCTTGCCACGCTCCCTCACCACGGCCAAACTCGCTGCTCCATCCGCCGTTTTCTCTCCTTCAGCCATCGTGAACAGTAGTAGCAAGCGACCGTCGTCGTCTCCGCCCTAGAGGATATTAGCGCGTGAAAAATAGTGCGGGTTGCGTCGTCAGAGGCGACGGTGGCGACAGGAGCGACCGCGCAGCTCCCCCATTACCCGCCATCTTATCGCGGCGCTTTGTCACTTTCCACCAAGCGTCCCCCCTGAAGCTGCGCTGTTGTTATTGAAAGTGCTGGTTATTATTAAGTGGCGTCCTTCTCTAGATTTCGACGATGTTTTGTCGCGTCCTGCCGCTTTCCAGCGCTACGCCGCGGGGGGTGTAATGAAATCAAATGAGCGGACTAACTTGTGAACTCTTTTTATTCCTTTTTCTTTTTCTTCATCTTTTGCTTCTTCGTGGAGTGTCTTTTACGTCTTATTTTATTACGTCTCTCGTCGTAAGCACTACATCAGTGGTCCGTGAAGTTTAGAACGTGATGACATCGTCCTGCTTTCACAAACCCTGCGGTTTTTATTATTCAAATAAATTTAACCCCTTTTGCTGACGTGCTTATCGTTCATTTGCATTTTATTTTTTTCTACGTAATTCAATACTGCAATATTCATGAAAAATATGTACCCAAACAAGAGTGGTCGCGTGCAGTTGATCGTGGTAGGAGGATGAGAAGGGCAAAAGGGTTATGCATGTAATATGAAAAATATAATTTTCCTCGTTTGGTTAGCGAAATACTTTCATATCCAGACCTGCGTTTTATCATGGACATTTTATAAAAGACTTCATATTTTTGAAACAAAAAATCTCCTTGTTAACAGTAGCATATTCGGGTGCAACTACTCACTATGAAATATCAGAATTTCCAAACTCCGCGTGTTGTTTGGAATGTCAATGACGTTGTTAACCTTTCGTTAAAAAAAAGATTTAAAGAGAATATGGTCACTTAGGAATGTACAAGAAATATACATACTAATGAGTTGTAAGAAATCAAACCTTTCTGCAAGACAATAGCTGTATTATTAACTGATTTAAAATCACTTTAATAAATGCATATACAAATCCATAAAAACAATATATTCAAATGATACGTATGTATACGTCCTCAGCAACTTTAAATTGTTTTTAAAAGCATTCAATGTGTTAGAAAATATAAATTTTTGGTGATAAAAAGGTTTTTGACCAAAGACTAGGATAAAAACAGAGGTGACAAAATGGATACGATCGGGGTGGAATTTTACAATCTAACAATCGCAAAGCTACCAAGGATTTGCAGTTAGGTAATAGTGATAGTGACAAGGTGGTAGCAGACGCGAACGTATAAATGTAAATATTGGATACATGTGGGGGTAGCAAAGACGATTAGAAGGGATGAGGTAAGAGAGGTAGACGGCAGAATTTAGGAGGAGTAGGGTTAGTAGGTCGGGACTGGATTGTGACGGTCATGTGGTGAGGAAAGAGCGAGGCAGTGGAAGACGAGATAATTAGTGGATTTTGACCAGAAGGCAGCGAAGAGAGAGCGGTGATGAGGCAGAAATACGGCGTGTGGATGTGGTGATAAGACGGACGTATGGCAGGAAAGGGGCAAAAATGAGGAAAGTTTAGGATGAAACAAGGAGGGTAGGGACTCAGTTGAAAAGGGTCGGGAGGGAATGATCAGTGGGGATGTGGTAACGTGACGTTGGTCGGGTATAGCGGGAGGAGGGCGACAAAAGGGGTCGAAGATGGGACGGGGACGGAATGAGACGGGATCGAAGGAACGAAACGAAGGGCATGGGTACGGCGAGAACGGAGAGGGGAGGGGCGTGAAGGGGGAGGGGGCGGCGAGGAGTCATGAGGGGCGTG
>BOPP01000013.1:5191779-5219554 GCA_017312745.1 Gryllus bimaculatus
GGGAAAGAGGCAGCCCTTGGCGCATCGTTCCCGCTCCACTGCTCCCCCCCCCCAGGCAGCGGCGCGGGCGGTAATGTATGGAAATGCAGTCGACTTTTCAGCCTATCGGCGCCGCGCAGGGAGGGGGTCCCGAGGGCGGCGGTCGGGGCAATGAGAGGAGCGGGGCGCGGGGACCCAGAGCTGATACTCGCAGGGAGAGGCTGGCGAGTTACACATTTCGAGATGATGATGGAAACGACAAGCACATTACGGAAATGGGGATCGAAAAATTTGAGAAGGAAAGTTGCTGACGTATAAAAATGTAATGATGGTGATGCGTAGAGCAATTGTGGATGCTGTTAATGAATTAAAATGTTAATCTCTTGAAGGTGGCTTGTAGCTCATTGCTAATGGTAGGTTAGAGGACAATAACTTGTGGCTAGTGGTAGAGGGAGCGGAAGTAATATATGTATTGAAGATGTGGGTGTGATGTTCGATAGGAACCTAACTTAGAGTTGAACGTCAATAAGGCGAGTTTTCTTTATATCTCCAATTTCTTCATATGTTATATATTCATACTGTTATACAACCTCCACCTCCACATAAACTGTTATATACTCTATGTGTTTATAAGTGCTCATCGCATACACCGCCATTGAATCCAGGACTATATTTTGTACGTATCATTAGTTTGGTCGTTAACCTCCTGTTCTTTAGTCTCTTCACCATTCTGTCCATTCGCGTCAGATCTATCTCCATCGATCCATGTGTCTCATCGAGACGTTTCCCATACCCATACACATTGCAACCGAGATTAAAATCCTGTTCTTTGCTTCTCATGAGTACATCATCGTATCACATGTATTGGCGTCGGCCGGCCTGGTGGTACAAGGGAGTACGGCAGTAAGACCAAGTTTTACCAAGGCGAATTTTCAAACGTGTGAATTTATTTCGACGACAGACACTCGTCATATCAAAGCATAACAACGCGAATGCAACAATTACAAATTACAGGACGCAAGTTATGATCACACAGAATTCGAAATATTTATTAATGCACCATATTTATTTTCTCTTAAAAACACATATTCTTACAGCAAATCGTCGGTGCAGCAAATCACACAACATGTGATATAACTCCATTACTATCCTAAAATTGTTTGTAAGAGCTTCCAAAGATTTCCTGATTACGTATTAGACAAACATGCATTCCACTACATTTATACCGTAAAATAAAATACTTCACGACAGGGAGCAGGTCAGTCGTCCATTCCAGAGAAATTCAATTCCTCGAGGTTCGACCGTATTGTAAAAGCAGACTGCACTGGGGAATGCGACGGCTGTTATGAACATGTTTCTCGGAGACGGCGATATCAGCTGCTTCCCCCAACTAAGATCCACGCAAGCACAACAATAATTTGCGGCGCAGCCATAACGGCGGGGCCGTGGGGGAGAGTGGGAGGGGGAAGTCGAACCCCGGCCCTCCGGAGCCGCCGGAGATAAGGAGCGCGGGGGAGCAACGGCCGGAGGGGGCCCGCCCGAGGAAATTTGCGTGCGTTCCCGAGGGGTTCGGCATGCGGCAGCATCAGATAGCCATGTTTATGCCTTTTCCTCGCCGTTGAAAAACTCGTAGAACATCGGGCGGCGCCAAAAAGAAAAGATAATAGTAAAGGGTACAAAGGCTAGCATCAGAGTAGAGGCATGACAACTTTGCATGAATGAGCTTTCTCTTATATTAATTAAATATCAGTCTTGGCATTTTTGATCAAAAATGTTACTTTTCGCAAAATTGGCACAGATGTTTGCAAAGGTATTGCATTACCGAAATGAAATCACCAAGCGAATGCATTATTGTCCACGAAAAATAAAGTCATAAAAGTTTTTCTAAGTAGAGAAAAAATATTTCTTTTTAACATACATTTGGGATACGACTACAGACGTTACATAAGTGTAAATCAAACACACGAATTAATTTATTGCATACTATTTTTTATCATTGTAGCCCCTTACAATTCCATAGAGAAGTAGCATATTTGGTTAGTAGTTGTGGATACAAAGAAATGATATAAATCAATTACGAATTCCGAGAGTTGCCTATTTTTTGGAATTGTTATTCATTGTAAATAATAAAAAAGTATTTTCATGATTAAAAATAATTTGTAAGAACAAAGCAATCCATTAAATTTAACTATTCTTATCGTAAACGACGTACGTATTGATATATTCTGGTAAATTAAAAAATAGTGAAACGGGTCCGCCGAAATTATGCTATTCAATTTTTCCGGACGTTATTGTCATGTAATTTGAATTAAATAAGAGTGTGAAATAATAAATCAATTTCCTTCAATTGAATGCTTATCACTTGAAGGAAAATATAAGAATAAACAAAAATATATAGACGCTCATATTTAATCTAAAACTCCTCGAGTTTGGACTTCAATTTTACAAATGGTGTGTAATATGATACCCTATATGACTTCTCAAACAATTTCCTTTTCGAGGTCACAGATCGTCATGCATTCTTAACGAGTCATCTGAGATTTGACATATAAAATTGCACAAAAATCCAAAATAGCAGGCCAATTAGACAACTTCATCTACAATGACCATCGTATTTTAAGTCTAGCTTTATCAAATGTGATCCCAAGAACACTGTTATCAATCAAATCGATGGAATATTATATTGATACCGTCATATTTCTAGTATGGTGAACGGTTTTGTGGATTATATTCATTGGAGACATGTCGCCGGTAATATATGAATAATGATATTTTTCATTTAAAGATATGAAGATTATGGTGGTATGGGGAATCTTGGGAAATCTTTTTATGATGATTGATTTATGTAGATTACAGCAGTATCCATATCCTAAACTAAAGAGTTTCAGTTTCTATTAATTTAAGAATAAATTTACCCAAATATATTTGTTATGTAGGAATATTACGCAACAGTATTAATAAAGAATGTGTTATGAAGGTTCCAGGTGATTCTATATAGTACAAAGATTCAATAGCTGTTTGAGGTTACACATTTTTTTACGTACCCGCCGCTTCGTTTTTAGATGGTAGTTGCTTCATCGTGAGTACCTCGAGGCCAAATGCTCCCTGACACAGTCGTGATAATTCCGCTACATTCGTAATCGCTGTAAGTTAATTTTCCAGCTCTTTTTTCCGGGCGTTTCCGTGGGGAGGGGGAGGGCGGAGGATGAAGAGGCGCGGCGGATGTTTTGCTTCCTGGCGCCGTAATCGCATTAGCGAAGAGGGGGGCAGCGTCGCTTGGAGGCGAAAACACGACCCTTTCCCTCCCCCACCCCGCCTCCCTCGCCCTTCGCGCCCTGCGCCGCGCCAAATTGAGGATTCAGTTTCTCGAGCAGCTCTTTCCGGCGTGAGGCCCTTGGGTTCATCCCCTGGCGCCTTCTCCCTGACCGCTTCCCTTGGCAGCGCTGCACCGGTACTTGCCCCGCCGCTTGCCCCTTACTGTGCGCGAGCTCGCCCCTCAGACGCCCCTTCCCGACCCTTGTCCAATGCCCTGACCCTTGCTCCGTCCCCGGGTTGTTCTCGTCTCGTCACCGTCCCGTCCCATCCCTTGCCCACTGCTCCCATCCTCGGCTTGTCATCATCTCGACGCCGTCACGGACCCCCGTTGCTTCGTCCCGGACGCCGTCATGGACCCTCCCTACCCGTTGCTTCGTCCTTGGATCGCCCTCGTCTCGTCGCCGTCTCGTTCCTACCCTGCCACTTGCCCTGTCTTTGACTCGCCCTCGTCGTGTTGCCGTCTCGTCGCCTGCCCTGCCCCTTGCCCCGTCAGTGGCTCTGCCAACATCGTCCTCCGCCCGTTCCAGCTCCCTCGCTAGCACCGATCTCACTTCGTAGTCTTTGCGATGTTCTTCTTCTGAACTATCCTCATGACCGCTTTTACCATTCATCTCTGCCTCTCTACTCACACTCTCCCTGTCACTCTACCCGATATTATCCAAGCTTTTGCACCTTCTCTTCTCCCTTCGTGCCTGCACTATTTCCCTAAACCTCTACGCACACTTCTCCCTGCCACCATTGCTCATCTCCCCGTGCCTACACTAAGATTCTTCTCACTCCTCTTCCACCCGGCATCCTCTTCTCATAGTCTCCATGGCTAACGCTTCTCCTCTTCAGTCTTCCCTATCTTTATCTCTTCCTTCCCTCTATGCCCTCAACCATTTGCCAAGCCCTGTACTTGTTTGATCGCAAGGAATACCTCACTCCCTCCTTTACAGCAAGACATCTCTCCCTCCCTCTCTCTCCCTCTCTCTTTCTCTCTCTCGCATTACTTGTGATGCCTACCACATCCCTCTTCGCTAGTCGCATCCACGTATCTCGTATTATATTTCTGTTCATGTAACTTTTCCCAGATTTGATCCTCCTGAGCTTCCACACTTTCAGAAGACCCCATGAATGGCCTCCTGACCTTTGATCACCAACACTACTCTACAGACTTTCTCCATTAGTCTCGTCCATACCCTTGGTCGTCGCCGACTCTCCAATCCTTCCCCCTCCAACACCCTCCCCTTTCCACACTCGTGATTGGAGCCTAGTTACAAATGCTGGCCAGCTCATGTTTTGCATTTATGAGATAAAAGTAAAAACAGGGAAATGTGAAAAGGGTCCTTAGGCAGGAATGGTGCCACTTTCTCAGTTGTGGTGCGAAGGATTTTATTCGGATTAACGTCTTTCCTAATATATAGAATTCACAAACAATACATTCATTTACTTAAGTGGTAAACTGGTATTGGAAAATGTCACATAAGATAGACGTTATTCACCTAGCGCTCAAAGTTTGTTACCGATTCGGAAATCCTTACAGCACCTACAGAGTTTATTAACGGTTTATTTGAAACATGGGTAAAAGGCTTATTTTTTGTTGTTACTATTTTATTTTTAGCTAATAAAGTATTAAAAATGTATTATTTCATTGCCGAATGTTGAATTCGGAATAATACCTTCCCAGAAAGACCACGTAAGTCATTTGTATCTGGTAGCACATTGTATCCTCACGCCAATAGGTAAGAGGTAAATTCCATTTTCACCGGCGGGTTTCCCCGCGATTAGAGCTCCTCATCCTACTCCCTCCCAGCGCGGGAGGGTGGGCGAGGGTGATTGCAAACGAGCGTGCGGAAGAGTGCGCAGGCGAGCTGGCGCGCAAACGTGGAGAAGCAGCGATAGCAGGCGTCAGCACGCAACCCGTTGCTGTTGCCCATCGTCGCTGCCGGTCGCCGCCGTCCATTGTATGTTGCATCTGTACATTGCCCGTTGCCTCTGCCCGCCGCCGCCAACAGCCACCCGAGGTTGCTGCCCGTCGCACCTCCCCCCAACGGTGATAGCCTCCCCAGGGCCCTGGGACCCAACGCCTAACGTGAGTGAATAAGTGCCAACTACTTAGGTCATTAGTCCAGCAAGTGTAGTGTATATCGCGGGAGGTGTCGATAATTCTCCCAGCTGGAACGGCGCCGACCTACAGGACAGCTTGTAGCTACCTCTTCCCGATATCTTCGCCTACAGTGAACCGTCTCAGGTGCGTCACGTTTAAAGAACCCGACTGGTCTTCCGATGTGTGGTGGTGCTCTGCATGTACGTTTGTATGTATGTAAGCGGAGATAAGAGGACAAGAGTGAGGAAAGAAAGATGGAGCGCAGATTGTGACCAGTTGGTTAAGGTACGGCTCCGTCATTCACCTGAATTGATTCACTGTTACTAATCGGAGAAACGACGGAAGACAGCCAATACGAACAGCTGGACTTTCCTCCAGACAGCGGCTGATTTCTATCTAGCAGTTTAATTAAGGTCAAAAATCTGCCTTCCTCACCATCCGTACCCTAGGGTCTTTCGGTCAGAGACATTGCAATTGCAACAATCGTTGACCCGAACCACCTCAGCCTTACCCATTCTTTCTGCTATAATACTATATATCTATCAGAAATATAAACTTGATATAAAACGTACATATAAACGTTTCTAACCCACGCGCACGAACGTTGAAAGACATTCTTTTTGAGCCATGCTGTATGTACAAAAATTTGGTACCACCTACCGCCTTGCAAGACGGCAGAGCAGCGAGCCAGCGCGCGCCGCAGCGCAACGTCGCGAGCGGCGGGCGAGGCGGCTCTTTTGTTCGGAGCAGGTCGCGAAAAGGGCGACGGTGGCGGCGGCGAGCAGACGGGCAGGGGCACAAGCCAACCAGGCGGTCGGAGCAGACGGAAGCAAACAAGGCGCTGCGAAGGAGGCAGAGGGCGCTGAGACGTCGCAATGGCCAGAACCTTACTTATTCCATGTTGCCAGAGAGCAGAACCGTAACCCATATTGTTGTGTCGCATTTTTCATCTTCTTACCGTGCTACACCTACGCTGGATATCTTTTAAGATGTAGGTTGGATGAGGGGGGCACGAAGTGTGGGTGAGGGACGGGTGTCATGAATCTTTCTTTTGATACTGTACAGAATTATGAAATTAAAAAATCTTTATTTCTAAATTAAATTACTTGTGAGTTTGTTTGAATGTGATTAACAGTAAAAAGGTTTAAAAACTGAATTTTATACTTCGGCACGGATTTTAAATTTATACAATTTCTAGTAGATTTCTAGTAGCACTAGAGGAAATGTGAAAAACATTATTGAATGGTTTTCTTTTCGATTTTTTCTAAACTTAATTATAGTTAATAATAATATATAAAATAGATATTTAATATTATATGTAATATCAATTAAAACGTTTCTCTTAATTTTAAAAAAATGCTAAGTTAATCATTTTCTAAAGCCGCCCTTGCATGTCCTGGAGGCTGAGCTGAAGGAAGATAGAGAACCAGGCTACCAAGCGGTTCTATGAATGGGCGGGAGGGGGGGTTGTAGGGAAACGAATTGGTCGCGATCTGCGACCTGATCATGAAAGTTACCACCCTTGGAATTGATCGAAGGGTACTAAGGAAACCGATCGATCACAGAGCAGTTGGTATCATCCTCACGTCATACCTATGTGCTACTGAGTGAGATGCAGAATACATGTAGCCCGGGGCAGCGACATAGCCCAAATGACTTCCGGTGTGACCAGAGCCCGACTGACTGCTACGTTCCGTGAACGTTATAGCAGTCGGCCGGCTGCCTACATATTTTGAATTCTGTTTTGTACTATGTGTCTGCACATAGTATAATGAATGGAATTAAAAGTATGGCAGGTCAGAGATGATATAAATAAAAGTTTGTTAATGAGGTGGAGAAAAGCAATTTAAAAATTGTTTTGAAAAAAATGCATCTTCATGTGGATAAAGTGAAAGGTAATGGTTGCGATTCGTCTAATGATGGAAATACTGCACGATGTGTCTTCTCAGATTCTGCATTTTTTTCAGAAATTACTGGTGTTAATTAAGACCTAATTAGGAGGTTTAGGATTATCCTGATATGTCTTGTCAATACAGTATTGACCCTGAATTCTTTGGCACGTATTGTATAGAGGCTGCTGAAGTATACAGAAAACTCTATGATGGGTTTCCTATGCCTTCAAGTGTTTATAACGTTATTACATGGGAAACACATACTTAAGCATAGTATACTGTTACTTGGGTGCCTGGGAGAAGAAGCTTCAGAGTTCAGAAATAGAAAAAAGCTAGAGAAACTCACGAATGGAAAGACAGCAGAATCCACTTGACAGAAAAAACTTGACAGATATTTTCAACAGAGCTTTGGAAACATACGATCCCATCATTTCGACTGTCAGCCGCCTGAAAAGAGTTCAAAATAAAAAGTAAAAAAAATCCGCTTGAAGTAATTAAAATGTTCATTCGCTCTGCACCAGAACTAAAGTCACATAAAGCAATTGAATAAATATCAGATCTTGTTGAAGTATCTGATGAGGATGCTATGGAATAATACTTTCTAGTGATTAGAGTGAACATTACTTAATATTAGTAATATGAATGATATATATTTATGTAAGATCAATATGAAATCTTGTTCAATTAAAATACAGATGAATAACTTTATAAGAAAAGTTTACATGCTCATTTTTAATTTTGTATCTTTTCCCACCTCAAGACAGTACGTATACGCGAGTCGCCATTTTGAAATTATGCAATTGGTTCAATGATACATTTATTACCTTCTTTATGTCTACATGTGTACCAAATTTAAGGCGATTTGCACATCAAATTACTGAGTTATAACTTTTGGCCAAGGACAGTGCAGTTTCATCCCATAGTGAGCCGGCTAGGTGACGCGAAGTCGTTGATGTTGGAAAGATACAGGACGTTGTATGAAATATAAAATGTAAAATGTACCCGACCCGTGGCCAAGAGTATGCATATTAAATGTATGAACTAATATTTTAAAATACAGCGACTTCCAACACATACCAAGTGCATTCGTTCGTTGAACGCTACACATTAATTTCTGCGATTACTTCACGCAATGTTATTTGTCTGTAAGCTCCGACAGCTCAATGCAAAAGCTGCTGCTCTCCGTCATTAAGTGCAGGCCGTCGGCCACTGCGTTGTCCCTGGCAAACGGTTATGCCTGAAATAAGGTATTCCTTGTACACTCATGACACAGATCTCGGAATATTAAATTCCCTAACGACTTCCGAAATGGAATGTCCTAGGCGCCTTGCTCCAACAACCATACCGCGTTCAAAGTCTGTAAATTCCCGACGCGCGGCCATAATCACGCCAGTAACCTTTTCACATGAATCAGTCGAGTGCTAATGAAACATCTGCCAAAGCACTGCCCTTTTATATCTATTGTATGCAATAACACTGTCAACTGTATATGTGCATACTGCTATCTCATGACTTCTTTCATCTCAGTGTATGAATGCGTTCACCACATATTTCTTCTCCTACAGTATTAGGGGCTGTATCTGTAAAAATGTGAATGCGTATACTGTTTAATTTATTGAGTATTTGAGTATTGTGTATTGTGTTTATTGAGTATTATTGAGTATTTGAGTTATGATTTATTGAGCCTACAATTTTTGGCATAACACACACAAATTGATCTACGTACACTATAATTAATAGACGTTTTACTCAGTATACGTGTGCACTCGTTCGTTAGTTCTTATACTATTTAAAATCGACTCAAAAATCATTCTTTTTAAATTTAAAATAATGGCAAACACACTTCAGAGGTGTGACATCGTTCAGATTACAACACAATATTTAATCCCCTATCAATATATAAATACCTATATTGAATTCATATTCGTACTCACTTATCATGAAGACGATTTTTGAGCTCACTTACCTGAAACATAAGAAAAAACCATGTTATAAATAATAATTTGGATGGAAATGTGTGAGAAAATAATTATTAAATGACTGTCTAAGGAAAAAAGAGATGAATATTCCTAATAACAAAATTACATTTGCAGTAAATATTGGGAATGCTATTCATTCCAATCAATACACGCCAGATTCTTAGACTCTAAAATAGTGATTTTTTTTAGTATCTGGATTCAACTGAATCAGGAAGATTTGCAACTTAGTAATATTTATGTAGAAACATAAAGTAGAAATATAAAACACTTCCATAAATAGCATCAAATATTAAGAAAAATTCAAGAACACATGATACAACAAATCCTACATAGTAGAACTTCAGTATTTCTAATGTGAAGTGGAAAAGAAAAGTCGTAGATGTTTCGAAATACCAAGTTTCGAGAGAAATTAAACATGAACCCCCAATTCATAAATCGATGTATTAAAGCAGAAAGATGAAAGCAAAAGCGCTTACAAACATTCTCAAAAAAATGAATAATGTTTACTGTTTTCATAGAAGTTTCAGAAGTAAATCGATGTTGGTTGTGATCAGTATCCACAACACACGGCGTAGAATCAATATTGTACTTTGATGATATCACGAAATCAATCTGACGCACAAACATTTCTCCCGAGTAAATCTGAGCCAGGAGAGAAAATTTCTTATAACATTTTTGACATTATATTGCTATTTGTAATGCCATCTGTAACCAGTGATCTCAGTTTTTGTACATGCATGTTAATAGACCTCCCATAACAATACTTTAACTTATTGTAAGTATTACGATTATCATAATGGCTATCAAAGGAATCCAAATATCTTGTACGTTCCATCTAGTTGCATAACACATTATTGTGTGGCCTGTGAAGGACAAATATTCGATTTTAGTACATCATGTAATACTCAATACCCTCTCACAAATAGCCTCGTTTGAAAGCAATACCAATCTGCACGAAAGATAAGAGATTACTAATAGAAATACATTATCCACTCAGTAACCGTAAACATGCACAAAATCGGTCGAAATGACCGATTTTAAACTTTGATATTCACACCAACCACGTCGATATTGGAACGTCATCTTATCGAGTTATTTTTCTCGAGTTAGGTTTCGACCCTTGTCGAAGCTGGAGACAGGAAAACCTTTCGTACGTTCAGAAAAGAAGTTAAATGACTGTGCTATGTCGCAGAATTGGAGGATGTAAAATAATATCTAGCTTAAGTTACGTCGGATTATTAAACCGTTAACCACCACTGTAAGAAAACACGTTTTCATGCACAGGTAGTTCAGAATAAATGCTACAAAAGTTTAGAGAAAGTAGGGGGAGAAGCATAATTAACAATTTTCACAAATGAATCTAATCTCTCTCTCTCTCTCTCTCTCTATATATATATATATATATATATATATATGTATATACATATACATATATATACATGTATATACATATATATATATATATATATATATATATATATATATATATATATATATATATATATATATATATGTTTGGTTGTCCATATTGTATGTGGTATTTCATGCGATTGCTATAGTTCTTTGTCAACATATTGCTTATCCTTGCGCGGAAAATATGGGCATTGTGCAATGGGAATGGAAGTATTGTGACCACCTGTTTTTCATATGGAAAGGGAAAACATGACACATTCTTTATACCACAAAGAGGAAAGTAGATTTAAAAGACGCCCGCCCAGTGTCTCAAGGTAACAACATGATACACTAGTGTAGGTAGTAAACGATGCAACTGCCAGCTCTGGCGAACAGCGCTTTTTCAATTCGAAGCAGCCGAACGGACAGGTTGTGTTTCGTAGCATAGCAGGACGAAGAATCTTTTGCATTAAACATGGACGACTCTCAGAAGGATTACAAAAACTCTTCACAGATATATCAGAAGAGGTAAATTAACTTACTTTAATATAAATGTGAAAATATACGAAATATGTAGAAGGAAGTGTGCGTTAAGAAAATCAAACGTAATGTAATGAAAGCAAAGAGCACGTGAAGTATACCTATTAGTGTAATTTACACTCATTTATTATTTTCAGTTTTTATTTTTCTTCATGAATGATTACAATTAAGAAGATTTTTTCTTCAGTCTATGGTTACAACTCAGAAGAATGTTGTTTTGTTATAACAAAGAAGGGTTTCTTTGAATGGTTAGTGGACTAGACATCCCATTGCAAAGTTACTTTGGGTCGATTTCATTTCCCCTTTGCGCATTACGTGACTGGGAAAAGAAATACTTGGATACATGGGACCACATGGAGCAGTAACCTACCGGCGGCGTACATCAAAAAACTGGGGCAGCGACAACTGGAGGCGAGGCGTTTTGAAGGTCACGGACGTCGCAAGAACGGCGACAAAACCCGGGTGTAACCGACGTCTCATTAACCTGCAGGCATTTGAAGTAAGAAAGATCCATCGAGGATTCTATTATTATGTAAAACTCAAGTAGGGTCATGTAATGCAATAATCATACTAGGAAGGACTTCAAACTATTCAAAAATTAATTCATAATTGTTGAATCAATCAATCGTTCTTTCGTAATGTAAAATTGAAATCCAAGTAATGTATTATTTTATCCTATAATTGATCGGCAGAAAGCTGTGAAAACACAGTAATGTAAAGTGAATGTTAGCTTATTAGGATTGTTGTTTCTTACATAAAGATTGTATTGAAATGTGTATTAAGTATTTGTAAATGAGCTACAAAGGGTAAACAGAGATTATAATATATTTTGTTTGAAAGGCTTAATAGTTTGATTTGAATGAGCGTGGGAGCCCTGTTACTATAGAGCATCCTCATTCCTGAGATCCAAGAAAGGTTAAAATATAATTTTGTACGTATTCAAAGAGATAGGTTATAGTATGTATCTCGCACATAGACGCGCGTTGATTATTTTATATTTTTAAGCTGACTCAAGTGCCCCTCTACAGGAGCTCTGCACATCCCGCAGCACCTCAAGTATTAACTGCGCCTTTGCTGCATATTCTACCTCTGAGAATGTGAAATATCAGCTGGAATTTGAATGTTATCTCGGACAGGTAAATACAGTTGTTCCAAGACAGTGTCGTAGCGAATGCATGCCCAAACTTTAAGAAGAACTTTATAGCGATAGGATACTTGACAACCATTTTCAAGCCAGGACATAGAACAAACCTATACTCGCGAGAAAGTAACCTATTAAACTTTTTGGAGAGCGAAGTGTAAAATGTGATTAACAATCACGCGACCAGTAGCGTGTGATGTGTAACACATTGTAATAGCAAAGAATTTACTATTTCTAAAAAATCATTTAACGGAATTACACAGGTAATTTGCAGTCGCGCTCTTGATTGGTAATTAAATTAATCGTGGACAACTCTTGAGCCCAAAAGACAATTCCACTATTTGTGAAGAATTGTAGGTAGGTTGTGCAACGTACCTTAAATAACTCCTTATTCCTTCACCGTGTTCGCTTTAGTGACGAAGCAGCATTTTGAAACTAAGGCTTTTCAAACTTCAGAGAATCTCACGTGTGGGCGTATAAGAATCCTTACAGCATTTTTATCCTTGTTTAGGTGCTTTTCAATGTTAACATATTTGTAAGAATAATTGACAATCCGATTATTTCACCGTTCAATTAGTCACCCCGCTACAGCGGCCCGGCGTCCCTCCCATTTCTGTACGACGCGCAGCCGACTCTCCGGGAGAATGTGCTACTTCTTATGACGTGTCGCTACAAAACACCGAGTCACCAGTAAACGCAAGTACCTAACTTCATGGACGTTACGTCGAGCAATGCTTGTAGTCAAATATGAGAAAGACAAAATATATTGCAATTATCTATAGGTCGATGATCTCCTAGGCTTTCGTGCACCTGTAAAACACACGTGCAGGATGAGTTGCCCACAAGGAACAATGTCAAGGATGTCATGTGTTCATCTTCATTAAATAATATTTTCCACTATGTGCTCTTTAGCATAAACTGATCAGCTATTACCGCTCCACACGCCCTAGACATTTCTAACGTTTATTCTGAACCACACAGTAGACAGCATTGTTGCGTTGGCACTGTCCGTCAACTCAACACCCTAAATAGCAAGAAAGAAATGCAATGAAATTCATAGCTGAATCACTAGAGTTCCTGAGGCAAAGTGCTTTGATTGTAAAAACACCGCAGAATAGAGAATTTACGGTATGGGTTGAATTCTTCGGGAATATTTTGATTATGTTAAAATGTCACTCTGCAGAACTTCGAATTCAATAATATCTGAAGGCACTAGAATCCCAACCCATATGCAAGCCAATCCCACCACCCTGAGAGAATCTTAACGAAAGAGTTGGCAACATGGCCTAGCTCAGGTCGGAAGCAAGAACAGACACGAGCAACGGTGGCAGACGTAAAAGAGGGGTTAAAAAAGGAATGAAGCGAAAGGAAAAGCGCACAAAAGGCCAGAAAAAAACAGAAAAAAGAATGAATTCCGACAGGAACTCTACAAAATGGAACCACAAAGGAAACGAAATGGCAATATAAAAAGACACACGAACCTCGCCGTACTTTCTTTCCAATTCGAAAACTCTCTATTAGGTTTGTGAATGGCTCCATGAAATTACTGTCAAACGCGTGGGAAAGCAGAGCAAATACAATTACGAGGGTTGTGTTAGTTCCGGTTGAAAAGTTTTTCGGTGTGGTAGAACCGTGTTTCGCTGTTCCGTAGACCTGCAGGCAAAGACTAGCATCTTGAGAAGAAACGCGGTTATTCCGCAGAAACCCAAACGAGGCACGGTGAGTGCACACTATTGTTGTTTGAGGTGTAGTTTATAATATATGGCCAAACACGTCCATCAGTTAACTCCTTTTACAATTTCTAATTCCGTTTGAAATGATTAACTCGCCATTGCTCATATATATTTTTGTTACACTCTTGTTGCATTTATTACTGTTTTACTAGATCAAACTCGTACAATAACATTCACAAATACTTGTTTTCATATCCATTACGTTTATATTGTAATACTGCATAATAATGGCGTGTATTACTGCATAATAACGGCTCCGTCTATCGACGCCAAAAACACCCGCGGCAAGTCACATCCAGCTGTCAAATGCTGGCTGCTGGCTCGTAACTCAAGCATTTCTCTTCAGCCTCCGCAAATTGCCATAGATTCATCTCACACGTTTTCCAAAGTTTCAATACAATTTTTACAATTTAACGCGATCATTCACTTGCTAAAAAATAGGGTGTAGAAACAAATAATACATCATCAAAGTGGAGTATCCAGCAAAATTAAAAATAAATTGATTGCAGATCATAGTCACGTGAGAAAACATTTTTACAACGACCTTTCTGTATCTTAAAAATGTTACAGTAGAAACTGAGGGTTTGTTAGATTTATTTTCTTGTAAAGAGAAAGTTTTCTAATAAGGCAGAAGAAATTGGCGATTTTTTGGCAGAAAAACACTCGAATTGTGAATCATTAGCTACGAAAAATGGATACATTTTCTTCATATAGTACTAAATTACATAATATAAAACTTCGTTTTGTTCGAATCCACGGTTCGTGGGCCATTGATACCGAAATATTGATTGAGACCCAAACTTGTCCGTCTGTCTGTGGTCAACTAAATAAGAATTTCTAAAGCCTAAATAAGAATTTCTTCAAAATGTATATTCCTCCGTCGACCTAAAGAAACTGTGGCAATTAAGGTACTGTGAGTTTGAAAGGGATATTTTGATTTTTTGGTGTACTTTGCATGAAGTCTCAATATTTTCAAACTTTTATCAAAATAGGTTCCACATTATTTTATTAAACTTAATTTTGGGATATCGTAAAGGATGCTTAAAATATGGTACACGTCTCAGTTTAGTTACAATACCTAATTTTCGAAAAGTACAAAGGTTCAATTTTTTTCGGCGTGGTCTCACAACTACAATATTGCAGATAGATTTTTTCTTCTGTTCTTCAAATTATAATCTTCAAAGTAGATCATGTTCAATTTTTCGAATATATGAGCAGTTTTCGCATAATTTTGTGTGAAATATAAGGCAATTTTGAAAGAAATATTTTCTCAAAAACAGCACCAAAGTTATTGATATTCATGAACTTCATTCAAATCTTGCTACGTATTTCAAATATAAATTACACACCAACGTGTTAAAATTCTAGTGAATATCTGAGAATAGCCTAAGAAAAAATGAAAACTACTAATTTCACAAGAGAATGGATTAATAAAGAAATCTTGAAATAAAGTGTCTTTGAAAAAAATATCCTTTTCTTTGATTAGTACAACACCTTTTATGACGGGAGTAATTTTACCCAACAAATTAAACGAGTAAATTGAGCGAAATGAAGAAAAAGAATGAAACAGAAAATAAATCTCAAGATGAGAAGCAATGTGTAAAAAAATGCGTTAGAGAGGTGTCAATGAATTTCCTTGCTAGGAAGCGGATAATTCAAATATTTCTCTAGTGACGCTTTAACAGCAGAGAGGTTGAAAAATTGTTACGCGCGCTACACCGTGCGCGGGCCTGTGCAGTGCGTCGGCATGCAGACCGCGGGCTCTTAATTCAGTCGGGAGCATTGCAAAATCCCCTCTTTTTCGGACAAAACGTAATAATTATTTTCAATTAGTTGTTGACAGTTGAAACCTAGGTGATATAACCTATCCTTTCCCGTGTTCTTTCTTTTAATTCCATGTCATGTCATTTAGTCGGGCTGGTTTTCTGTCTACTGACTACTATGTGCTCTATTACCGGTTATTATTATTATTATTATTATTATTATTATTATTATTATTATTATTATTATTAATGTTGTTGTGAGTGTTATTAACTTATTCGAAAGATTTACATTGGTATATAAAAAAATACGCTTCGGCATTAAGAAAAAAACACAACGCTTAATTGACATTAAATTCATGCTGATATCAGTGGATCCGGCAATGTTTCGCTATAGAAATATATTACACTTCACACACTAGTGGTCTTGTGATTGTTATTTACTTTTTACAGTACGCTCTGCACAAAAAAAAAGAGATGAAAGACGTTCTCGCGAGTATGAGTTTGTTCTATATCCTGGTTTAGACATGATTGTCAAGTATGCCATTGTTAAAACTTTTCCCCTCAACCCTAGGCGCGCATTTGCCGTGACACTTTGTTTGGAGAAATTTTATTTACTTGTCCGAGATAACGATCAAGTAATAATTCCGACCTATATTTTACAATAGCAGGGGCAGAATATGCTGCTAATACGCGCTTAATACTTCAAGGTGCGGCGGGTTGTGTAGAGCTTCTGTTTAGGGTATAGCTTCTGTAGGGTTAAGCTTGAGTCATCATAAACTCATAAATCATAATCAAGAACTCCCCCATTTGCTTCTCTATGCCGCAGACATACGCACAATCACATTGTACTCTCCCTATAACCTTCGCGTAAGTGCAAGAAAAAAGTTTGCAAAGTTATATTGTAAACAGATTAACGCAACGGCAGAGCATAAAATACGAACGAATAAACAAACATTGAAACTAATATATTATAATTCAATTTGCAAGGAACGCACATTGTATTTACTGTTTGTTAATTACAGATCATCGCCGAGGAATTCTAGAAACGGTGAATGTCAAGATACAAAATTTAAATCACTTGCATCAAGGTAAATTTTGGAAAATATGTAAAATTTAAGTATTATATACAATACATACCTGTACATAGTATTAACTATTGTTAATTTAATGTGCAAATACTGTGTCGCAAATGGCCTCAGCTGTCGATGCGACTATAAATAAATGAAAAAAAAGTTGAATCATGCCAACTAAAATCATTACTCTTCGTTCCATAATGCCTCACAAAAGTCTCCGTTTTCTTCACTTGGTACACGACTGACAACTATCGCTGAGCCGGGACCACTGTGTCGCTGTCGGTGCATGCCCAAGTAGGCGGAACATCGCGGTCGAGAACGCCCGGCCGGCGTTCTGTCACTGCCAGCTCGCGCCTGTTCGACCTCGCCACCCCACCCCACCGCCTCCGCTCCGCCTCCGCCTCCCCCGCCGCACCCGTTCACCCCACCGCCCCCGCCCAGCTCCCGCATTCATCCGTATGCTTTGACACACACACACACACACACACACATACGCGCTCGCGGTTTAGCGTCCCGGGTCCCTCGTCATATCAGCGAATCATTTCGTTCGTTGTTCTGGTGGTGAGGTCATAGTCGAGTAACCGCGCTCTGAAGAACGCAATTCTTTGCTCTCAATTTCCTTCTTTTTGTCGTAGCTATGCTGAGAATCCTTCATGGGAAACAATGGTCTTAATTGTTTAACACATTTTAAATAATTTGATTTAATTTAAAACTGTTGGATTATATTTGAATTTTTTTTAAATTCAAGGAAACATGATCTAACTCCTCTAAATTTGGAAATAAACATTTCGAGCAGATCTGGATATTATGGGTTTAAATGTAAATATTTAGTGATATGATTAAAATAAATGAACTGTTTTAACGAACACCTCTTTCAATTCAATATTTTTAATTGTAAAGCACTTATACATTCAATATAAATTCCATTTTCAATTTTAAAATGTAGAAAACCTTTCGAAGTGATTATTTGGTGAATATCAAAGATCAAGAAAATATATATTTTGTGTTATTTTTAGTATCTAGACGAAACTGTTTTAAACATGCTACATTAGAGTACCAGGTCTTCTTCGCTCAAGTCAGTGGCTATTTGTTTTGTTCGATCTGGCAATTTCCTATTGCTCATTTTCATCCAACAAACGAATCTATCATTGCCACCCTTCAGAGCTGTCGTGTTCGCCTGTGCTGGACGAATTGCTCGTAAATTTTGTATCCCCTTCTTGTTCACTTCCGCCAATTTTATACTTCCTTCTTTCATCTGGATCCACTTAACGAAAATTGAATTGATATGGTTCGTCTTGGCATCCGCATCTTTTTACGTGCTGGAAAGGTAAGATTCTCAGAGGCAGCATTGTGTGGGGGGAGGTGGGAGAAACTCCTGTCAAGATATTAAGGTGAGCAGAAGAGAGCAACATTTCAAACTAGTGATGCTACAGAAGCACATCTCTCGCATTATATTTAACTTTTTCAGTTTTACAAAATTGAGAGATTTCAAAGTCTCTACCTAGGGAAAAATATTAAAAATACTTTTTTTAGAAAAAAAGCAATTATAAATTGCATTAACTTGAAATAGAAAGTATGCAAAAACTAGCTGATTTAAAAAAATGTACATAGCCTTCTTTAAAGATCTATTTTTAGAACACACTTTATTTTAGAAAAATCTCTATCTAAATATTTTAGTTTCGCAATGTTAATTGTTGACAATGTTTGAAAATATACAGAGTTTTTAAAAGTGGGACCAACATAACATTTTTACGGCCTTTTGCAACTCATGAGAAAAAAAGGTGGTGCATTTTTGATATTTTTTTAAAAAAATTGCTTATATTTCACAAAATATACGCGAAAAATATTCTCATGTTCGAAAAGTTGCACATAATCTTTGATCACCATATTTCATTAAAGACAAATCTATATATTCAATACAATATACAGAAATATGGCGAAAAATATTAGAACTTTTGCAATTTTCGAAAATCTAGAGAGTTTAAAGAAAGTGACTTTCGACATATTTATTTAGCCTGCTGCATTTCGAGAACAAACTTTAATAAAACATCTGGAGTCATCATTCAAAAAAATAAAAAAATAAAAAAGTTAATGTTGCAGCCTCATGTAATGTATTTCCCAAAAACAAAATTTCCGTTTCAAACTCACAAGGCCTCGAGTTCATTCAGATTGTTTTAAGAATGTCAATTTTAACATACATATAGACAAACACATTTTGTTGTCAATCAAATTTTTGACATCAAGAAACCACGAAACTGCAAGCGCTGACTGTAGCGTGTTTGTGGGAGTAATTTACTACATGCATCAACAATTTTATCAACTTTTTTTGTTACGAGGTCCCGAGAATAT
This sequence comes from Gryllus bimaculatus, assembly GCA_017312745.1. Taxonomy (NCBI): domain Eukaryota; kingdom Metazoa; phylum Arthropoda; class Insecta; order Orthoptera; family Gryllidae; genus Gryllus; species Gryllus bimaculatus. The sequence continues at coordinate 5,211,025 of BOPP01000013.1, forward strand.
AAGAATTTTGGTTGCAAAATTGCCGAATTATGCGGCACGATAACAATAATCCTTTCTTTTAATACGTACATAGTAAGACGAGAAAGTAAAAACGCTAACACAGTAGAAACAAGTCATGATAAAACGCATTAATGAGTCTAACATCTAGGAATGACGGTATTCATTTTCAGTGTCACGAACAATAAATGATGAATATGTAATTTTCTCACTGTTTCTATTGAATAACATAACAATAAAAACAAAGGGTTGTCACAATTATTGACGTTCAGTTCATCTGAACAAACCAAAGTCATTGGTGGAACTGTATAGTTTTATCATGATCCATTACGAGAGTAGTGAAAAATGCATAAATAGAACTATGCATTGTCTATGTTCTCTCTGGTAAGCCTTAAAAGCCTTAAAATTGTTGGGTTTATGGATATTTTAGAAATATAGAATATCTACTGTTACTATATCTATCTAAAATCTATAATACGACTTACATTCTATATATTTCGTAGTACACGGATTATATTATTTAGAAGTTCAGGAGATAGCGCGATTTTTGTGATTGCTTTAACTGTAGAACAAATGTAAGAAGAACAAGTAAGGACAAAACGAACATGCACAAAACCTCCATACTTGAGGCGAATTCGAACCCGCGACCGTTCGAGCCGAGGCAGCCACGGTCTTTCAGCCTTAGCGACGCAAGCAGGCCGGCTGCCAATTTCTTTGTATCTCAATTTTTTTCTTTTTACCTCTTTACGTTTCTTCGGCCACATGTACTGCAGTGCCGTAATGTCGAAATATTCAGTTATTTAATTTTCTTTCTCCAGATCTGAAGTGTTCATGTTTTATTGTAATTTATTTTATTTTCAATTATAATTTTAATTATAACATATTTTTTGCATTGTCTGAACTAACAAACGAATTTAAAATGTTGTAATATTTTATAGGAGTACATTTATTTAAGAAATATAAATTAAAACTTATGGGCGATTCTATGAATACATCCCCTTTTTCCCATTGAACAATTTCCCAATGAAATTCCATCATTTTTATCCTGACACGAAGGGGCGTATTTCACGAATGACCCCTAACCTATACGCCCTCCATCCCTCTTACCGTCCGCAACAACTTTTCCATCCCCCTTCCTTCCTCCCCCTCCACAAAACTCATCCAGCCGGAGGAGCTCCATCACCCGCGCATCCCGACTGCGCTCAGACTTGGCTGCACACACGGCGCGCCTATTCGCCATACATACACCATTGTAATACTGTTTTACTACTTAAACGCAACTCCCATAAAACCTCACTCGTAACTCAATGAAGGCGACCAGCGAAGCGGCGGATGCGTGGGTGCGGTGAACGCGCGGCGGTTTGGGGTTGGGGTGGGGTTGGGGTTGGGGTTGGGGTTGGGGTTGGGTTCGGGTTGGGGGTTGGAGTTGGGGTTGGGGTTGGGGGTTGGGGTTGGGGTGATGTTGGGGGTTGGGGTTGGGGTTGGGGGGTTGGGAGTTGGGGGTTGGAGTTGGGGATTGGGGTTGGGGTTGGGGTTGGGGTTGGGGTTGGGGTTGGGGGTTGGGGGTGGAGTTGGGGTTGGGGGTTGGGGTTGGGGTTGGGGTGGGGGTTGGAGTGGGGTGGGGGTTGGGGTTGGGGTTGGAGGTTGGGGGTTTGGGGTTGGGGTTGGAGGGTTTGGGGTTGGGGGTTGGGGTTGGGGTTGGGTTTGTGGTTGGGTTGGGGTTGGGTGGGGTTTGGGGGTTTGGGGGTTGGGGTTGGGGTTGGAGTTGGGGTTGGGGTTGGAGGTTGGGGGTTGGGGTTGGGAGGTTGGGGGTTGGGGTTGGAGGTTGGGGTGGGGGTTGGGGTTGGGGTTGGGGTTGGGGTTTGGGGTTGGGGTTGTGGTTTGGGGTTGGGGTTGGGGTTGGGTTGGGGTTTGGGGGTTGGGTTGGGGTGGGGGTTGGAGGTTGGGGGGTTGGGGTTGGAGGTGGGGGTTGGGGTTGGAGGTTGGGGTGGGTTGGGTTGGGGGTTGGGTTGGGGTTGGGGTTTGGTTGGGGTTGGGTTGGTTGGGGTTGGGGTTGGGGTTGGGGGTTGGAAGTTGGGGTTGGGGGTTGGGAGTTGGGGGTTGAAGTTGGGGGGTTGGGGTTGGGGTTGGGTGTTGGGTTGGGGTTGGGGTGGGGTTGGGGTTGGGGTTTGAGATTGGGAGCGAGTGGGAGGGCGCCAGCCGACGGAAGGGGTAAGTGGCGGAGGCGAAAAGTAGTTGTGGTGGCAGGTAGGGGCAGTTTTGCGATGACGATTGACGGAGTCGGGGTAGAAGGGACGTGAGTTGGAGGAAGGTGGGGTTTGGGGGCGAGTTGGATGGTGGATCTCAGGCGAAGACGTTGAATGGCGAGGACCAGAGCGACAGGAAGCAGTGTTGATGACCTGGGTGAGCGGAGGGAAAGCGCAAGGAAGAGGACGTGGGCGAGGGCGATTGTGAGGGAAGGGCGATGGGAGACGAGGGTGAGTTTCGAAGGGCGAAGGCGAGAGGGTGGGTGGGGCAAGGGGTTGGCGTCGGCGAAGTCGAGGGAAGGCTGTGGCGGGGGCGGTGGAGGGGAAGTACAGGGGCGAGGGCGAGACGGGGAGAGCACGACGGTGTTGGCGAACTGATGCAAATGGCGGGGGCATTGGTTGTGGCCCGTGGACGGGCGCGCAATGGGGCAGGGGTGGAAACGGCGGTGATATCGGGGGCGGGGGCGGCGTTCGGCGAACTTCGTCCGCCCTCGTGGGGGGCATGAACGCGAATGATCTTCGGGGCGTAAACCTTTCGTTTTTAAGACCGGCCACACTACATTTTTTTTTTCTGAATAAGGCGCAAACCATGATTTAGGACGGCCGTATTTATTGAATATATTTACTCGTAAAAGAACACAACTCTGAGTGAATCATATTTTACGTCGCGGGGGCCGCTGGCGTGTTTGTGGAGCGAAGGGTGGAGGGCGTGAAGGGGGTGCGTGGGAGGGCATGCCGCGCCCGGCGCCCGCGCGCGCTCCTTTCAGCCCGAGAATAAATCAACGGCGGTGGGGCCTCCCCGGGGGCGGACATTACCCTGAGAGACGGGATTCTTTAACGGCAAAGAAAGGAAACACTTTCCCCGACTATGAATAATACGCGGCCCGCGTGCGGGAAGTTTAGTTGGGGCACGCCGCGGAAGCGGTGTAGACCCATGGTAGGGCGGGGGGGAGCGGGAGGCGCCTGAAATGACACAGCGAACGTGAAAGAGTAATTGCACGTGTATTGTAGTTGCGTGGGCGTCGATGAAGTTGACGTTCAAACACATTCCAAGCGGAAGAACTACTGAATAATGGGAAACAGATGTGTTTTCATTGTTTAATCCGAAACGCTTTGGAATGACTTTTGTTTACTTTTTTATATTTTTATTTCTGCTTTATAGTTGGTAATAGCTACAATTAATCAAAAACCTTGATGATATCAGTAGTCCTTTCTAGACTGTGACTCATGACTTGCGTCATGAAAAAAATCTCTGACGAAACTTTCGTTTGTCGCTTCATGATTATATTTGGTAATGTAGCTTCTTCTTCTTCTTCTTCTTCTTCTTCATCATATTATTATTATTATAATTATTAATTTTATTTTTATTATTGACATTGTTACATTATGTTGTTATTATTACACCAAAAGGGGGGCGAAGAAACACTGCAATTCCCCATTCCTTGGTTAGTCGGATTGAAGTGACGTCGGGGAAGATGAAAGAAGCGGTCGTGCAGCGCAGGGCAGCGCGCGCAGTGCACGAAACAAAAGCCGCAGCGCGACGCGGAGATCGCGTGCGGGCGGCGCGTGGCAGGGCCGCTTCCGATGGCTTCCTGCCACACCCCTTTCCCCGCCCCACCCCCACCGAGCTGCGCGTTCGCGAGGCCGCGTGAGTGGCATGTGCGTGCGCTGCGCCCACGCGCTCTATCGCGCTCAGCTCCGTGCGCGCCCCTCCACTGCCCGCTGCGCTCCGTGCCATTACGCTGCGTCTCGCTACTCTTTGTCCCACCGTTAAGCTCCGTCCCACCGTTACGCTTCGTCTGCCGTTACTCTCCTTCCCGCCGCTACGCTCCGTACCACCCTACGCTCTATCCCGCCGCTTTTTTACGTCCCACCGCTAAGCTACGTCGCGGCTCTACGACACGTTTCACAGAGAAATGATATAAAACTCCTTAGTCTATGGCACGGGTCCCCTCCTGCCCCGCACCGCTCTTCTGTGTGGCAACCTACTTTTCGTCCCACTTTTACCGCGCACTCTTCCCGTTTGTCCCCCTTCGCCTTCAGTTTGCCAGCTCGCCCACCCGCTGCCTACTGCCTGTTCTCACAGCCATTTCTCCCCTCCAACTTTCCAACCCTTTTCTGTCCTCGCTCTTGGTTCGCTAGTGTCCCTGTCTGCGTCCGTATTCCACACTGCGTTTTTTTGAGTTGATTGACCTTTGTCACAGCTTCCCCACCCCGTCCCTTTCCCTTCCAATTTCATTTACGATTTCAGTGGAAGAAAATGTGATCTAATTTTGATTTGAAATATTGATGTTTGTTTGTGTTCTTTCTGTTAGCCAATTTCATTAACGCTTTCAGTGGATGTAAAAATATTACCTAATTTTGGTTTGAAATATTGATGTTTCTTTGGGTCCTTCATGTTAGCATCACAGATTGATTAAATTACTCTTCGTACTCTCTCAGCTTAACAGTCTCGACGCCTCAAAAGTCACCTCAAGGCAAAGCTTGTGACCGCTTCAACTGCTGCTAAGAAAATTGTCAGTACTGCGTGCAACATGTCATATAATTTAATAGAAATTAATTATATTTACTCAATATTTCTTTCAAAACATTGAAAAATGATTAGCATTGTATTCCGTTTTTATAGTCGATAACAGGTCAATCAACTAAGTACATAGTTCTATTTAAAAACTAAAAGGAATGACATTTCTTCTGAAATAAATATATTTCAAACAATATATATCCCTGGAAACATTGATTTAAACAATGTATGCATTAGAGGCAATGTTTTAGTATAATAGTATACGTACTTTTAGTATTAAACTTCATTACTTTCATTTACTTAGATTTTAATTCAATTATCATCAAGAATAATACAAACCTAGTCTCCTAAATCTCTTTCAATGTTTTTTGGGTGCTCCACACAATGCGTAGAACTCCCATTATCTTGTGCAGAACGTAAATTGCACACATGTCTTTTAAGTACTTATATTCTGTAGTTTTGTATTAATTATATTTGCATCAAGCTACCGTCAAATGCATATTTATGCATATTTATGTAGTTTTAAGCAGCGAAATACATTTTATTATTAGTTTGACCCGTACAGACATTCTATGATTTTATAATAACTTTATAATAATTGCTTATATGTAAAAACAGCGTCAGAGTGGAGATCAACACTGAACTTTTCTGCCAATCTGTGCCCCTGAGTACCTTCCAAATATTTATAAAACGTCAAAAATGTCACCTTCGGAATACCGTTAAAAACTTTAAGTGAATACACGAACGTGCAAAACTGTCACGTGTTCCGAGCAAGTGTAGGTTCCAAACAAGTGTAACGAAGAATAAGATTTAATGTTAGTTGTCTTGTTTTAGGGAGAATTTTACTATGATTATGGTAACATTCTTCCCTTCGAATGTCTGATACTCCGAAGAGGTCGATGAAACAGTAGTGGTGGAAACACGAATCAAGTAATGTTCTTACGTTTTATTGCATCACAAGCACTTAAATTTTCAAATTAAAGAAGTAATAAAACTTCATTATTTTGCCGGTTGTTCGATAATGTTATGTTTAATAATAAAATGTCAGAAATAAATGCAATTCAAGCATAAAATAATTAAAGTTGTTACAAAAATTATTTTATAATGGATGTTACACGTTCGTAATTTATAAATGTCATTGTAAATATTAGATCTTCGACACAAATAAAACTATGTCAACGAATTAAATGAAACTAGTACATTGAAAGGACAACTGTTTTTGACAAGGTTTTTTCTATTTGTTACAAAGATCTAAACTAAGAAAGGAAAATAATTGTCAAGACCGAAATTGAACCATGCCGGAAGTCTTCCACTTAAAAGCTTTGATCACGAAAGAAACGAAAAAATGCGTTTTCTCAAAGACATCAATTCATCTATTTTTCAACAGAATTTTTATGTGAAATATTGAGGCTATGCATTTCAGAAACATTCAGAAATGTGTTAGAGTGGTGTTAAACGTGTGAGAAAAGGAAAACTAAAAGACAAGAAAACTTCAATAACGTTCTCTTAAAAGCATACCCAACAACTAGAATAGAAATAGAAACACATATTAATTCACAAATTAAGCAGCGTCTCTTTTAATGAGCCTTATGGAGAATATAAACGTATCTAAATCTGTACAACAGTCTCACAAAAATATTTTCATTTGATAGAAGATACAGATACTGTAGAACATTCAAATTAATTAAGAAAGCAAAAAATCGGCATTTTATTATTTAAAGTCCAATAAGCTGTAATTAATTCGGTTTGTAATCCTTGATTTGCCAAATGACAAACTAAATTCACAGAAATAAACGTAATTAGAAGCCTCCCATCTCTTTTACATAAACGTAGATGGCAACAGCGAAAGACTTTTTCTCTTGTAATTAATAATGTTCACATTAAAAAAAGTTCGCCGTCCAACTCCCATTTAGATTAAAATCGGAAGCCGACCGCTACAAAAATTAGAGAAGATGAATAAAGTTATTTGAATGATTACTAATTTTAATTACGGGTAAAATTACAGCACCCTCAATATCTGAACGATAAATTTTAATTATTACGTTCTCTTTCCACAGAAGTGGATGAAGGATGCCTTTGGCGAAAGAAAGATATGCAGTCAAATGAGTCGTGATCCAAGAGAGTGTGACAAAATTCACACATCACAAATGCATTTCAGACGTACGTGTTTGTTTTACCGGTCCTTGGATGCGCGTCTACTCTTTAATGGAATAGGGAAGGAAGTCAACAACGTTTGGCTTAAAAATACGTTATCTTCACAAAAAATTGTTTAATTGTTATTCTCAAAGTTACAAAATAAATTGCCAAAAATGTGTCTATAAGTAGAATACTTTCAAGACAAGTATTTATTATTACTAAATTTATTAGTATTAATGAAATGTGTAGAGTTTAGAAGATACAACTTTTTGAGGAGCTATCGATCTGATCACATTACAGATATCACTTATTTGTTAATTCTTAGAAGGAATAGTTATTTATGTATCAAGTATGTTATAAAGGTTCTAATGAGGGTTCTAAAAGCCCGAGGGCCTTGTATAGTCACTCGATCATTAGAACGAGTTAACGCGCGTGGTACATATATGATTTTATTTATTCGTAATTTTAATGAAAGAGATTCACCTATTTACCAATTATCTAGTTTTTAATTTGACTTAGTTTATCTTTTCATATTTCTTTCTCATAAATTCCTTTCATTATTTAGTCCCATAATTCCCTACATAAGAGAACATGTAGCTCATGTTAAACTTTTTTCACATTTCCACACCACGATTGTTTCGATTCATGTAAGTTATGCAATGTATATAAAACTCCGTATCGAAGGCAAAAACAAGCAAAAACGTATCAGTAAGAAAAAAAGAAAATTTTTATTCTATATTAAAACTATTTCACTTGTATAAAGGTTTCAGAGCTGAAAAAATTTAGGGAATGGAAAATAGAAGATCAATTATTCATTTACATTATTTACGATTTTCATCTTTAAACTGAAGTTTAAATTTCTACGGAATTCGAAACAAAAAACGTGAATGTGCCATTTTGCCGTCTTTAATTAAATATACGGCACGATACCATATTATAATCGTAGTATAAGAAAGAAGGATTTGGGACCTACAGGGGCAGGGAATACAAATAAACCAGGGTTTTTCGAATTATCAGCGTAACAAGAACAGACCCTGTATGGATATGGTAGATTAAAGTCCATTTTATCAAAACGTTTCAATAACTACGCTTAAAAACATCCTAAATATTATTTTCTGGCAAGTATTACTCGAAATTTTGCTTTGAGTTTATAGAGAACTAACTTCATACGTTATAGAAGTCATCATACACTTACTAAAATGTTTAAAGGTTTTATTTCTTAAACATAGTAAACGAAACAATCCGGCTCATTTGTTCACAAAAGTATATGTGATGAATACTTTTTCATAAAATGCGTTTCAAACGAGGAGTTGCTCCGATTAAAAGTTATTTAATGTTCCGGCGGAGATGGTAAACCGGAGCCTCGTCGCCAACATTGACATGCGTAGCAAAGCGAGAACAGGACCCAGCTTTAGCACAACGTTTAAACGAACATTACGGCATTTGCTTAGAGGACGTCATTTCGTTGCGTGGGCGTAGTGAGACGACTTCTTCACGAGTACAGTGCGCTGCAAGAACGGTTTAGTGTTGCAAACGAAGTCGAATCACGCGGTCTCCCCGTAATGGACCTGGCCGGGCCAGGGACAGGGGCAGGGGGTGGGGGCGGGGCCGCGGGTTCCGGAGGGCGACA
>BOPP01000013.1:5219736-5257852 GCA_017312745.1 Gryllus bimaculatus
GCGGCGCCTCTCGCCGGAAGGTCCTAGGGTTAGAGTTTCTAGGCTAGATGGGTAGGCCGAATTTAGTCGCCGGCGAAAAAATGACAGCGGTGGCTGCTCTGATCGATAGTTTGTCGAGGTTTCTGCTATCAACACTCTGCAAACGCCGGAACAGTACAGTAACAAACGAACCACGGAATGTCCGCGATCTTTCCTTCCTTGAACACACACACATTTACACTTACGTGCACTAGACTACTAACATTCGATAGTCAAGATGGGAGCTTAGAACTTGTTCCGGCCGGGTTGGTCCCCGATGGCGACGATACCTCGAGGGGAAGACCCACATAAGCTGAGGAGTAGATCGCCGTCGAATCTCGAGTTCCAGTGGGGGAGGGACAACGAAAAATCGTTTGACAGCAAAATGTATCTCTGTCCGTCCGTCTGTTAACACCGCTAGCGTCAAAACCGTTCAGCCGATTGCCCCCAAAAATTGATATTCCCCTGTCGATCTAGCTGAAATCACGGTCCCTTGAAATTAAAGCAGATAGTTTATTGTTTTTTTTTGGGAGGGGGAGAACTTTACATGAAGCCGCTGGGACATTTTCAAAATAAAAAAAGGCTCCAACGTTTTTTATTAAACTTTCTTTTTGGTTTCTGTGAAGAACATTTTGAGAATGGCGGAGGTGTCATGCTCGTTAAAAACCCTGATTGTTCGAAAACTGAAAAAATTATCATTTTTTTCGGCGTCGTCGTAAAACTAGAAGTATTAAAATACATTTTTTATTAATGAAATGTGTTCATCCAAAACATATCTTCAAATAAGGTAATGTTAAATTAATGTCATGTTTCTTAAATTGGAGCTTTTGTTATAAGTTTACAAATTAATCTTTCAAGAATTATTTAAAACATTTGAAATAAATATGAAATGATAATTGCTAGCTATCAGGGAATATCAGATAGAAACGCGACAATGACATTCCGCGTCGCGACTCGCAAATTTCTGTGACGTTTCATTATTGTGACATGATTAAGCTTATAAAAATCAGTTATAATTGAGAAATGTGTGGTTATATGTGCTTTAGTTTTCGCACCAAATGCTCTACCATTTCCAAAATGACGACTGAGATGTGTTAATTCGGAGAGAACTTACGGTAAAAATAGTTTTACATAACCATTACTAAGAGCAAGAAAGTACGTGCTGTTTAGCACCATTAGTATCCTTAATAAAATCTGTTCTTTAAATACAGATCTTTAAATAATTTTATGTTCAATTTTTTGAAAATATAAGTAAGATCTCTTATATTATTTGCAAAATGTAGTCAATTAACGAAATTTAACATTTTTTCACAAAATTCGCTCGAAATTTGTTCTTTAAATTTTTCCACGAATGCAAAGGATATATAAAAATGGCGTGGGTATCATTTTCATTGAACTGTCTGAATTTTCAAAAAATCCTAATTTAGATGTAATGCGAGAAAGTACGTGATTTAGAAGCACCACTAGTTTTCACATGAGCTTCCAACTCATGTCAATAGAGTTTATGCCTTCGTCGCTTGAGTCTCTGTCAGACTTTGCGTGGCGTAGTATATCTCAGATCGGAGATTGTAGCACAAATCAGAACTGATACTCAGTTTCTAATATAATAACATATAATATAATAAATAATCTTGTTGGGTTTACTTTCAAACATTTTGGACTCACAAAACATGGATTCTGGCTACACCACGTGTTAGAGGACTTAGCCACTGGATTTCTCCCCTTTTTCGTTACCGGGCTCTGCAATAAGAGTTTTTCTGTCGAAAATACGAAGATTTTGGCGCAGCATTACATAACTATCTCTCTGCCGCGGTGGCGAGAAATTAAAAATGTCTCTATTCAATATTATAGTTGTATGAAGACGTCCAACATGTTGGAACTATTGTAATTATAAAAAAATGGTGATTTCAACGAAAATAAGACCCGAACCATTATCTTTATCACAAATATTTATTTCTTAATCTAATATAAACATTTGAGTTGCCGCCTGGCTTAGTAAAAATTTTATCCTTCTAGCGTTAACCATGTTAGCCAAGAACAAAGTTTGATAAAAAAATTGACACTATTTTTGAGAAAATTTTGAATATGTTTTTGAAGCTTTATATAAAGAACACTCAAAACCGTTCGTTTGAAACACCAAAGCTTCCAGGTCATTCAGATGGACTGAGGAATATCAATTTTGAAGAAAAGAGGCTGAACGGTTTAGGCGGTCGCCTTGACTACAGAGAGACATGTTTTGTCGTCAATAGATTTTTCAGTATCAAGGACCCACAAAACATGAATTCTGACTACACCACGTTTTAGAGGGTTTCCCCCTATATTTAGCAACAGACGTTATCCACTTTTTTGTTACCAGAGCCCGGCAAAAAAAATTCTGCCAAAAATCGCTGTTTTCCGGAACATGATTACATAACTTTATCTTTTTAAGAAATTCCATCGCAAGAACGAGAAAGTAAAAATAGCAGAGGGGATCTGGAAAGGACACTGTTTTAAAAAATATGTTTATATCAATGGAGAAATAACATAGTCATCTGATGGATCGAACCCGTGTGCCGTAGAGCTAGGTTTACCTGTGGCACTGAGACGAAACTATAATTACATTATACAATAGGACAAATCCTAAAACAGAAATTGAGATAGAGCTGTTTTAGCAAAACTGTTTCATATAAAATGACAATTTTTCATTGTTAATAATATATCTTCATCATTCGACCCTGTACAAAACATTTATGATTTGTTTCATCTTTCAGAGCTTTCTTGTTGCCAACATTTTTACGGAATATACAGTTTTACTTCAATCATTCAAAAGATTTCATTATCGTTACATTAATAATTGCTACGTTTTATATCAAAACCAGCTAACTGAATTTAACAAGATGTTTCGATAAAATATTCTTCTCACGCCCACACGCAGTATATGTGACATTAACCGGTTGCGTTTGCGCCACATTACACATTCATATAATATGGATTTCAATTAGATCTCTTCGTGAGGTTAAGTACTGCATATACTGGTCCAAAATTTGTTCAAAAAAAGAAGAGAGGTTAATTTGGAAAATAATGGGTTATTCTAGTTTTCATCCAAATATTTTGATTTGGTGATGTGTTTTTCATTCTTTCCATGCCTATGAAAAAAAATATTTAGAAAGCATGTAGGCCTAACGACTTAGAAGAAGTGAAAGAAAGAATAATTTTAATAAGATTTTTTCGATTATGTAGATTCAAATACGATATGTTCACACTGTAGAAACATAGCCACCGGGCATCGAAAATCTTTTTCTAATGAATAAATTAATAAAACATCGTCATGTTATCCCAGAAGGAAGTCTTCATAATTCTCACCTGCAATTCAGTATGCTTTCTTACGCCACAATTTTATGCTATTTAAGTAATATCAGATATCTAAATAGCCAATTTACATTTCAACGCTTGCTTACAACCGCATAAATTCACCGCAAAAGTTTACGAATAAAATTCTGTGTAATATTATATAATTTTATGTGGACTGGCTGAAAACAGGCAAACTTGGTCGCATCCGCCCTTTGTGATGTTAATTCCGATTTAACCCGCGGAATATTGTGAGCTGATATATGGACAATAAATCTTCACATAAACTATGTAATCACGGAAATTTAAACAAAACCTGGACTATGGATATGAAGCCAAATTGCCAGGTATATGAACATAATTGTCATGCAATCACACAAACGAAACGTAGAAAACAATGCTTGAGGTTTTCAGCTTTTGGAATTAGCAAATAAGGAAACATTATAAACAGTTAATTGATTTGTATGTTACTACATAGTTTTTTAGATAAAGTATATTTGCATTAATATTTTTTTAGGGATTGACCTTTTGAATAAATTAAAACCATTTCAGGCCGTTCAGGCCGTATTCTCCAAAGACGTTGAGACGATACGTTACGTTCAATCATTACTCATCAATCGTTACTCAAATATTTCTCCAAATTTTTGATCAAAATTTGGGATTTAAATTACGACTGGAAGAATGGTGGAAGTTTAATCGTTAAAATTTCTGATTTTTCGAAAACTGCAAAATTCAAACTTTTTCGGAGTCTTCCTACAATATAAATGAGATTTTTTCTGAATGAAATGTATTGCTCAGACAGGTTTTGAAATAAGGTCATGTAGTATTTTTCGAATATAAGAGTAGTTTTTGCGTATTTTTGAATTAAATTTAGGCCCATTTTGTAAATAATTATTTTCTCAAAACGATTTCAATTTTTTTCTTGAAATTTTTTCCCTCGAATAAGTGAAATACCACCAAAATTGGTGCACGTCTCACTTTTGGCGCACACACAAAATTTGGCAACACACAAAATTTGTCCTGTTGTAGCACTGTTAGCTTAATGGGGAGATTGATTATGAGTTGCTGTTTATCTCTAATTAATCACGCGTTACATATAATATGATTGAAATCACAATGCAAATGCTTCATGTGACACTAAATATTTTAAATTCTCACAAATGAATGTACGATGGTGGCGTTCGGAAACTACGTAACGCGGATTTAAAGTGTTTGGAAATCTCTTCCCCCAGTAATGCACCTGAAACGCACCCTTGAGCCCAACTGTAAATAACTACCTAATGCTTGAGGCACGTAGTCCCGCAATTCTCACACAACACAATTCTCCCAAATTTCCGTTCTACTCAATTTTTTAAAATTAAGTTCAGATTTAGTTGGTGATGCTGATTGTTACTAACAAGAAGATTGGGGCGTTGTGTGTGAAGGAAGGACGCATAGGCGAGAACAAGCCGTACACCTGCCACAATCGTAGATCACAGTCTACTGCACCAATTGGATTCTAGAAGATACTGAGAATCAGTTTTGATTATGTTCTTCGTAATCTATGAGTTTCAATCAGTATATCTGACTAAAAAATATTTCCATTTGTTGTAACACTATCACTCTTATTTATTTAAATTTAAAAATAATTTGTTGGTATTAATTGTAAAAATTAGTTAAGTAAAAATTAAAAACATCAGCGTTAAGCAACACTAAACTAACAGCCCCTACCGCTAAATAGCGCAGTGTAACGCTGCTTCAACTCTCCTTCCCCTCTCAGCATGAAGTAATTTATGGATACCCCTAAATCCAAACGGACATAGGGATCATTTCAATCAGACAAGTCCGCTGTGTAATTGATGAATAAGAATGTAAATACTTCTGTGAGTACCTAACGTTCCTTTCCGTTTTCGCGATCACTACTAAGAATTGTACTAGTTTTTACTTCAGATGCTGAAATATATAACGGGAGTAAAAAATAAAGTAAATAAAAGCAAAGGAGTATATTTACGAATAACAACTAACTAATTTGGAGAAATGCACATAGCATTACAAATTAAATTATTTGAAAATTTGAATAGTAAATATACAAATTGATTTATAAATATTTCAATCACCGCACTGATGTTAAAATAACAACAATTACGTCACGAAATAATAAATAATAATAATACATATGCATTATTCATTACCAACTAGAATAATTTCATACGGAAACATGTAATATAATTCTCTACCTGTATGGCCTTTTGTGATACGCGCAAATACTTTCATTCAGGATATTAAACCATATATTTTAGGTGTATTGTTTTGCCTCATATGTATTTATGCCCAGATTCGTACACAGATATGGCCTGGATATACGCAGCAAAACAAATACACACCGCGAGACTACCGCACTCACTACGATGTATGTTGACCCACGGACACGCAATAATTGAATAGTCTTTGTTCTTATTGACATAAAAGCTGAATCACACAATTTACGTTAATAGAACCAAAGGAACGCATATTCGTACAAAAAATCGGAAATATAAATCACGTGAACGAGACCAGGAGGAAGTATTGTTAGAATTGGTTCTTCATCCGAGAGCCGTTTATTATATCAGAGAATGGGGACAGAATGGTGGGAGGCGGTTTATCACGATGATTTTACGTTTGGCAATATTGGTGGCTACGGCCACTTCACATGAAAAAGGCTCAGAAATCAATTGGTTCGGTTGGCGTTTAAAAACGAAATGTTTCTAAAATTGTTCAGTTTTACGGTAATTTATCGATTATGAATATGCAAGATGGGAAGCAAATGATTTGTTCCAAAAACAAAATTGTATTGGGTTTCGTGGAAAGCGACGTGTCATCCAAATGCAGGTCAATTGTGTGATTGTCTCCAGAGAAATTATCCGCTAAGTGTATCAAATATCTGAGGTGAAATGCATCAAATTGTGCACGATTCTGTATAAAGATGAAGGTTTCTTAAAGAAAATAAATAGTCCGACATGGTACTTATTGTGTTTTGGTTTTCATCGACAGATTAATTTCCCTCTCATACGTTTTCTGAAGTTCTATTATGATGAATTGTACTTTATCTGTCATTAATTAAATAATGGTTAAAAAGTTTATAACAATTATAAATATTTTACTTTAAGAAAATCTTTTGTAATTTATATGAAACATTCATAAGCATTATTACAGAACCTATCTTATTCTTTGAATCTCCAGTCTTTAAGCTGAAGTTGTATTTATAATGCTATCACAAAGCACGAATCGAATAATGAGGCTCATCGTGACGAGTTTTGTAGTGTGAAAGAAACCTGAGTGAGATTCACACTGGGGTCAATGTACAAATCTCACTTTCATTTTTATTTTCCAGTGTGCTCCCCAGGATATCCAACTACGAAGGACACAGTTTGCGACTTTAAAACTTTCATAAATGCTAGTAGTTGAAAAGCGATTTTTTCAACTGTGCACTTGAGTCTCGTCTTCACAATGGAATTATGTCACTGCATTTCGCGTCTTTCTCGATCGTGCCGCTAGATGTCGCGACCGTATCAAGTAGTGGTTGATACAGTGACGATCATGCGACATCTAGCGGCATACTGAGAAAGACACGAAATGCAATGATAATGCCAATATGAATCTCGAGTCCACAAAAAATCACTAAGAACGTTTTATCTTATTTTTCCATTAATAATGCAATATTCTCGTCAGAACTGATGTTTTATACCTCTGCTCGAAGAAAGAAGGGTTACGTTTTTTCCATAAACTCAAGGAGTTTCTTTCCGCCGCAATACATTTTGAAAGGATAAACAAGTTTTGACGGTTAAACTACTAAACGATTCCCTCTCTATGTGCGAGCGATTTAGTCATATCAAATCACTCAAAACCAGTATATAGATCCCACGAAAAAAAATATTAGCAGTCATATTTAATTTTCAGGCAGATTGGAAGGGAAGATCACGCGTGATCCATTACCCGCATGCATTGGGAGCTGCTCGGACATTCCCCTGGATGTGATCAGCAAACACACGGATCAGTGCAGATAAAATACGAATCCCATACAGGTGCTAGAATTCAACACATCTCGTAAATTTAAGAAACTTGTCCAGGATAGAATTCTATATCTTTAGTGTCCGGCTCTATTCGATTGTCAGACACAGCCTAAACGATGCAGTTACCGGTTGTAATGTTGCGGTCACGAAGAAGGTAAAAGCGCAACGTATGTGAGTTGTAAGAAAAGTCTATTATTACCAATTTCTTACATAAATTTTACCTTTCATAATGTGAACAAAATTCTCTGACTGCCAGAAATTCAGCTTAATAGTACAGATAGTAATGAGCTGTATGGTTAAAACATGACTTTAATTTTTCAAGAAAAAAATGAAACAAGGAATTTTAAAATGAAGCTTTCCAAAGCATCACGACAGATGTTCAAACAAAATTTTAGGCGTTGTCAGAAATAAACACACAAGGAAGTAAATTTTTGTGTCAGAATTGAATGATAATAATCTTGTAAAGGCTCAAAGGAACGGTTCTGCCCTTGTGGAGCTCACGACTCGGGGATGATTAAAACAACGTTACTTTCCATATTTACAATACAAATGATACGATCGTTAATCTCACCGCTAACGATAATACTCTACGAGGAATACCACTCCCACATTTCTGTCACTCTCTGAAAAATGTACCTTTACGAACACGCGGTCTCTTCCGAACTCCGATGCAATTTCGGGCGGCTTTTGTCTTCCCTCGGAGAGCACAAATAACGAGGCGCTTCATTAAAGGGACTTCTCCGACGGCTGCTCTTCGCCGCGAATTATCACATCTCTTAGGCAGGCGGCGGCGGCGGTGAAGACGGAAACGTAGATGGAGGGTGCGACGGAAGAGACAGAGGTGGAGATGAAATCCGGGTGGGTGGCTAAGGCGGTGGAAGAAGAGATGTGGATGTGGCAGAGGACGTGGAGGAGGTGGTGGGAAGTAGGGCAGATGAGTTAGTGGTGGCGGAGGTGAAAGCGGCAGAAGAAGCGATGGAGGTGGCGTTGGAGGGAGCAAGGAGATGGCGGTGGTGACGTCGTGATGGTGTGGTGGTTGAGGGGGGATAAGACGGTGGTGGACGCGGTGACGGATGTGACGTTGGCAGGGGAAGTTGGGCGGGATCGCGGCGAGGAGTATGCAGAACGAGGTAAGAACAGGGCGGGGCGTGGGCGGCGCGGTGAGAGCGAAGGCGGGTGCGTGGGTGTGGATGCGGGCGAAGGGGCTCGCCGCTCCACGAGTTACAGCCGCGCTGGGGAGCGAACTTCGGCCTCTGGTTAAGTATCGCCATAGGGATGGAAGGGGTGGAGTGGGCAGGGGAAAACTGGAGGGACTCTTCAAGAGGGGGCAAAGGTCGACCGTGGGTCTGATGTGACGGTGGGGGAGTGAAACAGAATATCAGATTCCAGTACGTCGTCGGTAACTTCAGAAGGAAAACTTCAGTTCGTGAATACCGATATTATTTATGCAACCGAAAATATATTGCCCGCATTTAAGAACTCTGAGGTGTTGCGACAATTGTTTCTCTGGCGATGAATCGCGATTCGCGATTGTGCTGATCTTGGTTTTTGTCAGAAATATTCTCTTTTTCTTCATTACCAATTAGTTCATTGAACACTGGTTATGAGGTCATTCTCTTAACTCCTCGTTGCGAGCAAAGAACTTTATTGATTGATTGTTTTAGTAATTCCGGGCACGCCAACTACCAGGATCATTAGTACCGGAAGTGTAGTGCATGTTTTTGCTTGGAAGTTGGCTGTAATATTTTCCTCGCTTTTGGCTTGATCCGGCGCCGACCTACTGTCGACTAGCGGGATTTTCCCAAACCAGGTATCTCACCCCAGAAGTGCACCGCCCCAACCGATATAAGCTGTAAGCTCCCGACCGGCCTTCCGGCATGTGTGCTTGTGTATTGCGTCTTTGTGTGTGTGTGTGTGTGTGTGTGTGTGTAAGGGGAGAGTATAGGACAAGGAAAAGGTACGAAAAATCGAGCGCGGTCTGTGGCTCGCTTGTTAAGGTACTGATGCGCCTGGTGTTGAGGGGCGAAACCACGGAAAACTGCTGATCAGAACAGCCGGCCTCTAGAATTCTCCTCCAGACAGAGGCTGAATTTGACTTAGTTGACAAGCCAGTGTCGAAAATCCTGCCATCGTCGGGATTTAAACCTAGGACTCTCCAGTAGGAGGGACTGCATTGACATCAGTTGATGCCCTCAGCCATCTCTCCCGGTACGAAAAAGGAACTTATGAGGGTAACATGGTGATGGAATGCAGAAGAATGCAGTTCGAATTCTTATTTTGGAAATGTAGTGCTTCCGTGTGTTTACTTGAAAAAGGGAGACTTTGCATCGCTGTCTTGTAAAACATCAACATTCAAGAAAGTGCCTTAATACGAGAAACTCTCACGAAATGTTGGTTTTCCTGCTAATTTGGAAGGTTTTTTAAGATCAGAGACCAGTGCAAAAACAACAAATACCTTACAAAGGAGCTACAAGGAAATGCTGTATATTCAATTCAATAATGGCTTATTTTACGTGGCGAGACTTAGTCCATCAGGCCCATTCTTTGAATTGAATTTGCCTTATTTTACGTGGCGAGACTCGGGCCATTAGGCCCGCTCTTCCGTCCGACCACGCAAATTTCGCTACGCTCCTTTCACCAACTAGCAGAGAAAGGAGGTATATCTTGGGCGAGAAACAGGCGATTTGAATTTAGCTCAGAGGCGTCATTTAGACTTGAGGATCTTTTACATGCAAGTAAATCTACTAACATGGGACAGCCGGCTTTACTTCCCCTCCGAAGGAAGGCCTACGAAGGAATTTGTCGCCCTAAAAATCCACGGCTTCGATCGGGTTTGAACACGCAAGCTTGGGTATAACAGTCCGGTACGCTAACCGTCACACCATCGCCGCCGCTTTCGTCTGCGCAAATTTTGAAATACTCCTTTTACCCACTAGCGGAGAAAGCAGGTATTCCTTGGGCGACGAAACGGGATATTTGAATTTAGCTCAGATGCTTCATTTAGGCTTGAGGATCTTTTACATGCAGTAAATCTAATAAAATGAGACAGCCGGCTTTACTTCCCCTTCGAAAGAAGGCGTATGATGGATTTCTTCGCTCTTAAAAATCTACGACTTCACACAGGGGTTTCAACCAGCAAACGTGCGTGCCACAACCCGATACGCTAGCGGTTAAACCCTCGACGACGCAATTAATAAATTATCTATTTCAGTTTCTAACAGCGCTCCACAGTTTTATTCAAGGTGTCTCACAACAAATGTCACAAATTTCTAGGGTGTGTAGGTGGGTCAAAGATAGTATTTTTTTGTCAACGAAGATGTGGTAGGAAATTGTATATAACATAATTACACGTTATATATGCCCATTCGTTTTTGGCATCTCTCCATACATTGGTGTTGTGCGAGTCAGTTAATGATATTTCAAGTTCCTGCCGAACATCAATACTTATCAACTTGTCTGTTTGCATACTCTAGTTTTAAACACATACAATTCAGTCCGTATACCAGCAGAAAATAATGAAGTGTAGGAAGGAAGATAGTAAATAATAAAAATATATTTCAAAGTAATATAACTGTAACAATGATCCAATAAAGTTTTTCAGTTATAATTCTGTAGATTTGGAATGAGCACTAAGACATCGCACAACGCTTCATCCGTACCAGTACCGACAAACCGAAAACCGGAGTAAATAAATTCATAGGTTTACCCTAGTTGGCGCGAGCGCTGGGGCATCCGCAGAGGCGCGCGCCGGCCGGAGGCGAAGGGGAGAGGGCGCGCCGCGCGGAGGCGGTGATGTGGTGACGGCGGTGGTGATGGCGACGGAGGCGCTGGCCACGGGCGCCGGCGGGCGGCGGCGACGGCGTGTGCAGAGGCGATATTCACGACTGCGTGTTTATCACTGCGATATTGCGCATATTAATTGCTGCTCCTGCGCGCTTGCGCGCCGCCGGGGGGCGTGGGGAGGGGGGGAGTGGAAGGGGAGGGCGGAGGGACCACCGAGGGCGGCTGGCCCTGGGCCAGAACGGGGGCCACCATTGTTTACAGGCGCCCCCAAGATACGAGCTGTGACCAGAAACTATCTTCTCGCTGCGGGGAAGTCAAATCCACTGCCTGCCCGCGCGAGCACCAACAATACCATTGGATCTTCATAATATAAAAATAATATCTGATAATTGAATTTGGGTGTTGCCCAGATGTGAAAACAACTTCAGTTCCAATAATGACAATAACACGAATTCAATTAATAACTCAATTAATTATTCAAAGTCACGGCTTTACAAAATACTTAATTAAATAAGCACACTTGTATACATTTGTCAAAAGTCCCTTAGTACACCATTTCGAGAAAAACCATAAAATATGGAAAACATCACGAAGAGCACAGAGACAAAAGAGTGAATACTTTGAATATTAAAATGAAAATCGCGAAAAGGAGAGGATTATATATTAAGAAAGAATTCATGAAAGAAATGACAAATGCTCTGTACAACACTCCAAAAAATTAAATGCTGATAAAAGAAGAAATGTAGAAAAGAGCGAAAACGATAAATAGTACCTTAACGAAAACGAGCGAGAGAGAAGTGCACTGAAATAAATAGATGAATGGGTACGACGTTGGAGAGAAGTAACGAAATATAAAGAGGATTATGAGTAATGTGTAGATTGTATGCAATACATACTGGTATAAAATAAAGATAAGAAGAAGACGAAAATAATAAGCATTTTGAGAGAACATATTGTGCAAAGTAAGGAAATTTAAAGAAAATGTGAAAAATGCTGATGTAAAGTGAAAAAAGAAAATATTAAAAGATGATGAGCAAATAGAAATAACGTAAAGAGGTAATTACAAAATAGAATGATCAATAAAGACGTAAATTTCTCAAAAGGAGAGGAAACAAAAGAAATGTAAGATCTAGTATGAAACACAGTTTGAAGGCAAAGAAAAGGATGGACTCTTATCATATGGATATGCCAAGAAAAAGTGGTTGAAATGGAATGCCATACATAGAACAGCCGATTTAAGAAATGACGCTGCGGAATTCTTTTCAAATAAATGTTAGAGAAAATTGCCGATGACCCTAGTAGAGGAAGATGAAGATCAAGAACTGGTTCTAAACCAGGAAGACATCTCACTACACCCAATACAATGTACTACTTCAAGCAAGGCACAGGTTAAAAAAACAGGTTAAATTCAATAATGGAATAAGGCTTTTAGGCTTAAGTGAAATTAGAGACATTTCTACGACTTAGTGCCATTTAAAACTGATTCTTGCCAAAAAAATCCTTTTCAATTATTGACTATGATTTTGCATGTACATTGTCATTCATTTGTAAAATTTTTCCGTAGTGCACAAGAAAAATAAATTTCAAATATTTTTATATAAATCTGACGGAAGGTAGAGATGGAAGGACATCAAATTCGGAAAACCTAGCTATTCTCCATCACAAACACAATCCACGCGAATCAATTTTAACACGGCATTCCTCCGTGGCTCTCTCTGTGTAAGTGGCAAGGGCCCCGCCCCCTCCGCCCCCTTCGCCGCGTGCCGTCCGCGCGCGGGCGTGAGCTATGCGGCGCCGGGATCTCTGATGAAGCGGAGGCCGGCCGAGGCCGCGGACCGGAAAATGCAATTACCGCCCGCGAATATGGCGGGCGCCCGCTCGCCCGCTCGCCCACCGCTGCGTCGGGCGCTGCGTCGGCGCGATGCTTTATCACCTCCCCCCCGCCCCCGCCGTCACCCACCTACTTGTCCACCTCCATCCTTAACCTCCGGCTAGCTGAGGTCGCTCAGGGCAACAAGTCTTCTTGTTATTGTACCTCTCACTGGGCGGTCCTAGGGTTCGACTCCCGACGCTCCCGGAGTATCCACTGTACTTTCCTCTAGGTCGATTTCACGTACTGTCTGTGGGACAATTCTGGTAGCTGACTGCTCTGATTGGTATTTTTCTGTGGTTTCTTTGATCAATACCAGGATAATGCTGGAGTAGTACTTTAACGAACGGGTCACAAACCGAACGCGATCTTTCCATTCCCCTCTTTACCTCCTCCTCTCTCCTTATGCACACACTTACCTGCTCTATACTACTCCTCGTGTCCGTGTACCAAACTAAAGCTTATAACATATCCCGATGGAACCGCTATTCAGCTTGCGGAGATACCTGGAGATGGAAATTCTAACGCCGCCTTGTATGTCCGCTCCGTATCTCACGTTCCTGCGCTGTATCACAAATTACAGCCACGGAACTAATGACCAACGTAGTTGGAGTGCTCGGAAATAGGAAGTTCTCAATACCTGCCTCAGTTCTCGAGGTTCAGGTGGCCTCCGCTTCTTCCTACGAAGACGGTGTGCGATGATATTCAAACCTAGTAATAACTGCATTAATAACAAATAAATAATGTTTTGACTGTCCCAAAATTGACCAGCAAGGAATCCATCCCTGACCTAGCGGGATTATTCCCATTACTCTAATCACTTGAACTTCTGAATACACTCAACTATTCTAATAGCCTTTAGGGAGTAAGATACCTATTGATGATCCCAATGGTTCAAAGTGGTTAAGTATGTACGCTTTACATTAATTTATACTCGCTTCATTGTTATCGGTTTGGTCAATTTTTATAATTCATTCGTACATGAAACATTCGGTAGTCAAATATGTCAATAAAACAATGTTATGTACACGAAATTTTGAATCCTTTTTATGTATTACTTTCCATTACATCAGTAATAATAACATTGCTTGTAATGGTATTATGATGTCAATTGACATGTTCGCTTTACAAGCACATATTACATCCCAATATCAATTTTTTTGTATTATTTCTAATAATTTAAATTAAAATATCACTTCATGAAAGATAAATTAAATCCAGCTGTCACAGCCAATTGACGAATGAACAGTCATTTAAATTAAATAGTCATTATGTAAATTTTCTAAACTTTTATTAAAAACACTTAAAAAAGAACAGATAATATATGTTGAAAACCACACGGCTGTGCGATAAAAACAATTACGTTATTCATAGCTGTCTGCATAATTTGAAACTGATTTTGTAATTTCATTAAGGAATGTTTCACAACATCACAACTTATAAATTTAATATCATATTCAACGAAATATATTCTAGAATGTTTTAGTTATACTTCTCGTGTTTGTTTGGGTCCTTCTATCTAACCAGAACGTCTTTTACTCTGTTCACAAAAATGTATCGAACAATACGATTTGAAAACAAAATAATATCCTTCCTACATCTCCAGTGCGGAGTCTAGACTATGATGAGAACCGGGCATTTAACTCTTTGGCGATCCTCTCAAATAGCAACAAAATACTTATAGAGAACAATTTCAAATTTAAATAGGTATAAAGTGTTAAATATAACGTTGGAGATACAAGCATAAAACATTTACACAAATAACCACCATTATGAAATTTGCTTCAATTAACAATATTGTAAGTTTCCTCTTGTTTTCTTACTTCTTCTTAACGTATATATCCGTTGTCAGTATGTCCAGACTCAAAATAACTGTTACAAGCGTCCAGGGCATATAATGGGATAAAATATAATCACTTTCTACCAAAGAACAAAGTGTATAGTATTTGGTGTAATGAAGAATTGATTATAACAGAGTTATGCATCTAAACACGTGGTTTGTCCCTGATTGCTATATAACCCCATATGCATTGATGTTTGGCAGGTACATGGAATCTCCTTGATTATGTCAGAATGTGAGTTGCCGGACGTTTCTGATAAAGAGTTGCCTCAAAATCAGGGGAAAATGTCACATGTGTAAACACGTTATATGAAATTTGTTACTAAATATTCATTGTCAAAAAAGTTATTATTTTCAATCCCTCTAAATGCTCCAGAAGTTTGCGTAATTTATTCTTAAAACATCAACGTATTAACATGTTTGTGATGTGATATTATTATTCATTTGAGATCATAGAACACTATACTTCACAAAATAAATAAATCACCCCTTTGCTACGCTTTCGAAGAATGACACAACCGCAACTGCATCCATTCTGCGAGGTTTAGAGTTCCCACATCTCCAGCAAAGAGCGTGCACGAGGAAGAGCTCTGCGGATCCCTCTGGAGCGGGCGAAGCCGCGATCTCTGTTCGTGTGGGTGCGCGAGCGATTTGTTCTTTAGCCCCACAATTTTTCGACCAATCGCTCGGCACATTTGTCTTTCGGCTTCTCTCTCTCGGGAGGGGGAGGGGGGCAGGGGGCGGCAGACGGCGTCGGATCGCGCGAGGTGATTTTGTCCGGCGGTGGCGCCGAAGCCTCTGCAATATTTACACAAGGGGTCAGCAAACGTTGGCCGAAAAAGAGCAAATGTGGAACGAAATCGAACGTTCTATGGTTGGTCAAAAAGCACCATAAGCTTGGAAGTGCAAATATATTAATTTTTTATGGTTATAAACAGTGAGGTGAAGAAAACGTTCAGAACATGTTTTGTCACACCTTGCAAAGAAAAAAAAACACGACAAGGTTTTTTAGTGTAAGCTATTGTATAAAGAAAGTACAAATTACGAATTGATTTGGAACGAAACCTCCCTCGGTACTCCTGAGGGTTACGTGACAACTTGGTCTCATTCATACGTGGAGATAAAGTTCTGTGAAGTAATCAAACACCATTTACGTAGTGTATGGCGGATTAAGTATTTCCCAGGCGTCTCCTGATTAGAATTTGAAACGAAATTTCGTTGAAAGGAAACATTCATCTCGTGGACTACAGCAGCTAGAATGTCAGTTGTGGTCTTAGAGTGGTAACGTGAAACCAGGTTCCGATAATTGTTCGGAGTAATAGAGATAATATATAGATTTAATGACAAGAACGGAAAACTAAAGAATGCTGCATGGAAGATCTAAAGAATGCTGCACAAGATGCCAAATTGTTAGTTTAAATGTTGGGTTATTTTAATAGTCTAAATTAAAGAGCTATTGTAATGTAGATGCTGCGTAATGTAACGTGTACAGCAAAGGAAAAACAAAATCTTGTTTCACAATTGGAAACATCGGAGAATGCATACATATTTTAAAGAAATATAATGCAAACAAACATTTGTATCTCGAATAACCGAACTGAATTGTTACAAATGTACACGGAATAGGAGTAATAGTTAATAGTTGAATATGAAATATATTCTTCAAAAATTATTTTACTGCTATAAATTTCTCGCACCAAATATAACTTCATGGAGCTGCAGATTGCACCATTAAAACATAATCCATGGAGGTGATAAGAATAAAAAAAAACATATGCAGGACTGTTCTTTGTTGTTACTCACAGGCACACAAAGGCCTTTACGCGACGGAACAGAAGGTTTGTCGATCCCTGATATACGCTCTGAGGCAAAGTTGCCACCGGTAGTTTCAGCAAAATTCATCACACGGCTTGAAAAATTCAGGCCTGAAAACAAGCAGAATCACGTCCGGAGGTCGTCTAAAGAACGGTTGAATCGCCGCAGCCATGAGAATTTTATCGCTGCATTTTAGAAAGCAGACGAACGAGAAATTGTGTACTGTTCCTATCACTAACAAACGCGAAACATATTGTTCCCTTTACGCTTTCCGACGTTTTCAGAGAGAGACAAAGACAGAAGATGGCAATCCTTGGGTATCAAGCGTTTCAATTCATTGCCTGAACAAAGAAAAAAATAGAGAGAAAGGCGACGAAAGTCACGCGAGACGAAAGAGACAGGCAGTAGTGAAAAACGACAGGAAAAAAGAAGGAAATACCACTCTCGTCTCTGGTGTATTCCTTGTCATACAGACGAGTTTGGCAGAACGTCGCGAAAGGCTTTTGACAGCTTGCGACATAAGCCTCGTTCGCGGTCGACAGTAGCGCGACAGCCCGCCGCTAGGGGCGCGGGGAGTCAGAAGTGACAAAAGAAGAACGTGCTGCGCGACTGCCGCTCTCCCTTCCTGTTTGGTGGCATTCGGTCGTAGCCATACAGCATTTACATTACACACGGGGACGTCGGTGGTTCGGATAAGGGCGTCGCAATCGGGTGTCTTACAGTGGTCTACAGTGCGAAGAAACAGTGAAAAAGGTCAATGGAATATACACAGGGTGTCCAAACTTATACGCACCAAATTGAAACTCCGAGTCGTGAAGACTGCACACATTGACGTTACAAATTAATTTAAAAATACGTCAGGTTAGGGTAAAAATTAAACAATTTTTGCAATTATTTCATGCAAACCTGCATGAATAAATTTCTCATGAGCAGCGGCTTACTGCCCATTGCGGTTTACTGCCCATGAACAATTTAAATCGTTAAGTAATTAAAAACACATAATGCTGGCTACCCGGCGAGATATTTTGTCTTTTCTTTTGGTGCTTTCAGCTCTGTAGATACATTTCTGTTACAGACACAGACCGGGGAAAACGCCCAGTGCTTTGCAACTTACAGCAGTCAACCTTCAGTTAGGTCAGCGATAAGAGCAGAGACCGTACCGTAATCATACCGTCGAATATGTAGATCCTAGTTTCTCTTGAGTACGCTGCTGGATAAATAATATATACGACACTACTTCTTGGAATAAAACAACATTTTCGGCGTTATGATTAAGCTTTTGCACAAATATTTTACATTTTCTTTTTCATTAGGTGGTGAATACGTTGTTGTCTTTCGGTGTGAAGTCTGGGAGGAAGGTGGTGGGGTACAAATGCTTACGATTTCCAGAAGATTAATTAAAACTGACTAATTGACACCGTGTTCATTCATTACGACATCTGAGACATTGAAAATCATTTCCAGACGTTGAGGAGTAGGTTACGTGGTGATGGTCATTGGTCCATTTCCCTGTCCTGATGAAAGCAGAATCGCGCACGGTGCGATGACTGTTAAGACATTCGACTGGTATTGATCGAAGGAAACGACGGAATCGACCAAAAGAAGCAGCAGGTTACCCAAGGTAAGACCTAGCCGAACCACACCTTCGCTTTGCCACACACCCGACTTGCAACTCCCCCGCCTTGCCAGTCCCCCGCCTTTGCCTCGCTCCCGCCGTGACACGCCCCGCCTTGCCACGCCCCAGCCCTGTATCGCACCGCCTTGCCACACTCCAGCTTTGCCTGCCTGAGCTTGTCTGTCCATTGGCTAGTAGTTTTTTTCTACTCCACACCTCCCCATCTAGCACACCTCCCCTCCCAACCATCAGTTTAGCGTCGCACACCATAATCACTCGCCCATTCACCCGCGAATTCGCCACCCCATACGTCACACTCCCCTTCCTTTTTTCTCCGCCCGTCGCGCCCTCCCCGCCCGCCCCACACCACTCACCCCGCCCAGCCAGCCTATTCGCTCCCGCCATCCCCCGTTTGTCCTCACGCCCGCCCGCCCCACCCATCCGCCCACGCGAAATGTCAAAAGAATAGGTTGCGCTAAAGATCACTGCAAATGTCACTGCAAATATATCCCTTTAAGCACTGCAGACGCCGCGGCTTCGCCCGCGCCGCGCCTGCGACGCGAGCCTGCGTCACATTGTGCGCGCGATTCCTTTGTGTGAATGCGATGGTGTCATTGTGGCCGTCGGTGATGGAATGGTGTCTGGTGATGATGTTGGAATATTGGTGATGGGAGTAACTGTGATACTGGTGGTGAAGATTGATGTTATCGGTTATTTGGGAGTCTCCGCTTACCGTACTCTGTTTTGTCGACCTTTGTAGGTCGATCGCCTTCTTCAGAGCCAAAATGCGTTTGATGAGGGATTTGGTTTTGATATGTTATTTAATAGGTCCTGGCGGTGATGAGAAACTTAGGGAACATAGATCAGACACCTGAAACTTAGATATTTATTTGAAGGTGATAGCTCTGATGATGGTCACGGTAGTGATGGTGGTAGTGATCATGTTGGTGCTCTTGGTGGTTGTATTATTTCTGAAATATTCACCCATTCACGCGCCCACATGTTATGATAGTCGTGATTGAGTGATTGTTGGTAACGGAAGTGACAGATGGTGAAGTGCTGATGTACAAGGGTTGCAGGCTAGATTGATTGATTAATTAGTGATTCCGGGCGCGTCAGCCGATATGGTAATCAGTCTCGTAAGTGTAGTGTATGTTTCATCTCTGGTAGTGATCGTCCCCCCCTGGATGGAGAGATTCGGCGCCGACTTAACGTCGGCTAGCGGGATTTTCCCCAACCGGGTATCTTCCACCAACGGGGCACCTCCCTAGCCAGGACAAGCTCTAATTTCCCGACCGGTCTCCCGATCTATGTGTTAGTGTGATGCATGTATGTGTAAGTGTGTGTTAGTAAGGGGTAAGGATAAGACACGGAAAAGGAAGGAAAGATCGCGCGCGGTCCATGGCCCGTTTGTTAGGGTACCGCTCCCACATTCGCCTGGTGTTTATCGGAGAAACCACGGAAACCTACCGATCAGATCAGCCTGCCGGGCCGCTAGAAATATATTCCACTTAGCTACTGAATTCGACCTAGCTCTCTAGCTAGTGTCGAAAATTCTGCCACTATCGGGGCACGAATCTCGGACTCCCGGTCGAGTTGGTGGCGATAGGAAGAATAGTAATGGTAGTGAAAGTACGGCGAGGATCGCAGTGATATTGCGATGACCATGACTATGATAACAAAGAAGGGGGCTGAACTTCTGACAGTAGCGGTCTTAGTGATAACGGTGGAGTAATAGAGGTTTTGCCCATGAAAGATGTATTTGAGTGTGTATGCTGAGGCTAGCGATGGAAAGAAGGGTAATAACTTTTAGAGGAAGGATATTGGTTAGGAATAGTGACGAGAATGAGTATGATGATTATAACGATTATCGTGGGGTCATATTTTTCTTAAACCGGTTACTGTGATTGAATAATAATGGTGATGACGGTTGTTATATTGACAGGTGTAGGAAGCCTATTGGTCTGAATTTTGGCTAGAAATGTTTTTGCCGCACTCACAATATGCCAAAATGCAGAGTGGTCATGTTGATTTTTTTACGATCACCCCCTGTAACCATGTCTGAACTGTTATGAAATTTGAAAATAAATTGAAAAAATTCGGTGTCAGTAATAAACAACGTTTTACAGAAATTGTTTAGTAAAAATTCACAAATGAGAGACGCAGTAATATACAGCTTACTTCTTAATCATATTTTTTTGGTTATTCATTTACCGACTTTCACATTTCATATAGAAAATGGGTTGTACGTCATAGGTCGGGTGAAGAAAAACTATTGTACTCATTTTATTAGAATACTGAAATGGCAACATCATGAAATATATTTACAAGAAAACTAGAGGTGCTAAAAGAGCACACAGTACTTTCTAGCATTATTTCTGAATTTGAAATTTTCGAAAATTCAGAGAGTTCAACAAAAATCTGACATTTGCCACTATTCTAAGCGCCTTTCTAGTTAATACGATCCGGGGACACAGTTTAATAAAAAATTGGGTTAATTTTTGAGAAAAATTAGAAAATATAAATCAGGCTTCATGAAGAATATCCCCTAAAATTAAAATGTCCTTTTCACAATGGAAGGGCCTCGAGTTCCTTTGAATCGATCAATAAATACTAAATTGTAGAAATTAGCTGAATGATTTACGCGCTAGTGTCGATCATTGGACAGACGTTTTGCAGTCAATCTACTATTCGGTAACAAAGACGCACGAAACGTGAATTCTAACTGAAAGTAGTTTACTATTTATAGGAACATTATTTATCCACTTTTTCGTTACTTGGGTCTGGCAATACGTTAATTCCTTTTCTAACGCACAATTACAACACTTTATGTTCTTACGAATTAAGAGCAAGAAAGCAAAATGTATGCACCTCTGCGGAAACGTAAATGTTTTTGTACGGGATCATGAACCAACCTCGCCCGAAAACATCCACATTTCGGCTTTGATACATAAACTACTATTTCACTCCAGTATTCATTTTGCGTCGCGTCCACCCCGGCAACACAAACAGACTCATTCATAACCACGCCTGCGACGCGCGCGGGCCGGGGCGCGCGGTGGCGGGTGGGAGGGCCGACGCTTCTTCGCCGGTGGAGCACCTACCTCCGCTGCTTGGACGGCCCAGCGCCTGTGGCAGAGAGAAGCGACTTTTAAAGCCGGTCGGATGCGAGTTTGATGGCCGCCCTCGGCCGCGGCGAGGCGCCGTTGGGGAGGCGGGGCGGTTCGGGTCGGATCGGAGAGAACGGCTTTGGAAAGGGGCCCGTGGTAGGGTGGAAGAGTGGAAGGGATGTGGTGTATGGAGGTGGAGGCGAGTTACTTCTGGACACATTTTGCAGTTGCCTAGGACCCCCAAATTTGAAGGGGTCCCGAAATTTGCGAAATGATATATAATATTTTATTAATCGGTTTGAGATTTTTACCTTACCTCATTTATCTGCAACATCGATATGGAGATCGTGTCCGAATCGGGTCACCATAAGGGTCGGACTTGAAGTCCTATCGAGTGGAGTCGGGTCGTGGCGAGTGCTGTCGGGCCTGTTGAGTGGTGTCGGGTCGTGTCGAGTGGTGTCGTGTCGAGCCATGTTGTGTCATAACAAGTGTTTTGAGTCGGGACAGGTCAGGCTGGATCGAGTGAAATGGGGTCGTGGCGGATCGGGACAGGGCTGCAACAAGTCGCAAAAAGAAGGCGAGCGTAGTAATGCACGGCAGGGAGGAGTGCAGCCTGGAGTGATTCGGAGACGGCGTGGCTGCGATCCGAACTCCATCACCGTCCGGCTGGGCCGTCGCCGGCCGGTCGCGTCCTGCTCGATGCTTCGCGATAAGACCCGTCGCGCGGCCTCTGGAATTGCCCGGAGAATTCCACCCGTTGAGCACGCGCAAATTTATGCGCGTCCCCGCGACGCCGCGGTCTAGAATTCCAGGTATTGTCCCTTTGTGGCGCAATGGAGCGTTATGCTGCATTGCGAGCCCGCAACGGCCCCCGTGTATTTACGGAATTGAGGGAAAGTAAACTAGTGGCGCGTGGGGAATGGGGGACTTAGTGAACAAGAGAGGTTCCATGAAGAACGAATCATTCTACAAATTTGGAGTTGTGGCATTGAGTAATGTTGACGATGCGCAATAATTTTGTGCATTATGTAAAGGGAAATCGAAAATAAATGGTCACAAATTAAAGTTCGAACCTTTTCTGTACGTCATTGGCGGTATTCCGAGTCCGATTAAGATCTCATGCGCTGCGTTGAGTCTGCAAAATATTGCTTAGATAATTGGGATAGCTTTAAGATTCTGAAAAGACACGCAATTGACAAGATTAACATCTTGCTGTAAGAATCATTAAGTACTGAAGAAATTCTCATGTTCACCTTAGTCTGGACGAAAATTAACGTACTACTTACGGATTCTATTCGTTATTCTTGAGTAATGCTGCTTAGCCACGTTTCAAAGCGCTGGTTCACAGAGACTACATACCATGCTGGGAATTCTTGCCAACATACTAAACCAACTGTACACGCCCAATATGCGTATGACTTAGAATCTCTGCACGATTGCTGCAAAACAGTTCACGGTTCCGGATTTTCAAACAATCCGATCTCGTCGCCTCTTATGTGGAAAACATTGGATTCCGGGAAATTACTTCAATGTGCGAAGCTTTTCACCGGTAGGCCAGAAGGTGGTGCAATATACCAATACACTTTGGGAAGTAGTTTGAAGTTTTATTTCAAAGAGTTTCGTATAAAATGAATTCTTACTACTTGTGAGAGAATTCGCAGGTTTTTGCACCAAATTAAAACAATCACGAACGCGACATGTTTGAAATGTATGATCTTATCCTTCTTCTCAAAGAATTGTCAGAGTGAATGAGTTTTAAGTGGGATGCCTAATTTGAATTAATTTGGCCGCCTATGGGCCAACACGTTAGGTATTTTTTACGAAGACGGGAAATGGACCCCCTACCTCATCAAGAAATGCTACACAATCTTCATTAGGACTCATATAGGAGAAAACAATAAATGAGAAAAGTTTGCAAAACAGATTTACAGATCTGGAAACTTCCTAAAGAAGACAAAAGTATAAATAAACGACACACACACGGTAAAAAGTAAGAATTACGAAATGATCGACCACATGCGATCTTTCCTTCCCCTTCCTGACCCAACTCTTCTAAGTATGTGCGAAACAGACTAAAAATGACAGAACAGAGGGAACAGAGAGAGGTAGAAGAAGAGAAAGAAAGATAGAGTGATGGGAGATACAGAGAGATTAGAGGGAGTGATAGAGAGAGAAAGAAAGATAGAGAGAGAGAGAGGGAGAGAGAGAGGGAGATATAAGAGAGAGGGAGAGATAGAGAGAGGAGAGATAGAGAGAGGAAGAGATAGAGAGAGGGAGAGATAGAGAGAGGAGAGATAGAGAGAGGGAGAGATAGAGAGAGGGAGAGATAGAGAGAGGGAGAGGTAGAGAGAGGGAGAGATAGAGAGAGGGAGAGATAGAGAGAGGGAGATATAGAGAGAGGGAGAGATAGAGAGAGATAGGTGAGTGAGAGATGGGGAAATGCAGAGAGGTGGAGAATTAGTGAAAGGTGGAGAGGTAGGGATAGGAGAGATAGAGAGGAAGTAGGGATAGGAGGGATGTAGAGGGGGAAAGGTCGGAAGAGGAATAAGGGAAAGAGGGGCACGCAAAAAGAAAGAAAGGGAGGAGGAGAGCGCACGCAAAGAGGGCCCTCCCTGAACTCCAGTCCCGGAGCCCTTGCGGGGCGCTGGCGCGGATTCCGAGGGCGAGTCGGAGCCGCTCGCTGGGAAATTAAGCCGTCCTCCCACAATTACGAAGCGACCCGTCGCGTCGGCGCTCCGCGACGGGGGACAGGGGGCGTGCGGCACGTGGGCGGGGGAGGAAGGGGCAGTCTCAGCGAAACCGTTCGGAAATTTTCAATAATTGTTCCGAACGCTTTCAATTTTCGGGCGAGACGAATCCCGGGAAAGTGGAAGCAGCCGTGGTGGTTAGAAGGGGGAGCGCGATGAGAGCAGGTTCGCAGGAACAATTGCCGGAGACAATTTCGTCAGGAAGTGGAGGCTCACAGGGGGTCGTTGCTGAAAGGAAACCGAGAAAGAACTTTGAATGGCAGGGTATAACGAAGGTTAGTTAGACGTCATTGCTGGCGGTTGAGAACTATCATGCCTCACATGATAATACATCATAGTTCCTTCATGCAATGGGAAAGCCATTACAGTTCACTTATCTGTAATGGGCTTGTAGAAAAAGCCTAACACATCTCTCAACAGAATTGATAAATAGTCGAAATGAACGAACCAATCATTTCAATATATTTCGTAATTATTTCAGTCTTTGTTTGCAAATTTATATCGCTAGTCCATGGTGTATCAAGACCTAAGTTCTGTAATCACCATATTCAGATTTCTGATAAAAGAAATTAATAAAAGGATAATTATTTGTAAAGTGTATACAATGTAAGAAATAATTTTAAATGAACCTAAACAACACGTTTTTGGGCTGGAACGTTTTCTCACCTGAAGAGTTTATTCTAATTATATGCTATATATCAATAAAAATACAAAACTACACATTATAAGTCTACAAGAAGTAACACTATACATAACTTCCGTATTTGATAACAATATTTAAATCAGTTAAAAACGTCTCCGCTGATCCGTAAATCAGTCACATAGTATTCGGTTTACTCTATTAAAAATATATTTTTTGAAATTATTCGAATTTGAGCTTTTCAAAACCTAAAATGTGTTTGAAAATTAAAATCCCTATATCTTTTCTACCAACATCATTGCGAAGCAAATCAATAATTAATAATACGATCCCAATTCGTTGAGAAGAGAATCAAAGTTTAACATCCTTTACCTTGTTTATGTCCCCAACATGGATTTTTAAGAAACTTTGGGCAGCGCTGAAATTACATAGATTGGATTTTGATCATCAAAATCCGTCGATTAGTTGAATTAGGGAGAATAGAAAGAAAATAGTGAACTCATTCAAAAATACAGATCACACATTCTTAGCTCAGTTTAATAAATAAAAAACCATTGATTTTTAAAGACATTAAATAATTGAGAGTAAGTAACATACAAATACATGTTGGAATGAAATTCGTGCAACACTTCGTTAAAACAACGTATTTTGATCTTTCATTGTTCATTTTGAACCACTGGAGTTGCCGGTGGTTGGAGAAGAGTGAGGAGGTCAGCCAGGCCAAGAGGGAGAAGGCGGAGGAAGGGAGGGGGTAGCGAGAGGGAAGAGGAGCAGGTTTAATTTGATCATAAAGTAGTGAACTCGGCGCCAAGTCGGACCACGCAGTTTCCAGGGAGCGCTCTTCGCAGGGAGAACTGAGTGCGCAGTCTGGGCACTGACCCGTTCGCCCCTCGCCCTCGCCTTTACATTTGCCCTCACCTTTACTCCCGTCCTCGCCACCCCCTCGCCAGGACCGTATCCATCGCTCGCTCCCTCGCCCTCGCTCTCACCGTCGCTCTCGCCTTCACCGTCGCCCTCGCCCTGACCGACACCCTCACCGTAACCTCACCCTCATCGTCGCCCTCACCGTCGCCTTCACCGTCGGCCTCACCTTCGCCCTCGCGGTAGTCCTCATCGTAGCCCTCGCCGAAACTCACGTGGTCGTAGTTGCCCTCACCGTCACCCTCAAGCTAGCCCTTACGGTAGCTCTGGTCCCCAACCCTGCCGTGGCCCTCGTGGTCGCAGTAGCCTTCAACGACTCCCTCGTGGTAGTCCTCGCCGTATCTCTCTCCATCACCCTCGCGATCGTAGTCGCCATCACCATCACCCTCACGGTAGTCCTACTGTAGCTCTCGCCCCCGCCACCGCCCTCGCGGTTGCAATCGCCGACAACGTCACCCTCGCGGTATTGTCTCATTTATCAGTTAATCTGGTTATGGTCATAAAAACCTACACTTGGGCATATTACCTTCAGACTACTATGTTGAAAAAGTAGCAACAAAATTTTACTGCCTTATTTTTTGTTAAATAGCTCTTTTAATTTGTAGCAAAAGTGATGAATTTTATCATGATGCTGTTAATTTGGCCAAGTGTTGAAATATATAAACAGGAAAATTTATGGGGCTTAATGCGGCCATATTAGCTTCACATACCTCACATCTATTTCAAGTATTATTTCTTTACGTGTGATTCAATAAATAAACGCGAAGAAAAATAGTTTTATCAAAGTTTGGCAATACTAAATAGAGACTGACAGACCCAAGAACATGCTTCTCGCCAGGGTGCAGGTACAGTTTTATTGAGCAACACGAGTCAGGAAGGAGCCTGCGGGGTTGCATTTGCTGGCTACAAAGGTCGTGGTAATAAGTAGACGGAAAAGTGTTTAAATATCAAGACATGTAATGAAAGGAATTGGAGGTGCATGCATATAAACATATGACTCTGAGAGTACTTGAATTCGAAGTCACTTGGGGAAATGCATTGCACAAACTAATGTGTTGAATGTCTTTCCACCGTTTATTATTTATTATTTAAGAGAAGCGAATGTGAAGAAACTATTTATGTATATATTTAGACGGTTTTCTTTAAGTTATTTTGAACATGATTTTACAACAAAAAAATTGAAAGATTAAAGGGTATTAATTAACTGATGGCATTTCTGTCTCCCACTCGCTTCGAATGAACTTGCAGAGCTTGGATAATACGTACAAGCGTATTTATCTGTTATGTGTGATAAGGGACGCACACGTCAATGGTGGGCGAAGACTTCGGTTTCGCTCCACCGGGGACCTTTTCCCAAACCCTTCCAACGCCCCACTCCCACAAAGCGCAACCAAGATCTCAACGCAGCGCGGCGCACACAAGTCGAATCCCGCATCCCGACAGTCGCGACCCCTTCAATGCGGCACCTCAAGCGACAGACGCACGCCTCGCTCGCAAATCTCTCCCCTCCCCCACCCCCCTCCAGCCGCGTCAGGTCCACAAAGCGGCAGATTGCTGAGGGCAGGAGGGGCGGGAGGGGGATCCTGTATCCCGCCCGGGGAGAAAATTGCTAATCGTTTTCCAATGCTTGGCACCCTGTGCACTTCATCGAACCACCAACCTCCCCCGTTCACCCCTCTCGCCCGCCCGCCGGCTGGCCGACCGACCGAGCGACCGACCTCGGGGCGGGGTCCCCGCCTCTTCCCTCCCTCATTCAAAAGCTGAAAGGGTGGAGTCTCCACCTTTTGCTGCAGCCATCCGTTGGCGGCGGCCGCTCTCCAACACACGATCTGTTTTCGATAATTATCGAAACTCGGCGCCAGGTAGAGCGTTCGTCGCTGGGGATACGGCCCCGCTTCCGGGAGTCGGATAGGGAATTCGCTGCTCGGGGAAAGAAGGAGGCTGAATTGTGAGCGGGCGTTCGCATATTATCTGTTTCTAGAGAACATTGCGTAAGTCTCGGTGCGATTCGGAACTGTGAAAGCATAAATAAAAATACACGTTTTCTCTCTTCCTCTATCATGTTCTCTCTCTCCTTTACACATACACTAACTCTCTCTCGCGTTCTGCTAAAGGGGGTCAAACTTGGAATTTGTCAGATTGTCAGTTTTATCCGTCCGTTTCCCAGCGTGTCCTGTACCCACAGATTCAGTAATACTCATCCTGTTTTACCGAGATTTAGTCTCTATTTTTAATTTCTTCCCGACAATTCTCTGTTTTCCCAGCCAATCCACTCCACACTTTGGTTTGGGAGAAAGCTTCTTCCTTCCGAGTAAGAGCGTGTCACCGCCTGCCCGATGATGAAACCGTGTCCGCAACCAGGTTACCCAGAAAGACCTTCAGAAAACGCACAACCGCGAAACCGAAAGAAAATCAGGTGGCGACGGGTTTCGTTAGCAACAATTTTACCCTCGATCGGTTGTGAGCACATATGGTAATGCTGGCCCGGACGGGCAGAATTGTCACGTATCCCGATCGTGTAGGACACGACACTTGGGAGCCCATGGGATTTTTTACATCAGATTTACCAATGACGTCGGGACGACACTACTTTATCCCAGTCGGGTATACCAGAACGCACCACAGCGTCAAATGCTCAGAGCGCGTGTGTGGTTGTTGAGATGTAGGAGGTTAGCCTGTCTGGAGAGGAATTCTAAATACAGTCAGAAGGAGAGTAGCCTGTCTGGAGAGGAATTCTAGTAGCCGGCTGCTCTGATCGGCTTATTTCCGTTGTTTATCTGATACCACGCAATGCCGGAGCAGTACCCTAACAAACGGGCCACGGAGCGCGCGCGATATTTCCTTTCTGTTCCTTGTCCTATTTTGACCCCTTCCTTACAAATTTACAAGCACTACTACAACACTTGCCGGTAGACGGGTCGGGAACTTAGTGCTTGTCATCGATTGGGTGGTGCTCCACTGGCGGGAGATACCTAGTTGAGGAAAATCCCTCTAGCCGAGGGTAAATCGGCGTCCGATATCACCATCTAGCGGGGGAAGATTACCAACACCAACAACTCCTGCAGGGAAAGCATGCACTACACTTATGGGACTAATACGTCCGGAATCAGTAAACAATTTCCGGCCAGGAAGCATCTGCTCTGCCTCATTTAAGACCTGGAAATACATAATTTCCCATAACGTACGGTCCCGTCAGGGCACGGCCCCTGCTAATCCTTGACGTCCGCGAGTGGTCCTTTTCGCATACCTCACCCAGGACGACTGTCGTCTGACCGATGCTGTCTCTGCGTTGGTCGATCGTCCGACCAACCGGTAGCCAGGTGGAGAGGAACCTCTTTCTACGTAAACTCACGCGCAGTCCATTTCACGCATTTCGCCCTGAGAAAGGTTGCAGCAAGTAAACTGGAAGCCTACGCATTCACTAGGACCTCTGAATTTCGCTCTCACTCCATTTCCTATTGAGTGGACACTTTCAACAATTATGGTGTTTCCCGTTTGGACCACAGGTCACTGCGTTGCCAAGTTGCTATGTAATGGACGCTACAAACTGTGGTACAGATAGACACCCACGTACATCCAGCCACTACTTGCGTCAGTGTATTTATGGATAGTGGATATATAAATATTTTTGATCTTAAAAGTATTTGAGTAACGAGGACAGATCAAAAATACATTTTGAAAATATGGAACACACATACGAGTGCGAAAATACAACATAATTGAATAAGTTATTGCAGAAAAAGAACATGAGTGAAAATGAGATATAAATTGGTTATTATTAAACAAGTGTAAATGTAACATTCCACGCAAAAATATGTTATTAAGTGGCGTATTGGATGAGTTACTGCAGAAATGATATGATATTTTCTCCTTTCTGCAAGGTTTTAACGGGCAAATATAAGTGTTACTGGCACTGTATTTAGAGGACATAGTTTTCTGCGTAGTGAAAGAGCACATAGTTTTCTACGTAATGAAAAATACTTTGTCGTCAAAACGAAAGTCATAAGTCACCATAACAGGATGTATGTACCTCATGAATATATTATTATGATTAAAAGACCATCAGTGAGGTTTATAGCATATGCACGGACACAGTCCCAACATTGGATGTCAAAATATGAAAACCTGTTTATTACGAAAGAAAGTGTATTTCAATTCTGTGCATGGATAAAATTCCTGAAAAGGAAATGAAGGTAACTTTATATCTTTCCCAAGGATGTCGTTT
Organism: Gryllus bimaculatus; assembly: GCA_017312745.1. Lineage (NCBI taxonomy): Eukaryota > Metazoa > Arthropoda > Insecta > Orthoptera > Gryllidae > Gryllus > Gryllus bimaculatus. The sequence goes on from BOPP01000013.1 coordinate 5,249,676, forward strand.
AAATATATCCCTCGCACATCTGTACAAGTGATGACGAAATAACTCTTTGATGATCTCAGTAAGGAGAATGTCGATCTTCAACATGACATCAATACAAACCATTCCTACAGAATTGGTTTGTTTATGAGGTAAAGCTTCAACAATGCCACAAAAAAGATATTTTTTTAAAATTAAAATGTACCTACAGCTGGAATATGTTGATTTTGACTGGACAGTAATTACGAATATATTCATTCATTGCAGAAAGAGCTTCAATCAGTATCTTGAAAACTGCCCTATTGACTCAATAAGATAGAAATTTAAAATATATTTTATTATAGTTCTGGTACGTCTTTACAACTAGTAACGTCATGACCGAACAAAAACTTGACTCATGACCTTTCTACAATGTCCTATTTGCATTCCATATTGCTTCAGTGCGTTATATATTTGAATCAAAACATACTTTACAGAGAGAGTACTAATTTATTCTTAAATTATTTGTAGTTCTATATTGTTATTAATAAAAACGACGTTGTTTTTTATATTTGTGTGACGAATGATTACACTGAAAAAATAAATACTAGAAAATGTATTTTGGACAGCTAATTCAAAAACATATTTTCTAGTATTTATGTATCTAGTATATGTCAGAGAGCACTATGATACTAAATTTTTCAAAAAGAATGTAATCGCTAAACCACACATATAAACAGTAAATGTTATTGCAATGTCGATGGAATAAAAAATAGGAAAAATAAACTTTTACATGTGTCATATGACGAAGGAGAAATAAACTTCACAATACACTACGATATGATCTCATAATTCGAGTAAACTGTACTATGAAAATTACATAACTTGCTCCTTTGATCCTGGCATGGTTTTTGCTCCGTGACCAAGCACCGTAAACCTTACTTAATATGAACGATAAAGATTCTCCATATTTCTTCAATATGTGCTTTGCGGGTGTGTAATTTTTATTTTGAGGTGAACAGAAATGAAAACATGGAGGCTATATTGCGAGAAGACGTTTAAAATCCTATTCATTATGTCGTCGTATTAGGTCGTATTTGAACCATAAAAGGAATGGGGTTCGACCATTGCAAGGAACATTTAAAGCAAATGACGATACTTCGCAGAATTAGAACGAGAAAGTCACCTCAAGCAAACTTTCGCAGAACGTTTGCGAAGGAACTTTACATAAAATCTACAAGAACCGAAAGTTCGCCATCATCAAGTGTTTCTGAGAATGCAATCGAGCAGACCAGCATTGAGGAGAGAACCCGAAATTACTTTGCGACAAAAGAAGAAGTCAACTTTCCGTTTACTTTAACGATTTTTCAAATAGTCTTCTTCCTCACTTCGTTCCCCTCCTACCGTTTGCGCCTCGCTGAATCCAACTCGACATTCTCTGCAGTTTCAATGTTCGAAGAAACAATTTCCTTTCAGTACCTATGTAGAAGTTTGAAAGGTAAACATATGAGTGTAAAACAAGACATTAGTAAGGAAAAACTCACAAGAACGTAAAATAAATTTGTCTTGAACTTTTATTCGTAATTATGCATTACTTACAATCACAATTCATGCATATGTATTTTAAAATCAATGGCTATAAACCTTATATATCACATTTCAATTCCTTTTGAAATTCACTTCGTGACTTCTATGTTTGTGAACGGTTTTTTAAGTATATTTACGTGGAAAGCTCAAAAGTAATTTTTACCCTACGTCCTAAGTTTTTTGAAAGAATAGGAGGAGAGCTATACGTCCCAGCGATACAGATATGAATTGATGTTAAGTGTACAAGAAAATTATTTAAATGTGATAATAATCACGTAGGTTCGTGGAGGGTTGTCCCTGGTCCGTGCGTGCATGGAATTTGGCTGTGCTAAAAGATATTAACAGATAACATCGAAATATTCTGACGCTTTAAGTAGGCTCTTATGACGCCAAAATACGAAGTAAAATTCTTAAATTGGTAGTATATTTTTCAACACATATCGGTTTGCCTGAATAAATATTACAACTTTCTAGGGCATAGAATGCTGCCAGAGGTGATTACTTTTTGTCACTAAATGTATGATAGGAAATTTTTTATAATGAAGATACGAATGTGATGATTAGGTAAATGATTGTTAGGCAATTCTTCATCCTCTTGGGTTCGGCTATGGAAATGTCTTGAACTGTGTTAGGCACGCCAAACGCAATTGCATGAGGAGCTGCTTAATGAAAAGGAATCACCGACAAATAAGTAACTTTGTTACATGAGATTCCCTACCACATGTTCATTGACAAAAGGCAATTCCTCCACATCTTGAAGAAGTGAATAACATTTTTTCTGAGGATTTTTGTATTACATTTATTACTTATAGGGTTTAGTACTTCAATAGTCCCTTTCTATTTTGATCATCAGCGCTGCCTAATTTATCTAAGATTTCTATACAGATTTTAACTTCAATCTGATTTTCTGTCGAAAATAGCTTTTGAGTTTCTTAAAAACTAATAAAGAGAAGTTAGTTTCTTCCGTTTAATAAATAAAGTAGATCTTACTAGGCTCCAAGGTAAAATAGGTGTTATTAGTCTTGATTTCTTGATATCGTTAAACCATGAAAAGTGTTTGCAATTAATTTGAGGTGTCTACAACAACAATAAAGTAGACATTTTCCTAAGAAAATAGAAGTCTAATGTGTCATACACATCGTGAATGTCAAGGTTCACGGAAATAGAGTGTAGTCTGTTGTAAGGATAGGCTGCACGCTCCTTAATGAACAGCAACGGCATACACATTATTATCCTTGTTTCATTTGCAAATGGTATGACATTGTTTACCTCAATGACTATTTTACACAAACAAATTCCTGTAGGATCCTCGCAGAGTGGAAAGTAAAAATGCGTAACGCATGAGGTAAACATTTTATTATTTTAATGTAATGTCATTAATACGAGTAACACAGATCTGAGCAAGTATTGATGGTTTCTTCAATATTTAAACTCAATATTACAAAATTCCTCGAATACTTAATGCAATAAAGTTAAGAATTTGTATTTTGAATATGCATGGCGATGCATGAGAGCATTTGCAATTTTTATTGTCCATTGTGTGCATTAATGTGTGCATTTAATTTGCAAACTCAGGTTGGTATAATCTCAGAACTTTCAATTATATATAAGATATTAAAACAGAATACTAGAACAAATGGTACAAAATACTATACATAATATAAAATACTATAATATATTATAATATAATACAAAATAGCACAAATACACCATTGTATAATATCAAAGTCGTTTACATATATTTATTTTCATTTATATCTTTGGCCTTTCTATTTATAATTGACTGAAAAAGACTGAAAAAGAACAAAAACATGTTCAGTACTCCTTATTTTCACCGACGTTCTTAATTAAGCATTTTACAACACGTTAAGCTAATTTCTATTAAGTTTTGCTCTATTAGACAATCAGATGTACCGATTAGATTCACAGTATTTCCCACAAACGTAATAAGCACCATAATTACAACACGATGTAAAAGATCAAGGTCATATATCTGTTAATTACTGTTACAAATGGCATCAAAGGGACAAAGTTCCCAAATTACACGTTTTTTCGCCTTTCACAAAGCTGCAGCTTATCAGGAAAGACTAACCCATTTTCCATACGCAATAATTGATGGATGTGAAGGTAACAATATTCGATAGCAGAGCCGCGCCGGGTCGAATAGCTGGAATAGGTCGCATAATCGGATAGAATAGTCTCGCCGGGACGGAGAGATGGATAAATGAGTTGGGAGAGGGATGGAGTCGGGTCGGATAGTCAGTAGGGATGAACAGCGAGTATCTTTTCGGAATGGGTATCAATGGAATTTGGAATAGAGATGGAAAACCGGATCAGAACTGTCAGTGGGATCGCAACGTTAGTCCGGTGAATTCGTATGCCCGATTTGTTTTCGGCAGATTCTCACTGACACACCCCGCCCCGCCAAGCTCTTCTTATCCCGCAGCCTGTTTTTGGCGTCCATCGTCGAAAAACGGCAAGACGCGTCGACGTTGAACCGGAGCAACGCTGCCATACGCGTGAATCGCGCGGTTGCTCCTCCCCGCCCGCCCCGCCCCTCCCCGTTCCGCTCTGCCCCGCCCCGCCCCGCCCACTCCCAGCTCTGGCTCGGTCCCGCCCCGCCCCGTCTGCCCCGCACCCGCTCCCGTCGCATGCGGAGAAAAGCCAGACGGCGTCGACACATCGATCTCTTACCGCCGTCGACTCGCCTCCGCCTCCCGCCCCTCCCCCGCACCCCCGCCGCACCGCACATCGATGTACGCGCCGCTCGAAACCGATCCTATATTTCATTCCCGCACCTCCCGCGCCCCGCCCCCTCGTTTCGCCGCCCGCCCACCCTTGGCCCTCGCGCCCCGCCCTGCTCCTCCCACTGACGCGGCCTCAGAAGGCAATAATTTATTATTGCCATTCGCAGTTTTACAGGAGCTGATGGAAGCTATATATTCATGTGCAAGGAAGGAAGGAAGAAGGAAGCGTGCGGGGGCGGGGAAGGGTGCCAGCCGCCCAGTCAGCACGGGGGGCGGGCGAGGAGCGGCGGAGTGCAGACGGTGCGGGGAAGATGGTGGCGAGGGGGCGTGTCGTAAATCGCCTGCCCTATGGTTCGCCCTGCGGAAACTACCGGCCTCTCAGTGGGCTCTCCCGCGGCCGCTGAAGGCAGGTCGGCTCTCAATTACAGGTTGTGCACGGCGAGGCACGGGGAGGGAGAGAAGGGCGAAGAGTGGAGGGGACAGGAGCGAAAGGGAATGATAGAAAGGGGGCGGGTGGCGGAGAGACTCTTCTAGACCAGCGAAGGCGGCGGGGCCAACGGAGAGATGGCAGGGGTAGGTGGAGGAAGTGGTAATGTCGACGGGTGCGCTGGTAATGGAACTTGTAATGATTTTCTTTTGGTAAAAAAATGAGTACTAGTACTATATGTAGAGAACTAGAACTACTATTATATCCCGGAGAAATATTAATGTGTGTCATTATAGGGATCAGCTTTTTGGCTGTATCCCTTGGTAAGACAAGGATCTTAAGTCTTGAATTATGAGTTACGAAGTGATGGAATGATAAGGAGGAGTGAAGAGAGAATCACAAATACGACCATGCCTAAGCAGGGCTTGAACCTGCACACTCGACGGCCCAGACGACCGCTGCCGCAATCGTCTGCGCTACAGGGCTATTTATTATTATTATTATATTAATATAGAAGAATACACATAAGAAAGCGATTATTATTATTATTAGGATTATATTATATTATCATTATTATTTAATTTATTAATTTTATAATCAGCCTTATTGAGTCCTCTCTAATGTTTGCTTCTTTACGGGTATGCTGTCGGTTATGTTGGTTGTGATAACGGCGACCTGATCCAGGTTGGAGGAAATGAATATGAAGAGAAGGCAATGGCAATGTAAATGGAAGGAAGAGTTGCTCGTGATCCTTTGTCCATTGCTTTGAATGCTACTCCTGAATTTATCTGGAAGTAAATTAGCAAATCCTCAGACACAAGTGGACAGAGTATTCAGTCAACACATTCCATTTACAATCACTCAATTAGCGGCACGCATGACACACGCCGTTGCCTTTATGCTCGCAGCTACGAACGCTGGTATCTGACAGGAGGCGGGTTATTAGATGAATTTGTAAGCAGGTGATATTAGCAGCATTTAAGTCCGTAAGCTAGGCAGGGGACTATCTCAGCATGTGCTCCATGGAGAAAAGGAAACTAGACAAAAACACTATCGACGTAGGGGTGATTCAGAAGCTATTCACAGTAATTATTACTGATAACAATAGAAATACAGTAAAATTCGTTGAAGCATCATATGACTTCGCCATTGCACACCATTGTATGTTTGTTTTGTACCGGTTCATTTTACAAATAAAAAATACCAATGTTCTCTTTACTGAGCACTAGATTTTTTAAACAAAGTAATGTCTTTGGGTTTTGAATTTCGATCGATAAAGCATTGAAAATCACATTCTTTTTATTTGAATGCACGATTTTTGATATGCTGTTGAAATTGGTCTCTGAAGAACATAATTATTCCGTCGGGCTAAGAATATATACTTTAGTAAGGGTATTCGTTCAGCATTAAGTTTAATTTTAGCTGTAATTTTATTAAAAAAATACTGATTCACACATTCTCAAAAAGGTAAGGCAGCATTATGAGTCAAGCAGCATGATTTAAGTGATGAAGACGGTGACAGTAGTGTTGGAGGGATTTATGAAGGAGATGCAATGCATTTTGTGGGGTCTAGAAGTTGTGGTGTATGTTGTAGGTGTGATTATAATAGTGGAGATGGTACTTGAGAAGAATTTGTGTCTGAAGTTGGGTGGCTAGTAGTGGCGGCGGTGGAAGTGATGATGGTGGGTAAGGCTTTCACGGACGTCATAAATAGTCAAGGCACACTGTAATTGTGGGATTGAAGCAAGATATCACTGGGAAGTTATGTTTCAGCAGATATTATCAACGTTGGTTCTGGCGAGAGCCTTCGGGGCGGTAGACCAGGCCAGGTAGGTAAGAGAGGCGTAATAGGAGCTACTGAAATTGTGGAGAAAATGGCGATGGAGGTGATGGTGGAAACGACGGTGGCTTGGAAGTACCAGAAGATTAGTAAAGGTACCAGGCATGGTGAGAGTATGTCCTAAATGTGGGTCTGAAATAATTTCAGTTATTATTGAGTCAGAGTGATTATTGTGGGTCAGAAATAATTACAATTATTCTAAATCGCTAAGCGGTAAATAAGGGCTCTTGAGATATTATGAAAGGTTAAGGTTAACTCGCAAAATCACGATAAAAATCCTTTTTTTAATTTTACAAATAGATTATACTTACGTTTTACGCCAGTTAAAAATATCGTACAGGTACAGTTTAAAACCTTTTTGGTTCTGAAATTGCGGTGATACTGATATTCAACTGGAACCAGAATGCATGTAGGAAGGAAACTTCATGGTATACGTGTACATGTATATCTGTATGTAGGAAAAGATGTATACATATGCATTGAAAATTCCAGACAAATTTACTGGATCACTATTTCATGCATCTAGCCGCCAGTTGTAACAACATCGGATTCATTAGCAAGGTTCCTCAAGTAACGTAAAACGGAGTTAAGATTGAGCATAGACTTGGGATGATTTTCGACACGTGACATGTAGCGGGATTGGAGATTGACACTGCATGTTGGCTGAATATTATAGAAGTCGATTGCTCTAATTTGTTACTTCCACAGATCTCTTCTATGCGGCTGGTGTCACTGTTAGGCTAAAAATAATCGTTTTTGAGTGAAGTGAAAATTAACCTTTCGAAAGTAGCGTACTTCTACTCGTAAAATTCAATAAGAGAGCTCTGACAGCTAAAGTAGCGTGTGCACAGAGTAGAATACTTTGTGTGTGGTCGCGAAACGAACGGATCCACTCAAAATAAGACCATTTTCCTAGAGAGTGACAATATTTAAGACAAATCTCTTGCCCTACGTGGTTGAGATATTCATATTTCGACTGTATTCCTCACAATTTGTATCAAAACATTCACTCCATACCGTGCTTCTTAATCTCAAGTGTAGGTCGCAATGCTTCGTATCCATGTATCAAATTAAGATATTTTCCAAAAACCAATACAAGCCATCATAATTCCCCCAAACTGACAATTGACCTAAAATATGAAACATAATTCATTTAAATCTCATCATTCGTTACTCGCTTCAGTTAACTTAGCACAATGTTAACTTTCTTCCGTGTAATTAGAACTACTGCTTATGGATGGCCATTTCCAAAGAGCCAAAAACTATGCACTGCATATTTATCCTCCTCGAAGAACAAGGCTTGTCGAACGAGAGGAAATAAATTTAAAAAAACAACCGTTTTGGCGAGGAAGGGGCCTTCTCTCTGAGCAAGTCGCCCCATTCAGATGACCGAGAGCCCTTGAGCGGGGCCCGACCGCCCGCTCGAGAGCCGCCTGGCCCTTGTTTGGGGCGAGGCGCCCATAATCGCGACAAGCCCCTAAGCCACGGCGGCGCTGCGGCGCCGTAATCTGATAAGGCCCGCGCCGCGCGCCGCTTTCAGAAGCCTGGGCCCCCTCCGTCGGCGGTGGTTGTTGCTGCTGCTGCTGACCCTCCGAGAGGGCGTGGGCGGAGGGCGGAGGGC
>BOPP01000013.1:5258065-5299825 GCA_017312745.1 Gryllus bimaculatus
TACGGTTTCTGTGGCCAATAAAATGTCCTGTATTCTCAATAAAAATATTCCTTTCAAATTCTTAGGGTTGCAATCCACCATAAAATGCCTTCTGCTGTCTTGCCTTCTTTTCCCTTTCTTCTTGTTTTTTCTTACTCTGGTTCATGAAACCTCCGTGAGTTTTCAACTCATATCCTCGAAATCGCATTGCTGTTAGTCTTTTCCTAAAAAGTAAGATTCCAGAAAATATAAATTAAATTAAAAATAAAGTTAAAAATAAAAATATTCTGCAAAAGTATACATCAATTCATATATATATATATATATAACATTGAAGAATAGATTACATTAAGAAAAACTCTATACTATTAATTTTCATTGCGCGAAGATTGAAAGCCGATACTATGAATCTCTGGCAATGTGAGAGGAAATATGGATTTTTATATACCCAGGAACTCGGAAAAAATCCGAAATCAATTAAACATTTTCGAGTATGACTGGAAAACGGCCATATCTGATTGTGTTATTCTACTTATTCTCATTCCATGGCTACCGACTGAATTATCATACTCAGTGCATCACTCCTTTCGACACAAATAACATCATTAGTCATAGTGTCATTCGACACTAAGGGGCCATGGAAGAGGTAGCCCGCCATTAAATATTTGCTATTCACCTGTTGCGTTACAGAACAGCAATTTTCTTGACATTACTGATATGTCAATATGAATTGTCAGTGTATCATCTGTCAATTGGAAAATAAAATTGAGTCGTTTCGTTCAGCAAAAACTTTGCTGTTTCAGGCCTAATAGGCTAATGATTAAATATTTCTTTTTGATTAATTGGCTTCCAAGGAATACTTGCTTTAGTGGAATATTCTAAGCCATGCTCACTCCTTTATCGTACAAAGTTGCCCACTACACAATGAAATTTGATTGCCCCCAATTCATAGTGTTGTAAGTATTAATTCAATGATGTCGTATTTTATAAATAAATATTTTCGAGGCAAAGCTCAGGCCATTAGAGCTGCTCCTTTACCTGACCAAGCAAATTTCTCTACGCTTCTTTCGCTATTTAGGAGCAAAAGAAAGTATCCGTTGGGCGCAGAAACAGACGATTAGATTTTATTTAAGAGGAATCTTTTAGGCTTGAGTATATTTTACAAGCATTGAATATGTGACAAGCGGATTTATTTCCTCTCTGAAGGAAGACGTACTAAGGATTTATTTCGCCCTTAAAAAATCAAAGTTTCGAACTCCCGAACTTGGGTATAACAACCTTATACGTTAACTACCACAACCGCGAAGACGTTCGATTTCAATATTTTTTGTTCGTCATCTTGCATAGACTTTGAACATAATAGAGAAGAGTTCTCATACCATTCTCTAGAGGATTTTGATTCTAGTAATCTGCGATCTTTGAGTGAAGAGAAAAACTTTCATTAACCCCGTGCGGATCCAGAGACGAATTTTGGGAGGTGAAATTTCAAATATTTAGGTCGAATGAGCCATATTACAGATTTTGTAAAATGGATCAGGCTACGCTAAGCTCAAGCTGCGATAGGATTTTATTCATTTTAATGATTATTTGAAAATATTTTGCTTGAAAATTTCGTGACAAGTTAAAATTAATAGTTACTGAAAAATTTTAGGGGGGCATATTTCCCTCATTTCCGTCCCCGTGGATCTGTGCCTGCATTAACGAATCCAACAAACATTGAAACCAAAAATTCTTTCTTTACCTAAGCAATGATTTAAGGAAATTAATTAGACTTTCAATTGAAAGACATAATTTCTTAAATTTGTATTTCTTAATGTTGCCTGTTGTCATTTACCTCACGAAACGATAAAATTGGGAGGGATCGGTTCGGTAGTCGCAACACAAACTAATTTCATCAGTAAAACATTTATATTATAATTTCAACAACCTCATGTTCATTTATCGTATTCCAAATAAATTTTTCGTTTATTCATAAACACGCGGACCCTGCTTTGCGGACTCAGCTTATTTTCTGAGAAAACCTTTATTAATATTTATTATATGAAAATTAACATACATGATAAATATTACGAACAGATCATTTAATTTCTTTTATTTGTTACATTTGTGTGTGTTATGCAAAATAGCAGAAAGAGACCAATCCTCAAAATTATAAAAATTGGTATTATAGTTCATTTGGTTTCTCGTCAAATGATTCTGAAAAATGCAGAAAATATTCAACTCTTGACGTCTGATATCTTTGATTAAATAAAGAAGACATTTAATATTGCATTGCCTTTAGAGAGAATATGTAAATGAATCATTTTCTCGTAACACTTTTCTCTGTATTTGTAACACCGTTCTAGAACACGTCTTCGTTAATTTTTCGTGGGAAATTTTGATATTTCGTCGAATATGAGAGATATCATACTCCTCTGCCACATGCCATGTTGTTTAGAATAATGTAATTTTGGTTGTTAGCTTGATAATTAGAAAACTTTCAATTTGCAAAATATTTACTACCTTTATCTACAAATTACGGTTTTAATTTTTCTTGCAGTTCCTCTGCAACTTGATACAAACTTTTAAAAATCATTTTAAACAAGAAATGAATCATGCAAAGCCAATAATGTCAAAAGTTACTGTTATGTGATTTATTTTCTTTCTTTCGCAAAAGAACATGACATTCCGAAATTTAACACAATTTACGTTTACTATACTTGTTAGAATGTTGAATTTGTTTACTCATGATTTCAACCCTATAAGAGCACTAATCAATGTTTCAAAGAATTGGTATGAAAGATGAATATTATTTTTGAAGTGTGCAAATGTATTAGACTGGCATCGTGTGAAGTTCAACACACATAGGAATAAATGCACAGCGCTATGTATATAAAGATTTAGATAATTTTCCTATTACATTTGAAAATAAGGAAACGAGGTTATTTATTTTAAGGTGTTATCCAAAGGTAAACATGTCAAGTGAAATTAGAGACCATTTTATTCAAATACAGATACATATAAAGATTTACTTTGAATGAACTTGATAATGAATGTAGCAAAAGGGTAAAGAATCTAAAAGAGACATTAACTAAGAAATACTAATTATACATTGTATTGTTTATTTAATATTGCATAGTCTAATAATTTCTGTAAAACTGAATATTGCGTTCATAGAGCAGTTACTGTGGTACAAATATTTTCCTTAGAGGACTTTTTAATCATATATAAAAGAAAGTTTAGTATTAGATGATACTATTCTCCTTGCACAATTATCTACCCACTGCGTTTTATCTGACAATATTCTGAATGTGACACTGACCTATTATTTTTTGTAAATTGATCTTCATCCATTTTCTAATGCGTTTAATTCACTAATTTTTTAGTGAACGTATGCTCCTCTATTTCAGTAGGTTACCTAGTGATACGGACATGTATTTGAAAACCATTAAAATATTAAATGAAACCATACAAAAATTATAGAGAGACGCCTTTGCCTCAGAAACCTCAGTTTATGGTAAATTGTAACTTGGGAATAGCATATAAATTGTGGATGATAAAATATTATAAAAAAGACGGGCATATTACTTTACTAAAATCCTTTACTAAAAAAGCTAAGTGGAAAGTTAAAAGTGTAAACTTTCTGCTAACGCAGCTAAGCGAGGAGAGAAGAACTTTTCAGATTCAAAGGCTTTTCAGTATATCGTAATAAACAGAGTTCTCCTTTACTCAACGTGACATGTAGATTAAATAACATTTTAACTGTAGTCAGCGTACAGACGTGATATAAAAAATATATATACCATGGCTGCGAGAACAAAATAACCGTGCCTCTGGAAAAAGATGCAGAACTAAAGACTTTTTGATATAATGGCTACTGCTTTGGTCAGGAAAGAAATGTTTCTAGTACGGCGAACCGAACAACAATTGTAATTATTCTCCAAACTTAATATGTGGACAATCTCATAGAACGAATCTTCGTACTATGTAGGGGTAGGTGGTTGGGGGACGGAGAGATAGGTAGTTGCCGCGAGCGAACGGGTGTGTGTGTGGCTGGTTAGTTGGGGCAAGTGGGTGGTTGTTTAGAGGGGCGGCTAGTTGGGTGGGTGGATGGGATGGGAAGGCGTTTGGAGTTGGCGGGTGGTGGGAGCGGGTGGCTGGGGTGGGAGGGCGGTTATGTCAGCGCCAGGTTGTTTTGGCGCAATCGGGTGGGTGGTGAAGGCGGTCGGTTGCATAGAGGCGGGTAATGGGGCGGACTGGTGGATTGGGCGGCTAATGGATGAGTGGTTAAGGATGAGTTGGGCGATGGATAGGGGGGGGGGGGCGGTTGGGCTATAAGAGGGCGGGTGGCGTACACAGGAACGGGATGCGGTTGGAGCGGGGGAGGCGGCGAGCGGTTGGAGTGGGCGGGCCGGTAGTTTCTGGAGCGGGCGGTTGGACGTGACGGGGCGGCGTGTTTGGAGCGAGAAGGCGGATGGAGCGGGGGTTTGGAGCGGGCGGTTTGGAGCGGGGCGGTTGGAGCGGGCGGTTGGAGCGGGCGTTGGAGCCGGGCCGGTTGGAGCGGCGTTGGAGGCGGGCGGTTGGAGCGGGCGTTCGAAGTGGCGGGCGGGAGTCGGTTTGAAGTGGGCGGCGGGCGGTCGCATTGCAGTGGGCGGCGCGGGTGGGAGGGGGGCGCGCCTGGCGGGAGGCGGGCGGGCGCGGGCGTGGGGGTGGTGCGGGCGTGCGGGGTGCGGCGTGCGGTGGGCGGGGCGGCGGGAGGTGAGCGGGCTGCGGGGTGGTGGGAGGCGCCCGCGGGCTTCGACCCACCTGAAAGGGATGCTCTGCGGGGTACTGCTGAAAACTTAATCAGACGAGCCCCGCAACCTCGCAAGTTCGCCGTGACCCCTCGGGCCGCGGCGGCGACGGCGGCGGCAGAGCCACGCCGCCCGCAGCGCGCTCCACTTTCGCCACCCTCACCCCCGCCCCGCACACTCCTCCCCTCGCCGCCCCGTTCGCGGGCTTGCTCACGGAGCCGCTTCGGTGATGCGGTTCCAGTTTGCGTCTTCCGCGCTGCCGCCGACCGCCAAATACTTCCCCCGTGGGCGAAACTGCTGTATGGCGTGGAGTGCCTCGAGCCTCTGGTCCTTCTCCTTCATCGAAAATGAGTTGTGCTGATGATGCCATTGGGCGTGTGACTTTAATAACGATTTCTTTGTTAAATAACCTATTATGTCCAAGACATAATCGAGTCAGGAGCTCTCTTAATGTATGTGTTAAAAGATATTCTTAAATATTTTCCATGAGATTACACAATATAGGACTTAAATCTGGAACACTTAAATGATACAAGAAAACATCTTTCGGCCCTATTCCTAATCGTCGAAAGACCCTTAAATTGTGTTCTTCCTGTTAATGCTGTTTTTCCTTATACGAAAGTTATTATTATATATTCTTGACACTACAACCGTTTGCTCAGAATTGCCATTTCATTTTATACAATTATGATTTTCGAATCGACTCCCAAATATTTTGCTCATAAAAACAATTTATTTCCGAAACTCATACCTCATCCATTTCCTCTGGCCATTCCCTTTTGTCACTATAATTTTCCAAGTTATTTATTTTTCATTGCTTTTGAAACGCATTTAATTCGGACAGTAACAGTCGTATTGCAGCTTCAATCAAATCGAATAAATGTTAAAACTCTAATTCCGCCTTCCGTGATTGCGTTTGTAGGCAAATTCACGGGTCAGTGCCGCTACAACTCACCATAGAAACATTAACTCGGCACGATAACGATGAATATTTCATGCTCTACGTAATGCACACCTGGGATGACTTCTGTACTACAGCAGCTTTTCCCAGAAATGATTGGTGGTTCAGTGCACACAATTATTGTTCTTAAATTCAGTTAATACAAAATATACACTTTGATATGTAAAGGAAAATAAAGCAGAGCTTAGGTGTTTGGTAGAAGACAAAAGACAGGCAGAAGGTTGAGGAAAATAAAATAAAGGAAGGTGAATGCTAGGTGCAATTTAAGCCAATAAGAAGAGAGAAAAGGTCAATGAATCAGATAAACGACCACTTAATCTGAAAATAGGGTCAATAAAATTTCATTCATTTCTGTGGTATCTTTCCACAAAGCGGAAGTCAGAGTACAAGAATAGTACCAACACCATAAGAAACGGACTGAGGCGATTATTTCTCGGACATCCGATAACTATATTAATTTCTCAAGTCGTACACGAGTCATCAATCAGATGTATCCGATGATGAACTCCTTCAATCCATTCCGTACAGTTAGTTTCGTCTCAAATGCAGCATCAACAGCAGAATCAAGCAACGCTAATGTAGATAATAGAGGACAAAGCGCTCGAATTACGTAGATCATCCAAGATAAAATCCAAAAATATTTCATAAGCATCCTATTATCATCTACTGTAGTAAATTTGAGTTGATTTCGAATTCTTAAAATAATCGTCATAAGAGAATGTAATAAATTTATAAACTTTTAAAGAAAGTTTTACACATTTTATGTCTGTCAATAACTAACAATATTAAGGTGTAAATAGGTGTAAATTTGTATGAAGTAAAAACTAATAAATGCCTGCCTAATAGTCATGATTATTAATTATTTTGTTTATCCGGACGCATCAACTGCTATGGTGGTTAGTCCCATAAGCGTAGTGCAGGTTATATTTCGGGAGAGGGAGTGTTTCTCCCCTCTTAGGACGAGAGATCCGCCGTCAACCTACACACAACAACCGATACTCTTGAAAGTATCTCCCTCACGGCATTATTTGAAGGGGGATCCTATTGGGTCCCAAAGGGAGGGACAAGAGTGTAGGAAAATGCGTACCCTAACCAACAGGTTACGGACCTCGCGCAGCATTCGCCTAGCATCTATTGAAGTAACAACGGGAAACTACCGATAAGTGCAGCCGGCCGCTAGAATCCCCTTCCAGAAAATGACTGGATTCGACCAGGCTATCTTGCTAGTGTCGCCACAGTCTGGACTCGAACTTTAAGACCTTCCGGACAGAGACACCGTAGTGGCAACATGTTTTGCTTTGAACTATCTTAGCTGGTTTGTAACAATTATTTCATTAAATAGAATACCACTTGATGTACCATCTGGTTGTCTGTTTCACAAGTACCTCCCACCCCTAAGCCCTAAGCGGTTGGTGCCACAACTCCCCGGAGGGGGCTATCGCCGTCCTAACGAGCCCTTTGGCCGACGGACCCCTCCCCAGCGCAACGCCGTGAGGCGTCTGAGCCCCCGCGCTGTTTGCATGGGCCTCCTCTGCCCTGACGCTCTCGCAGCCTTGGGACTGCGGGGCTCCGAGCGGCGATGCTAACCCGATTCCCTTCCGAATGAGCCCAACCGCCTTAGCTCGGAGACGGACGGCGGTTGCGATGCAGCTCCGCGGCGAGCGGTTTATCTCCATCTTTTAAAGATGAGGCGGGTCAGTGCAACGACGTTTGACACTGCGGTAACGAGGTACTGTGGTTCGAGGTCTGACGAGGGCGAAATTTCGAAACGTGCTGTACATAGGCGAACCTCGAACCATACACACACACATACACACACACACACACACACACCTAAATGCACTTCACTGCATATACATATACTTCGATTGCTTTAAAGTAGCTGATGACGTTAGGTCATTGTTGCACCTCCTGCCTCATAAAATGAATCTTTATAATTAAATCTCAAAGGTCTTTCCCAACGTGGGCCGTGGCCTCAAAAATGTGCTTATCATTATTAAAAAGATGCTTACCACAGTTCTTAATCTTCTTCTTCTTCTTCTTCTTCTTCTTCTTCTTCTTCTTCTTATTATTATTATTATTATTATTATTATTATTATTATTATTATTATTATTATTCCTACCGCTCCCCGAAGTTGTGTCCGCAGCACTGCATACGCAAAAATAACTTCTATCCTAATCCACGTTTTATCCACAATTCATGCAGCCTTTAGCAGCGAGCCACCCTACATATTGATCAGATGCCACACAACAATCACCCTTCGAGATGGAGCTTGAAACACATCAGATAAATACAACAGAAACGCCTTCAGTCAAATGCCAGCGACTGCAGTGTCCAAACGCTAGTGAACAGTGTCCGAGCAGCCTGTCTACTCCTGAAACTACCCCGTTGTATAATACTAAAATTTATAATAGATTTACTCCACTTGATCAAACTAATATCTTTCCTCGAGATCCTTCCGATATTAATTCTCCTCTACAAACCGAAAAAATCATATTTTCATTCACAACACACCTGTTCACGCGGAACTCCTCAAAATCATCAAAGATCTACTAAAACATGAAAACTTTACCGACTGAAAGGATCCAACACGGAAATTGATGTAAATTCTGTTGTTGATTTCACATTGCTCCAAAAAACCTATAAACTAAAGGCCTATTTTACAATACCTATCGAGATTAAACCAAAACCACCCTCTCAGTAGTACTCAGAAACGTGCCAACACAGAAGAAGAAAAACTTCAAGAATAGCAAAAATGTTACCTGTAATAACTGTTATACGATTAACCAACACAGAACGCAAAGTATGGCCATTATGTGTCGTAACTCTCTCTAAAACAAACGAAGGAATACCATTCTTCAATGTAAGATAACTTTTTAGTGTTAACATCACAATAGAAGAACGTTGTCATAGACCTGGTCCAGTTCAGTGTCGGTGTGATAGACCTACGGACATTCAAAAAAGAACTGGTATTCTACCGCGCGGTGGAAAATGTGCGGGTCAACTTGCTTCTGTCGATTGTGATAATAAAGAAACCAAATGTTGTAACTATGAAAAGGAACTCCAGTCGTGAATGTCACGTATACCAAAATACACTATCCAGAAAAGTTCTTCCCAACCAGGAGTATAACTGGCTCCGTACATGACTCCAACTCCTTTCACCGCCTCTTCTCCCTTCCTCACCACTTTAACACCTCAGAGAAAGGACCTCAAACTTTTCTGTTCTTGCCATACTATACTGAGACTGACCGATCCAAAGCAACCATCACAATATTAACCACCTTTATACTCCTATTTCCTAAAACCTTCAACCTCCCAAATTCATTCTCACTCTCAGATAATCTCAAAGGTCATTCTCGACTTCGGTATCTCTAACAACATTAGCTATAATATTATCGTAGAGCCACACATCGCTTTCTCTCTCTCCAGGCCATCGCCCTATTCCTTTCTCCCTGAACACATAAATGAAATAAAATTGCCCAGCCCAACTCTACTACCTACGAAAAGTCAACTGGCTTCATTAAATTACTGGCATTACTTAATCTTTATACATCTGATATACCATACACCTCACATACCTTTATTGCACTGTTTACTGATGATACCGCTATATATTCCTCAAACTGTGATATTATCACCGCGCAAGACGACCTACAACATCACTTCTCCCAGTTTTCTGACTGAGCCAAGAAATGGCACATCCAATAAACACAGCAAAACTTCAGGACAAAATCTTCACACTCCGCAGACCAAAAAATTCTCCTCCTCTCAAGTATCAAGAAGAAAATATATTTAGACTACCAAACAACAAGCCAGTAAAATAGTTTGGTATACCTTGTGATAGAAGACTCACTTGGAAATCAAATATTCTTCACAGAATAACTCGGCCACCAATAGAAACTACCAATTACATCCCATAATCCTGTGACTTCACGTTGCGTCTAATCTATACCAATCAATGATTCGTCCAATATTATCTTACGCTTCTCCTATCTGGGCTTCAGACAGCAAATCAAATATCCAAAAAAATGCAGATTTTCCAAAATAAATTCCCCTGAACCATTACAAAAGCTCCTTGGTTTGTACCTAACTTACAGTTACATAAAAAACTCAGCATCACTCCGATCTCCGTCCATTTCTGCCCCCTATCCTAAAATTCCCCAGCTTTCCTCAGCCGAACGTTTAAAAATCGGAAAACAAAATTCTCACCATAACATACTAAAGCGGAAACTACTGCGACAATTCTTCCATTCCCCCCTCATCATCATGTACCAGTTGTGGCTTCGCACATTCCATCCATGTGTACTCAATATATTCATCTGTGAGTAATGTTTCCTAAACAAGGCTAATATAATTAAATGTACTCTCAAGTATCGTACTCGACTGATGAGGACCTACGGGCCAATCAGAAATAAATGAAAAACAAACAAACAAACAGTCGCTTCAACTGTAACAATCATTTCTATTATTTTCTCAACTAATATTGTTTCATGCCTTTATACTTTACTGCCGATGCTAATTATTGTCTCCGTATTAACAACAATGCTTTTTTTCTGAGCTACATGACCACCAATGATACAACTGTTTATGTTATTTTTAAATAGTCTTGAACCTCATTCCTGATTTGTACGTCCAATTTTATCATTTTTTCTCTTTTTTACCTAAAGACATAGCTTGATTGGCCCGGGCACTTGAATTCAGTTAGCTTTGTCACGTTGTCTTTTTTCCAGAGAGGTTGAGAACGTGAGTCGGCGAAATAAGTTTAAAATTCGTCTCAGTTGTCGATAGTCTAGTGTCAGTAAGTATGGTTGCAACTTAATGCTGTACATGCTGTCTGTAGTTTGCATTGTGACTTACAGGACTTTTGTCACCCGACGAAGTTATTGACGAATTGTTATGCAGGGTTTGTTAGAGTTGGGGGTAAATTAATGGTGCTACCATAGCGTCAAAAAATAAGTTAATTACGATCGGAGGGAGGGGATAAGGATTAATTATACCAAATTGAAAATTCTATTTATAATTTACTTCCGCGTTATCTGCTACTTTTAGAACTTTACATACAGCAAGAGTTTCTAGACAAATAAACGAAGTGCCAAGGATGCAGAGAAACACAGAATTTTATTGTTAAATACCAAATTCAGCACGATCAATGGAATGCTTTTATCAACATAATAGTAGCGTTTATGCCAAAAGGCTGAATGTTGGTTAATTGATTAGTGTTTCCAGATGCGTTAACGGCTTTGGTCATTAATTCCGTAAGTTTAGTGCATGTTCAATCGCGGGAAGTGGTGGTTATGTTCCCCGCTGTGTGGTGATATACGGCGCCGACCGTCGGCTAACGGAGATTTATCCCACCAGGTATTTCCCAGTAACGGGGAACCGCCCCAGCCGGGTCAAGCTTTAACTGCCAACTGGTCTCCCGGTATATGAGGTAGTGTAGTGCATGCAAATGTATTTGTAAATACGGGATAGGATAGGTCAATGAATGGGAAGGAAAGATCGCGCGCGGTACGTGCTCCGCTTGTTAGGATACTGCTCCGGTAGTCGCCTCGTATTGATCGGAGAAACCATGGAAAACAACCGATCAGAGCAGCCGGCCGCTAAATTCTCCTCCAGACAGCGACCGAACTCGACCTAGCTATTTATCAAGTGTCGAAAACTCTGCTACTGTCGGGACTCGTACCTAGGGCCTCCCGTTCAGACGCACTGTAGTGGCAAGAGTTGACCCCTGAGCCACCTCTCCCGGTGTCAAAGTCTGGAGGTCACACGTGTTTTGTTACCGTGCGCTCGCCTCGATTATCCCTCTGACGTGTGTCTCGTCATCCCCAAGGGTGGGGGATGTCCGTGTAATTGTAGAGCGAACAACAGATTACACAATTCATAAGGATTCACATTAGAGACTTGCACGAGACTATTTAGCTCGAAAGTCACAGCAGTTAGCAGAAAATCCGCAGGTCACAGCCCGGGATGACAAGTTTTCTTTCGAATCGACGTTAGTTCGAAAATCGCTCGGCTGATTAAACAGATCGTCTGACTTTTGGAACATAATGCTCCACCCGCTGAGTCACGTATAGAACGTAATATTAAAGATTGTCAGAAATTGAAACATCTAAACAACGAGTACGAAACGAGTACAAAAGTGGTAATAAAAGGAGAAGGGAGAAACTAGTTGAAAACCATTAATGGCATTCATCTAGTTTTGACAAGAAATGAATTAATTACTAACCATTTCATACACATTTAATTTGCTTGTAGTATCTAGTTAATATAGCAAATATAATAAATGGTACATTAGCATGAAAAGGTCATGTTTAAGTCTTCCATAGGCCTTTCAAGTTATCACACATGACTTGTGATCTACTCAAAGGCCCTCATGGGGCAGACGCGAAGCCCTCAAGTATATTTTTCAAATTTGTCGAATCTGCCCGCCATGATAAAGTATTGGCTGCTTGAGGACGAAACGCTTGAACGAGTACGACGAAGCAAATGGAACTCTATTATATTTTAGTTTATATGATGCATTCACATGGAAAATAAATGAAGCATAGGAGAAATTAATAGCCAGTAAATACGGATGTACATTTGAAATAACCTTCCAACATTCAAACTTTTCAAATTCAGAATTCTAAACTCTACAAAAATGAGACAGCTAGAACCGTCTTTGGGTTTAAGCGTCGACTGAAGAGAAGTGCTTTTTAACACCACAACTGAAGAGAAAAAATCGTTTATGAAAGATAAAAAATAATAAAAGTCCAAAAGTAAAAGTATGCAGTAGACAATGTGGCGACAAACACGTTTTCGATGTACACCCACAGAACACGGAAACCTTTCCACTATTGTTTGAAATTCAATAACAACCCGCGAAATAAATTTCACAGCACCTGCTCGTCGCTGTTGAATGAATGGCTGCATAGGGATTCCGTTACCTGATCCAACTGGACATTTGCTGGACGCAGAAAACATTGAATAACTCGCCATTGTCATTGCCAGAGAGAATGTTTTCGCGTGTGGATTGAAACGGTACGCGCCCCTCAATGCGAAATATGCGAAAAACGAACACATAAATACGAACTCGCAATGAGTACGAGCGTAGTTCATTGCAACGTGATGCGTGTAAGTATTCGACGCCGCAATCAGGACAATGCGAACAATTTTCTGATGGACTAACCAGAATTAAATAGTATAGAGAAATGTGTGGCACAAATATGTGAATTAATTAATACTGATTTTTGAGAAAAATGGAAATATTTTTTTAACTGTTCGTGGTAAAAGATGACAAAGAAAGAAAAGTGAATTTAGAAGGACGATACTTAACAGGAGATTTTATAACTTTGCTTTTATACAGTCTTCATCTTTTGTGTACATCCATCAAGAATTCCATTCAAAAAAAACTCCTATAAATGGTGTTTTTAAACGAGATAATTTCGGAATACGTTATTAATTTTCCAGCTACGGGAAGTAATTTTATATGAGGTTTGCGTGTGACGGTGCGATTCAATCAAAGTATTGATCTATCAAAATATTACCGCGTTATAGTCAGCTGAGTCCGCGAAAATACGCTCCCTCCAGTAATCGCGCGCGAACTCTTTAGCCTTCAGGTTTTGATTTAACTTTCGTATAATGCGTAGTACGGGGAGAGTTACCTAATGCTGTTGCGATTTTTCAACGGAAAACGCGTATTGTAGATCTCAGATTCTGAAAAAGTAGATAATATTTGTTCTTATATGAAGTAACTTACTACTTCTAAAACGTTGTGTAATGATTGGAATACATGCCACCAATTTGATATCTACGGCAAAACGTCGGTCCGACACTCCTTCCATTTGTTCGTTTTGTGACTCCGAGGTGAACGGACGTGTTTCTGTTTCCATTCCGCGAGTGCCGAAACGTAAACAGTGCTAAAACCAGTTTTAATAGCTTAGTTATCGAAAAATATATTCTAGTATCTGAATAAATTGAAGTAATTTTCAATCAAATAGTGGTGTTACTAAAGAAAAAATAAGTGATAACCGAATTATTAAGTGATGGCCTCGGCAGTGCCATTGGCGAAGCCATAGTGACCGTCGCCAACATGGATCAATAAAAAGCTTCCGCAAATCAACAAATAATGTTCCAGCAACAGTTAATCGAACAGCAAAACGTAATACACGTCAGCATCAGCAAATACAACTACTTGAACAAAAATTATCGCAAAACCAGCATTTACAACGATGCCAGGCAACATGCACAATCACCTGTAAGTCAAACTCTTTCAAATAATACAAGTGAATCTCAATTAAATACTGCAAGTGTGTCACTAATTCTAAAGATAAGAACAACTCTTGGCAAAAAGTTACGTATAGAATACAAACGTAAATTATTGATGATCAGGACGACGAGTCCGCGCGAGGGAAGATAATTCTTCTTTCAATGTCGTGACTACGAAACATATTTGAACTGCTAAGTAGACAAGAAAATGTTGAAGTAACATCACAACCAACAGATCTAATAACGCAACATAACCTCCGCCTATATTCATTCCAGGAGTAGAAGATATAACTGGAATGAAGAACATAATTCAAGAAGTTCTTAAAATAGAATATTCCACTTACAAATTTGCTTATAATCAGCAATGTAAAATAATGCGGCAGCATCGATGCATTTTACACCGTCGTCAAGACTTGAAAGAACAAGAATATTATGTTTCATACATATCAGATGAAAAGAAGATCGAGCATTCAGAGTAGTAATTGAAATATATTCATCCGTCAACAGATGTTGCAATGCTACAAGAAGAAATAGAAAATCTTGGTCCAAAGTTTCGTCAATTTATAATGCTAACATCGAGTTACTAAGGCACCATTATCCATATTTTTTGTTGACCTAGAACAAGCCAACAACAATAAAAGTATTTATGAAATAAATCGTCTTAACAACTGTATAGTTTCGTTCGAAGCCTGTTCGAAGAAGAAGGAAATAGTACAATGTAAAAACTGCTGACCTATGGTCACACGCTAAAAGTTATTGCACGAAACAAAAGCGCTGCATGCGGTGCGGAGAAGGACACGGCATTGAAGATTGTGATAAAGCAAAAGATAGCATGCCAATGTGCGACGATTGCGAGAGAAGACACCGTCCAACATATAAAGGATGTATCATATATCAAACTCTTAAAAGAAGAAGATTCCCTGAACCACAAAAAATATTGCAATCAAAAAATCCAAATGTCGTTCATCAGAAAAAGACTTTCGCGAACATTTCCTCAAGAAAACACAGTGCAACCTTCTACCAGTAATCAAACAATCTTACGCGCGAACTTCTTTCTAACAAACAGCCGCCTGCGGAAAGTGAACTTGAAAAAATTGTACAAGAATCGTTCGCAAATTTGAAAATCTCCTTAGTAAGCAAGCGGAACAAATAAGCCACGCTAATAAATCTCATGTCGAAACTTCTATCAAAAGACGAGCAGTTATCATCACAGCCTGGAATGCATACGGTCTCGAATTGAGAAGACGAGAAGTCGAACTTTTTCTCATTAATAATGAAATAGATATATTATTAGTGTCCGAAACGCACTTGACGACTAAGAGCATATTAAAATTCCCGAACTTTACTACGTATTCAAAAATCATCCGAGTGGAAATGCCCATGGAGGCCCGCCATCAATAATAAGAAATTCTATTAGGAACCATGAATAGAGAAATATTGGAAGAATATTTACAAGCAACGACAATCCAGATCAATGACTCGCATGGAACCTTAAGCATTTCAGCCGTCTATTGTCCACCTAAACATAAAATAAAAGTGAACGATTTCAAGAACTTTTTTGAATCACTTGGAACAAGATTCATCGTCGGTGGAGATTATAATGCGAAAAATCGAACTTGGGGTTCCAGGCTAACCACAACTAGAGGTGAGAGTTAAACAAAGCTATTATTTCTCCATGAACTTGTCCGTACCACTCAACAGGGCAAACCTACTTACTGGCCAACAGATACCTGCAAAATTCCAGATCTTATTGATTTTCTTTATTGTGAAGGGCATTTCTTCCAATTTTTATACAAACTGAAGCATGGCTTGATCTCAGCTCGGACCACCTCCTTATTATCTTTAAAAATTAATACTCATACGATCACTTCAAGAGAACAATTGAATCTAACCACATCAAAAACTGACTGGGATGAATTCCGCAGTGTATATAGAAGATAATTTAATGGTTCAGCTTCCGCTGAAGAATAAAGATGAAGTAGATGATCAGTGGAACATTTACGAGATGTATACAGACGCAGCATGGCATCCACTCCAAATTTCAACAATAAAAATAACAAAGTATACTTTCCAAATCACATCAAGAAAAAAGTTTGCATCAAAAGGAAACTAAAAGAACCTACCAAGAAACAAATCATCCACTAGATAAAAGAAAACTGAACAGAGCAACTACAGATTTAAAACTGGCACTTCAAACTTTGAAGAATACGAAATGAATAAATATCTTAGGAATCTATCCCCTTTAAAAGATCCGATTATCATTGTGGAGAGGCAACTAGAAGATTTAAAAGCCAACTCACCAATTCGCCCCTATACCAAAGACCAGATGGTTCCTGGGCCAAGAAGTAAGCGCGGAGAAGGGCCGAGCAGCCACTTGTGCAAACCACACGACCCCCCTGCAAACGTATTCCAATGGTCTATATCCCCTGATCAACGAGAATGCGCAGCGGACCACGGGTGAGATGAGAGGAGAGTCCAAATATTTGTTGAAAAACTCCCTTGGCAAATGTCAGGCTTGCCCCACTTCAAGCCATTCACACTTATGAATACGATAAAAAAGCTATACAAACTTACCTGCCCCACACAAAGCCCCAGGACCATGACTTAATACGCGGCGTAAGTGTCTGAAGAATTCCAAGAAGGCAAAATCAGCTAAAACCTTCAATATTCACAGCCGCAGTATTAAGAATTGGACATTATCCCTTCTCCAATGGAAGGTAGCTTTCAGATAATTCTTATACCAAAAACCCGGTAAAAACCAACCATGACGGTCCTCATCGTACAAGACCTATCAGTTTTACTACCAACAATCTCGAAGGCACTAGAGAAGCTGCTTTACAACGTCTAAACCGTCCACATAAAATGAAATAATCTTATACCAACTCCAGTTTTTGGATTCAGAAAATTTCACTCTACAATCGAACAAGTTGCATGAATAGTAAACGAAAATTAATAAAGGTCTGGAAGAAAGCAAAATACTGTTCAGTTCGCGTTCTAGATGTCGCTCAAAGCGTTCGATAAAGTGTGGCACACGTGGCCTCTTATATAAAATTAAAGATCTTTACCATCAGAATTTAATTAATTTTAAAGTCATCATCTCCTTGAAAGGTTTTTCCAAGTAAAACAACAAGGAAGCTTACTCCAAATTAACACCCCGCACAGTCTGGTGTGCCACAAGGAAGCGTTTCTGGGACCGCTGTCCTCTATCTTTAACGTGGAAAAAACGTGAAAAAACACATAACCACTAAAAGAAAGAGCTAGACCTCAAGTTCAAAAATATTACTGGCTACTAGGACGCAAATCGGTTTGTCACTCAAAACAAAATATTGTTGTACAAAGTACAGTTAATGCCAATCTGGACCTACGGCATTCAACTATGGGGACTGCAAGCAACTCAAATCTAGAAATATTACAAAGGTTTCAGGTCAAAGTATTGCGCGCCTGCTGCTAATGCTCCTTGTATATTTCCAATGTAATCTTCATAATGACTTGCAAGTAAAAACTGTTAAAGAAATAATCACCAGTTCAGTTTCAGA
Organism: Gryllus bimaculatus; assembly: GCA_017312745.1. Classification (NCBI taxonomy): domain Eukaryota; kingdom Metazoa; phylum Arthropoda; class Insecta; order Orthoptera; family Gryllidae; genus Gryllus; species Gryllus bimaculatus. The sequence continues at coordinate 5,275,562 of BOPP01000013.1, forward strand.
TACCAGCAGAGGGCTTGAAAACCATCCAAATTACCTGGCGCTAAAACCTACTGGACATCAGCGAGGACACAAGACGACCTGGGAACAATGAACATACTCCTTTAGAAACTCGTGTACAGATTCAGTTGAGTTGCCACTGGGCAACATCACTGTCCCAATAATAAACTGTGTTTTTGTGAATGTACACATGTCCTAACAATTACCGAAAGTTATGTATAATATTTGTGAATAAAGCAGAAGTTAATAAAAAAATTGTTCGTCTTGTCTGTGTGAGTGTCGTTTTGTCTGTGTCGATGTGTCTGTCTGTCTGTCTGTCTATTGTCTGTATTGGGGTGTAATTGTTTGTAAGTGTCTGTCTGGTGTTTTTATCTAGTTATACATGTAAGTAAAATATTTTTACTCCCCAGAATCACACATTACTTTCACCATTACCATAATGAGAGCAAGTAAAAATAAAATAGCACGATAATATATTCTTAGTTTGTGTAGTTAGGCGAAGCACCCTCTTTTTGTTTCAAAACAAGTTGTGAACAATACAAGAAAATTATCTCTGATGAAGAGAAGGGGGAAAGACGATCAGGAACTGATTCATTTGTTGCAATCATGAAAAATAGTAATCATTTAAACTGAATACGGAATCGCGATCTTGAACTATTGAATAATAATAAATTCACATCTTCGATCCTACAAGAATGTTATGTAGACATCTCTGAAGAACTCAACGTAATTACGTATATCAAGCACCAACCATAATTGAATGAGTGGATATCGATATGAAATGCTCTGCTACTGAAATGATTAATTTTCCACAATGTCGTAATAAATAATTTATATTGCTAAATTAATCATATTTTGATAATAAAATGGAAATGAAATCACACATTCTCAGTTAATGAATTAATGAAAATCAAATGACCATTAATATAACACAGCGATAGACTTTATATTCACTTGACCTGACTTCTTGGTAAAACATACGTATTTTTGTTATAACATTCTACAACTTTCTTTTTAAGAAACACGTGTATCGAACGTTGTCAAATATGTGGAGTGGCATTTTTACACATTGTGTCGAACATTTAGAGTGCACAAAGATTGTGTACTAGTGCATTGGTGCATGAAGAATGAAGAACATATTAGCTACATACTCGAAATTCCTTAAAATAAAATTAAATATCTCTTATAAACGTCATTCTATTGGAAGTGTGATAATAGTGGCGATGTTAATCGCAACGCTGTTGAGTGCTTTGCACCGAATATGTCATCGGATAAATAATAACAAAGCCAGACAAAAAATGTGTTCGTGTCTGTGAATCAGAATGTTTTCTATGTGTTTCGGGAGAAGCTAAATCCGAATCCGGTGTCCATTTTACTCCCTCACATCAGGTTTTTGACGTAACCTAAACAAATATAAAAAAATAAATATATTTATAACTGAGGGCTCAGATCATGTCACCTATATGTTATTTAAATCGCTGAAAATGAATCTGAGGTCTATTTAACTTCATCACATCAGGTTTTTAATTAAGTTCAATAATAATTGATAGAGAAGGCGGCATTGCCCCTGATAGGACAACACTCTTTACGTTGTTGTATGGCAGATTGCCTATATCGTTGGCACCAGATCACTAGCCTTCTCTCCATGCAGCCATCTAAAACATTTTTGAGATTAATAATTTGATGTGAAAATAAATTGACTACAGATTCGGATTTAAGCGGTCTAAAATGGTCTGACTCCTCGGTTATAAAAATTTTTCATTTTTTATATTTTTGGAGTTTATGCCAAAAACCTGGTATGATGGAGAAAAATGGCCACCGGATTCGAATTTAGCGACTCCAAAAACAGAAAACATGGTCTGCTCCCCAGACACGAACACAATATTTTTGATTAAATGTGTAACTCAAATTTTATTTCTTCTTTTTTAACAACATTTTTACAATCAGTATTATTTTTTCTACCTGACATAATATCGTCTGACAAGTCAAAATTATTTTTAGCAAGACTCCACTAATATCGCTATTTGTGTATGTTAGTTGTTTTGCTGTATCATTTTCTGGTGATATTATTTGGAATTAATTACATTTTCCTCTATTTAAAGTGAGATACCATTTACTGGAACGTTCCGAACCATGCGAGATCATTTACGGATTTCAAAACCTTAAGTCACACAAAAACAAAATTAAGGGTTTAACTAGTTAATAACACTCAATCCTGTAGTACAGTTTACGCAATGACAAATATTTACTCTTCATTATACTCATAGACAAAAGAATACGTCTATTCCTGATAATTAAAATGATTCATTGTAGTCAAATATTAGTAATTTCACAGAAATATTATGACGGGGCTGACAAACGTTGTGGGAAGTAATTATCGACATTTGTAACAGCGAATTAAACTGTGCTAAATGAAAGAAAAAAGAAAATTACATTTCTTGTCAGGGCAACGAAGATATTATTGTCAAAAACGATTCACTGCAATAAAAAATGATATCTAATTAAATTATTAAATTAAAACTAAATCAACGCTAAAATTAAGAAGAGTAAAGAGTAAATATAAATATTGTTTCAGTGAAGCAAACTGAGTAGACAATAATTTGCAAGGACAAACAGATGAAAAGCAATGAAATTGAAAACTTTTTATTATAACATGTCCACGCCATGCTATTCATTGTTGCTCTTTAGTACCCAGCCGCAGTATTATCTTAACACAAACGAGGCCTGCAAATGCGTGCCAGAGTCAAAAGAGCTGCCGCTATCGCAAAGGCCGTCCGTCTCGCCCCGCCCCTCCTGGCACCTATGGGGGCTTCCGCTTTTGCAGCCAGCGCATTAATTTAGGCAACAGCGCCTCCGCGACACACGACGCACGGCTGGGGTGGAATGAGGCTGGGTCATAGACTGGGAGGTGGAGGCGAGAGACCGAGCTGGAGGCAAACTGGAATACGTGAGATGGGGTCTGTAGCGGGGAGTCTGTAGGAGGGCGTCGATAACAGGGAATGGAAATCGGGCAGTCTGTAACGGAGGTGTGAAGAGGAGAGTTTGAAGTGAAGAGTCTGAAGCGGGGAGTCTGAAGCGAGGAGTCTGAAGCGGGGAGTCTGAAGCGGGGAGTCTGAAGCAGGGTGTGTGAAGCGGGGAGTGTGAAGCGGGGAGTGTGAAGCGGGGAGTGTGAAGCGGGGAGTGTGGAGCGGGGAGTGCGATGCGGGGAGTGTGAAGCGGGGAGTCTGACGCGGGGAGTCTGAAGCGGGGAGTTAGGAGCGGGGAGTCTGAAGCGGGGTGTGTGAAGCGGGAAGTGTGAAGCGGGGAGTCCGAAGCGGGGAGTCCGAAGCGGGGAGTCCGAAGCGGGGAGTCTGAAGTGGGGAGTTAGGAGCGGGCAGTCTGAAGCGGGGAGTGTGAAGCGGTGAGTGTGAAGTGGGGAGTCAGCAGCGGGGAGTCTGAAGCGCGGAGTTGCGGAAGGAAATGTTGCTGTCGTGGTTGAGCGGGATGACGAAGAAGTGGGGCAGGAGGGGGCGTGGCGAAACGGGGTGGGTCGTGGCCCTCAGTGGCACAACCCAAATTACACGGCAGCAGAGAAAAAGCTCGCGACGCAGTACTACGCAACGAGGCGTGGAGTGACGTGGCGTGGCGTGGTGCGGAGCCTCGCGGGGCAGCGTCGGTCGCGCGACCGCCGACGCTGCACGCGCGTTCCACACCAGAAACACAGACGTATGCACGCAGTCAAACAACCGGAACCTCGGTGATCTTCAATGTCGGGGTACAAAGATATATAGCCTCCACATAGTCATGCGGTGGTCGAACATCTCTTTACATTAGACATCTTGGCAATAGTTCTTTTGTTCACTTCTTGTTGCCTAAACATGGCGAAATTATAGATCACTTATAATTTTTAATAACGTTAATATTTTATATTTTCCGTCGAAAGGTCATCACTCTGCGCTTTAATTCCGGATACAATCACCAGATTTCTTTCTCAAGTTCCCTAATTATGGTGCAGAAGTGGTTTGCAGGGCCGTTTCGGCATCAGTTCATTTTCCCGATTAGAGTTTCTCGGTGCTTTACCCGGGTTAGTGGTAGAGTCCAGGTTACTACATTTAGATACTGGCCTGCAGTGGCCCGTTGGCTCAGTCTTGGTGCTCAAACTTGGATTCAATTTCTAATATTTTAATTAATTTTTTATTGCATTCCACTATCAATTCACTAACAACTAATGCTCGTATTTTACACTAAATTATTTACAGAACGCATGAAAAGCGGCACTTGTATTACAAATTCTTCAACCAAATAAAAATCAAGCAAAACGTGCAAATGCTTGATACACGTTCAAAAAGTTTGCTACAATTTGTTCAAGATCTTTGGATGATCCATTTCGCCACGCTCTCAGCTTCCGCTGACGAGTAGACGGATAGTCGCCCGGAACGCGTCGCGTACGGAAGCGCCTGGTTGCGAAAGCGGAAGATCTAAAATGTCTGGGCCGGGCCAAGCTCCCATGCGACACGAGACGATAACACCCTGCAACCTCTCCTAAATCAAGCTCTCTTTTAGCGAACACTGTTGACGAACGCACGCTGAGTTATCTCTATAAACGTTAAAAAATATGAAATCTTTTTTAAAAGAAACTTCACAATTCTGACCCACATTTTGAACAAGTACTACAATCTCTTCTTTTCTATGAAATTCAAAATCTCAAATATTCACACCGACGACGTGTTTACTTCCAACATCAAGATGTCCGTCACCTTCCTTCTTCATGCTTCATCGAAAACAAAAACAAAAAACACAGCCGAATCTTGTAATCATAATGGATTAGATGTGTTCTCCCGTAACATTCTACTATCGAACGTCGTACCTGGCCACTACGCAACAACTATTCAAACATGTTTCTTATTGTACGCTTCGGTATCTATTCCTGATAGGTTCAACTCCCTGTTAAGTCTGTCGTAGGTTGCACATAAGAATGCTAAATTTTATGATTGGGAATTATTTTTTAACAATTAAGTTTTAACAGTTAAGTTTTAACAATTAGTTTGTATCAAAAAAATCAATATATTCACGAACGTTTCGTACAAATGCACTTTTTGCGTTAAAACAAAATTGACCTGAAATATGGCCGTATTTATGCCCACCTTATACATGCTCTAGTCAGAATTCTCTGACAGAAAGTAATTTCATTCTTCCTGTCAAAAAAGATAAATTTCAAACATTTGTTGTATATTTTTTTGTGATTTGTATTTTTGTCTTACATTATTGTTTTATCTCCTTGTAAAACACCTTTTCATAATTTAAATAAATCTATTCTCTAAAATGTAGTTGAATTTGCCGATTGGCTGCCACAAATTAAAAGATTTACTACTAGAATTATTAAAGAAATGATGGATATTGCTGGATGAGAACGCGAAAAGCGGTGCAATTTAAGGAAATCAACGCTACATCGATTCATAAATTCCAGTACAACAACCCGCCTTTCTCTTCCTCTCGCAACCGCTCTTTCAATTTTTCTCCCCGATCCCCTTCCAAACTCGCCTTTTTATCTCCCGGCGGTAGCCTCGCCGCCTACATTGCCTCCGCCACCCTTCTCGGCCGCGTTTTTTTCCGCAGAGCGGTCCGCCTGGCCACGTGACCTCGTGACACACGCGCCCGCGCCACCCAGGGGAGTCGTCCACGCGCTCGCAACGACACACGACCGACGTGACGCTGGGAAATTCCTCTGCGAGCGATGCACGTGGCGGCCCCTTTTATCATTATTAGCCCTCGGAATTTTAAGCGTGATAAGGGAGGCCTTTGCAACATAAAGAGGTTAAACATTAATCAATGCTTCAATCAATCAATTAAGGCAATGCTTTTTATTTTATGCCCGAAAGTGATATTGGCATAAAATAGCACCCAAAATTATTATATTATGCTTTTTCATTAATTATGTAGGAAATAAATGAATCTACTTTAAGCAGCAAGTAAGATGCTGCCAGCAAGTCCACTTCACCCGTTTTCAATAAAAAATTAAAAATATATCCTACATTTTATATTTCTCAACATCTTTATGTCAACGAATAGAGTACTACTTAAGCTAGATCTTGATGGATGTAAGTAAAAATGTAATAATATGTATAGTAATAAGTAAAAATGTATTGTAAGACATCTCACGTTTTTTTCTTAAAAATAAAATTCTAGGTAAAAACAACCGAAGAACTCAATTTTTTTCTAAGTGACACGTAAGCTTTAGAATGTTTGCGGTTAAATGAGCTGAATTTAAGCACCAGATTCTTAGTTGTAGTGCTCCATTTACGTAACACTACCAGCCTATCAGCTTTTCCGAAACTTCGATACTTTTCCGAATCAACAACAAAGTTGAAGATTTACATTTGCAATTATTAAAAGTATCAGAAAATTTCAATTGCCATTATTTCAAGATCGAGTTTTAAAGACCATATTTCATTAAGAGAGAACACATTTTTAAAATTGCCTCCATGTCAAAAAAAAATTACGCGCAAACCACTAATATTAAAAAAAATGTATATAGCCTAATTACAAAATCTATTTTTTTAGAATAGATCTGTATTTAAAGAACAAATGTGATTACGAAAAAATCTCTACATTAGTGTTATAGTTCCAGTCAGACAGGAAAAAATGAACATTTGTAATTTTCGAAAAAAGTGAAAGATCAACAAAAGTGAGACCTGTGTCATTTTTCAAAGCATACACTGCTCTAACAGACAAAAAATGCAATGCAGAAATTTAGAACCAGTTTTGAGGAAATGTTGCTCTATGTAGGCACTACACGCAGGATATTACTATTTATTATTTAGATATGAAAATGCACAGTACGTTTTTACTGTGGAAACATTGCCATTTACCCAGCAGCATGTAAAAACGTAATTCTGTCCTTTGCTCACGGAATTACGAACTAGGCGAGAAAAGTAAAAATTATTATTCTTAGATCTTAAATATTACATCGTCGACTGAGGTCATGTCTTTGGGACTTTAATCTTTATTTTTTGTGTTTTGGGGCGAAAAATATAGAAAAAAGTACTACCATATACCCGAAACTTTTATTTCGTAGACAAGAGATATAAAATATTATTTTCCCTTAATTTGTAAATAAAACTCTTCAGCTAAAATCAGTAAGCCATCACTCTAGAAGACAGTACAGACGGCAACCTGTACTCATTCAGTTTTACAGTTCTATCTTAATACAAAAATGTTAATTTTGGCAATTCATATGTATTGTCTACTACAAAGACATCTTCAATAAAAAAAATTCAAACGGCCCTTCATTCATCTTTAAAGGCAGAGAGTCTGCTTAATTCCCTTTATGGTTTGTTTCGATCGTAGATACGTCCATGTAGCGACAAACGCTGTCACACATTTAAGAGATGTGGAGAAGACATAGAACATGGATAAATAAAAAAGAAATAACACGAGGAAGCAAATAAAAAATTACGAAATACTTGAAGTAGCAGAAAGGAGGATGAAAAGGAAAGATCGTGTCAAAAAGAACGGAGTGAGAGGTAAACAGCAAAATATCAGAAAAATAAAGAATAAACAGCATACTAAAAGACTGTGTGTGTGAGAGAGAGAGAGAGAGAGGAAAAGAGAGAAATACAGAGAGGAGAGAAAGAGAGAAGAGAGAAAGAGAGAAGAGAGAGAAGAGAGGGAACAAGCAGAAGACAGAAAAGAACGGGACGTCGAGAGGGATAGAGGATCAAGTAGAAATGTAGACAGGAAGATTTAAAGGGAGATACCTCGAAAAAGAGAGCGAGAGTGGAAACAAGAATGCGCGAAAATGGCCAACCACAACCGCCGAAAAAGAAAGGGCTCGAGAGGCCGAGAGCGCTAGAACGTGAGCCAGAGAGCAACTGACAACGCCTCTCAAAATACCGCGCACAGGTTCAGGTGGGCGGGTGGGAGCGGCGCGGCCTTCCGGCTGCCCACGCCACGCGTCATATCGTGCGCGTTGCCAGGTTTTGCGGGCGGCGGCGCCCGCGGCGCGGCACAGCCCGGCGCGGCGCGGCGCGGCGGTGGGCGGCGGTTTTGCCCGGCGCGCACAAAACAGTGCCCGCTGCGCCACCGCACTGGGCGCCGAGGGAACCGCTGCAGGGGGCGACGGCAGTCGACCTTTGTGATCCCGACCTCGAGCCCTGGCGCGCTTCGACCCTGCCCCTCCTCGCCCTCCCCGCCTTGCCCGCTCCCCGCCCCCCAATACGCGCCTGCCCCGCCTGTCTGTCTCGCATGTCAGCTTTGCCTGTTAACCGTGATTGTCAGCCCCGTTTGTTAGTTCCGCCGGTTAGCCTCACCTGTTCGCCCCGCCTGCTAGACCCGCCTGCTAGCTCTGCCTGTTAGCCCCGCCTGTGAGCCCCCATCAGCCCGAATTGTCATCCCGATTGTTAGCCCTGTGTATCGAGTCCCACACATTGACCCACCTGTTTTTATCGCTTTGCTGCCTTGCCTACTTGCCAGATTGTTCGCCTGACTTCGCGGACTGGCTGCCCTTCGTGTCTGCCACGCCACGACTACGTTTCCTGCCTCACTCGGCTTCCCTACCCTGTTCAATTTCTTCGCCCCGTTCATCTTCCCAATCGCGGTCACCTTTCCAACTCCGCAACACGTTTGTTCGGACACGTAGGATATTCACACGCACATTTATGGAGAATTAAAATCGTTCTAATATATTTCAGTATGCGCATCTTCAAAAGAAACTTGAAAGTGTCTGTGAAAGCTTTTCTTTCTTTTCGATTCGTCCTCGTACATTTTATTCCACATCCTTGCATACAAATCACCGCGAATAAAGTAAATGATACGTCGTTAGAAAAGTCATAAAATGTGAGCAAAAGCTTGTATCGTGAATATTACGACACATTTAATATTCACAACTTTCCTTATATAGTTTCTAAATCTTTACAACAAGGTCTTAAGAAATATGATTGTCACAAATTTACAACGAAACTTTATACATCCTTTCTAAAGTGACTTCTCTGGGATCTATTTTCTTCAATTTTCGGTAGGAATTAAAGGGCAAGAGAAATGAACCATTAATGAAACGTCCCCATCTTAGATGGGATGTAATTTTTTTATAATAGAGCAGTAAAATTATTCACTGTATGACTACAGTATGTAAATTTGGAGGTTTCACTACAACTGGGTGTTCAGGATTTACTCAGTACAATAAAGTATTTAAAATTGAGGTAATTCTGTATTATTTTCTAGTAGTGGTCAATTATATTTATTAACAATGATTCATTAATACCATCTGTACCTGCAATGACCTCAAAAAATGAGCAAGGACTAATGAATAACCAATCAAAATGTCGTCGGAAATATTGGTTTCTGTCGATTTTAATAGATAAAGTTTCACGCCATCTCAAAAATGAACCGCCAAATTACCAACAGTTTATTAGGCTTTCACCATTATCAGATTTTACTCCAATATTTATGCCTAATTACTGATTGCTTGATTTGTATCAGGCCGCGAACGTTTCTAGGATGCGATGAAATTCGTCATTTCTACAAACTGAAACACATTCTTAGGCATTATCTGATTTCATTAATCACAATTGTCGCAAATGTGAAATTATGCATAGTATACGTATTTCTGTTATGTTGTTTCATCTCAGTGATCTGGCAGAATATGAATTATACTTTGCACGGGCCCATGTATTTATAGTAACGTTAGTGATGCGAATATGGCCAGTGCAGGTAATATATCCACGTAGCGGCTATGTTGTTAGCTGAAAATGTTTAGCTTAGATAGTACTAGCATGCTGTCGGGGTGAGCGTAAGAAGCACGTTAACCTCCTGCCAGGTTGGTTGACTCGCGCATTCGCACTCTGGAGTCTCCATGGTCAAGTACGTGTCGAACAACCTTATAACTTCTTTCCAGGTGCCTTTATCATTAGTGAAAGAAGGAAGTAGTATATTGACAATATACATCAACGTCTAACGCAGTTAATAAGCGATGTAAGCGATAAACGCCGTTAAATTAGCTCAATTTTGTACCAACGTGGGAGAGATTTTATAACATTTTGTTTTTCCTGTCAATATGGCCAAGGGTGATTGGCATTTTACTAACACACGACCATATGAACGTCATTCTCCAGCAATAAACACTCGTTCTATTGTTTCAAAAGAGGATTTATTTTGAACTGTCTGATGTATTATCAGACGACGTTCAAAGCAATCCATCAACTTCCAGAGAAAATAATAAAATGGCAGAAAAAGCAAAAGATATCCTGACAAAAAGAAACACGTTTCCATGAAGAAAATCTAACAAAACATGTAACCACAGGAGGAAACATCCTGCAGAGAAAAACTGCGAAAGCTGATATTGTTATGTTTGCTGTAAGGAGGCAGTTGAGGACATGCGTCGACGCAGTGTCAGCGGGAAATTTATTTCTTCTCAACTTCCAATTGATTGAACTATTTATTTTTATATTTGTAAGTTTTCAAGGAATTACTTACGTTTTTAAATTTGTATAATGAAGTCTCATTGTAGATAATACTGAATTTGTTACGAGTAACCCAGAAATCCTTACGTTACTGAAATCATGTCAGCCCGTATGTTAGTAAAATTAGACGGTAAGAGGATATTTTATATTATATAATATTAGTATAGCTAGCCCTAGTTCCATGCTCCAAGAAACTAGTTAATCTGTCAATGGCCATAAAACCTGCATGTGGGCATATTACCTTCACAATGCAAAGTTTTTGTAAAACAACAACAAAATATTCCTGAATCACTTTTTCGTGATATATCTGTTTCATATTTAAGCAAAAGTGTTACATTTCATAACGATGCTGTTAATTTGGCCAAATGTTGAAATATATATACTGGAAAATTTTAGGCGTTGAACGTGAACGTATTATCTTCATATACCTTGTATTTAAAGTTGAAGATTGCGATAACATAACCGACCTTTCCAGAAAGCAATATTGTATTTGTCGTTTTCAACACTTAAATCTGCAATGATCACCTTGGAACAGTATGTTGGGGGAATCATTTCTTACCCGTCAATCCAAAATAATTTTACAGAATCTGCGAAATCAACCGCCAAATTGGCAGCAATTTCTAAGACTTCCACAATTATCTGTTTTTATGCTGATGATGCTAACATGAATTGATGCGAATTTTGTGCGTTTGTGCAAAGTGCACACATTCCTAATTGTTTCATCACATTGACGTGGCAGGATATGAATTTCATCGTTTTGCACGGGCGCGTACATTCACAAAGGTCCGTCTGACTGCGAGTTCATTAGGTGCAGTCAAAGTCCATGCCTTTCCAGCATTCTGGTACAAAGGGTGATGCACATTGATTTCCCAATAGAATGTTCGACTGTGCAAATTTATCCAATATCGGCGGCGTCGGCGCTTTTGAGGCCAGCCGAAATAGAATGTCAAACAATACGTCTCACATATGATTTCAGAGGCACCGTGAACACTACTGTGAGTATATTTGCCCTCTAGGCATAGGTATCTAATAATGTTTAATGTTTTCTTTCACAATAAAATATGGCCACATGTCATGTAAATATAATTTTTTGCTGTGACCATATTTAAAATATGCAAACTAAGCAATACGATCAGAAAATAAATTCACATAATTATATGTTGACAGTTATTCTCATTGCATGGAATTATATTTTTGCGATATACGGATTTCGCGATATTTGTCATATACGGATAATGAGTGATGTAAGACTGGGAAAATATATTCTCACTCTAGTTATATAATTAAAAATTGAGAACAATTGGCTTATTGAAATGGAAATATATTTCAAGTAAATCAACATTACAGAAAAAATGACACAAGATACGTGTAAATTCAAAACACTACATGATAATCATATAGTTGTAGGGAAATCCAAGTAAGAAGAAGAACAGAAGAGCATAGAAGCAACAGAGAAATTAAGTCCCAATTGTTGGTATAGTTTCAGTTACAAGACATCGAACAAACTTCCAATTTATTTAACAATAAATATTTTGGATTACGCACAAGTATATTGATTTACATAATGCTTTATTCTTAGCATCTTTCTTGATTATCGTTACACAAACATGTTCAATTACAGCAGCCAATGAATCATAGAACACGTTTCTTTTTCAGCATGGAAGTTGGTTTTCGTAAAATGCAGGAATTCTTCGTGTTTTCACCTCCTGATCGTAACGTCTGCGACACTACGTGACAGAAGTAGTCGTTGAATTTCCAGGATTTTTCCAGTGAATTTTCTTTTACAGCTGGTGATAATATCGTACAAGTAGAATTAGCGTACGAGAAACATGAAACACAAAAACTTCGCGGCAGAGCAATACTGTTGATTTCACAGAAGAATGAGGAAAGAAGGATAGATTTCTGGAAGACACAAGGAAGCGAGGTGAAGGTGCAATAAGTTGGGGCTAGTGGGGGATGGTGGAGTTGTTTGTAAAGTGAGGATGAAGGAAAAGTAAAGTGAGGCTTGGGTGAGTAGATGAGTTGACGATAGGGGACGGCTGAGCGATATGCGAATAAATGAAGGAGCGAGCCAGTAGAAAAGAAGATTAATATGAAAATGAGTGATTAAACGAATGAGATAGAAGGCATATGGGAGAAGGGCCAAACTGGTGAGAAAACAAGTAGCAAAGCAAGGGTCGGTGAATAGGAAATGTGCGAGTAGATGCGTGTACGCATAGATGGCTGCTTGGAGGGGGGTGAGCGAGTACACTAGTGTATGAGTCAGTTTGTCGATGCGAGCGTGAACAGATGAGTGGATACATGGACGAGTGAGAGAGTAGATGAGTGGACAAATATCTAGGTGGATGAGTGGGCTAACAGATGAGTGCGAATAGTTGAGTGGATGAGTTAGTGAATAAATGTGTGGGCGAATAATGAGTGGTTGCGGGGGTGAATGGCCCAATGTGTGAGTGGATGTGTCGCGTGGCGACACGCAGCGGAAGGTGGGCGATCAGCCGCCGCTGCCGTAGCTGTTTCTAGTCAACCGCCGCTTCAGTAGTTATTTAAAAAGGACGCCTCCGGCGTTCACACTCCCTAGTGTTGCACCTTCCGCCCTTCGACGATGCGGTCCAATCGCTTCTCCACGCTGACGCTATCACCAAGGTCCAAGCCGCCTCAGACGTGTAAGTACAATAAATATATCTATGAGCTGTCTCTGAATTGAGCATTTCTCTCCTGCCACGAGTTCGTACAAGATTTCCTTCTCTCCTACCGGCAAAGGTGGCTCAGGGCATCAACTGATGTCACAGCGGTGCCTCAGACGAGAACTCCAAGGGTTCGACTCCCGACATGGTGGCAGGATTTTCGACACTAGCTGGCAACTTGGTCGAGTTTAGGCGTTCCATGCCCTATCCTCACCCCATTTTTACACACTCATACACACTCACTCACTCACGTGCACTTAAGTATCACAGTTGTCGGGAGAGCAGTCGGAAGATTCACGTTTGTCCCAGCTTGAGCAGTACCAAGTGGTGAGAAATCCCAGGTTGGGGAAAATTCACGCAAGCCGACGAAGGTGAGCGCCGAAGACAACCACTTTCCGCGATGAATGTGTGCACTACACTTACAAGGATAATGACCCAGTCATTTGACGAATCCAGAATCACTAATCAATGCTTCACACCCAACAACTCGCGGCAGTTGAGTGAGTGAGTGAGTGATCAATGGCAGGCAGTGGGCTGCGTGGCCGAGTGGTGTGGCGACTGAGCGGGCGAGGGGGCGGGGACACGGGCCGGGGGTCAAGGGCTGCGAAGCGGCGCGGGGCGTGGCCGGCGCGCGGCCGCAGGTGGCTTCGTGACGCGCGGGATGGACAGGTTTTCCCGGGCGGCAGGGGCCGCCGCGTGACAAGTGCGCGCCGCTGACCGCCGCCTCATCCATCTGCGCCGCCGCCCCCCTCTTTCTCTCCACCTCCTCCTTCCTCAGCCCCCCCCTCCCCTCAGGCTCTTCTCCCGAACACACACCTCCGGCCCACACGCTCACCCCGCCCTTGACCCGCGATCTCTCTTCTCCCCGTCGCACTCCTCTTGCTCCGTCGGCCTGGACCGTCTCGTTTAGTTTTCTGCACTGCACCTGTATTCCTTCATCCGTCCTCACTAATCTCAAACTCTTGCCGACCCGTTACCTACACTTCTTTACCTCCATCTTCATCCCTCGCTAGCCCATTATACTGTAATTTATTTTGCAGTTAAGTTTTTTCTATTCTTCTAATCTTCATCACTTTCTGAATTCTACTGCTCTCTGCACCATGCCCGTCCTCACCAAACTGTACCTGTCACTGCAGTGTCACTGCAGTGCCTCTGACCTAAAGGACAAAGGTTTGAGTCCTGACGATGGCAAAAGTTTCGACACTAGCTTGTCAGCTAAGTCGAATTCAGTCGATGACCAGAGGAAAATTCTAGCAGCCGGCTGCTCTGATCGGTAGTTTTCCGTGCTTTCTCCGATCAACACCAGGCGAAAGGCAGAGCAGTATCCTAACAAACGGACCACGGACACCGCGAGATCTTTCCTTCCTCTTCCTCGTCTTATCCTCACCCCTTACTTACACACACTTAGACTAACGTGCACTTAGACTACCACAATGGCCGGGAAATCTGCTAGGACACGGGTCGGGAGCTTAGAGTTTGCCTCGGCTGTAGCGGCGCCTCGCTGATGGGAGATACCAGGGTAGGAGAAAACCCCGCTGGCCGACGTGGGCCGGCACCGGATCTCGCCATTCAGCGGGGGAAAGATCACCGCCTCCAGCAGAAAAATCATGAACTACATGTATGCGACTAATGATCTTAGCGTTGCCGCCCGGAATCAATAACATCCAAACAAATAACTAAATTATTTTCCTCCCTGGATCTTCCTACACAATGGACCTCCTGAGAAGACGGCATGCACAAACGCCTATTTCGATACGGAACCAGATATTTCGACATGGAACGCGTTCCTTCAAGCCGTATGAACTCGTTTTGTCACATTCACCGAAGTTATACTTTGACTCGTATCTCCTGTTCCCATGTACTCCTTCCAATTTGCTTCATGTGCCTTCATGCATCTCCTTCCAATCCACGTCCACATTCTCTATCTTTGAATAAACCCCTTTTTCGTTTCCATCTAGATTATTTCATTCATTTGCATTCGCCTCCATTCCCTCATTTTTATCTCTCCTTTGAAAATATAATTTTTTGCTGGTCCATTCTCAATGCTACATTTTCTTATCAGATATCACATGTCCACTCTTCAAAATATCCATTTCTTTATCATATTATCACTCAGTTATTCTCTTCCGACTACTACATCCTCTTCTTTAAACTTATTTACCATACCCCCACATACTTCTTAGTTTTACAATCCCCTTCCATCAACGTCCGCCGCAGCCTATTTTACCAGTCTAGAATACAAATCTTGATGATATTATTCCAGTCAATTCTTTAGAAGTCTCTCATTTCAACTTCACTTCCCTTTTAATCCCACTATTTCTACTAAAGTATACCGCACCTTCACGCGCAAACCTCTCAAGACCCACATCTGCATTGGCTGGGTTCTTTATTCTACAGGTTTTATTTTTATTCTTTTGTATGCTATTACTTCTTCTCGAATCCTGGATTCTCACTTTCTTCACTGATACTTCCCTACAGTTTCCCTTCTCAGGATTCTTCATTTCGTTTCCTATTCCGTCCTATCTTTCTAGAAACGATTTTTAATTATTCCCTTACCTAGATATTCTTGTATTTAATGCCTTTTTTCTTTCCGTTTTTCAACCCCGACCTATCCTTCTAAAAAGTTGTTTATCCCATCGTTCTTAACGTCATATCTACTCACTTTCTTTTGGCATACACCTCGCCTATCTTTTCACTACAGTTCACACTCTTTCACAACACTATATTGTCACTGCAGCAACTTTGGCTGGGAGATCCTAGGGTTTGATTCCCGACTGTGGCCTACTTTCCACAATATATAGTCTCTGTCTGTAGGAGAATACTAGTGGCAGGTTGGTCTTATCGGTAGTTTTGTCCAATCAATACCAGACGACTGCTGGAGATGTATCCTTACAAACGGGCCACGCACCGTGCACGATCTTCTTCTCTCCCCTTAAACACAGACATTTACATCCATACTCCAGCTGAAGTGGCGTCGCGTTGGACCTCGCAATGCAATATGTAGGCCAGCGCCTGATCTTATTTTCCAGTGGAGGAGGAAAAAAGTTAACTTCCAAGCTAAACCATGCTCTATACTCGCGAACGATTTACCGAAGTATTTTACGCGCCTGGAAACAAACGTGAATCGTCTCCGGTAATAGTCAACTTCTGGAGACTCACATTTTTGTTCTCTATATTTGAAGTTCACTATATCCGATAATATACAAATTAAACAGAATTTCTCCTAGATACTTCAGAGTTCGTGCTCTCTCCATACTCGATTCCGCATTGTACGTCTCTAAGCATCGTAATAAAATCTTTACAATATGCAATGCCTCTTGCACTGCTGGAACACCATCCTTCTGTCTGAAGGCTGCCGCACCTAAATTTCCAGGACTCCCTAATTTTCAGGATGTATTTCCTACGCTCGTTATAGCCAAGGTTCAGGTTCATTATAACCGAATCTTCTTACGCTTATTTGTAATGTAAGTGAACCTAGACCAGTGACCTATAACGGGACCAGTGACAGTTCACTATAACCAAGTGTTCACTATATCCGAGTTCACGATAACCGGAGTCGAGTGTATTCACTCATTATAGAACCACACACTCTCCATCCACTGTGACATATTTCGTCCCGCCCCATCGTTCGGAAACCTCCCCCGCTCTCCCATTCCCCAAGCCCCTCCTCTCCCCTCCCCTCCCCACGCACCGCCGCCTGCGCCGTGCCACGCGCGCTGTCGCGTGCCTCCCCGCGGGCAGGTGCCATCGCCCGGGGACCTCGCGCCATGGAGAGCTGCTCCGCGTCCCGGAGCGCCCGGGTCAGCGCGGGGACGCTCCCAGCCAACCGCGCGGCTTGATGGATGCAACGCGGGCTCCATTTTGGACGATGTGACGGCGCGTTTAGTTTACGAAACATTGTTCATCGAGCGAGATATCTGGTCACTCGACGACTGTTAAAATACGAGCTTTGGCTGACACTATAACGGTCGAATAGTGCGTAGTTAACTCATGCAAACTTCTAGTATTTTGTGTTTAATAACTGGAAATTTCTTTTTAAAAATTGGGTTCAGTTTCGAGCCAGGAAATATTTTTACTTAATAAAATTGTAGATACCTAGACTTTTTTCTGATTGTCAATATATTTTTTATATTAATAAAACGTATCGAGTGTTTTATGAGAATCCTATATTATAATCAATTACACGACGTTTCGTAACATGATTAGTTACATCTTCTGGTTAATACAGGAACTATTGTTCTGTTGTCTTACACCAGTAAGTTTCACCAGTAGAAAGTTACAACAGTAGAATACTCGAAGACACATTGTGGAGATCTCTATGTATTACACCCTAATGGTGTTCTAAAATAATTAACGAATTTAAACGGACACCACGGCACCTTGGGAAGTAGTAACTACAGCATAAATACTGCGAACTATTTGGGCATGATTTTGGATTCAAAGCTGTGCTGGAAGGCTGCGCACGTCAAAATAAAGAATGCGGAACACAATTTGAAAATCAATAACGTGTACGGGGTATTGTGCAGGGAAACTCAGTTGTCCGTTTATAACAAATTTCTAATATACGAGTGCTAAAACCAATACGGGCGCATGTGAATCAGCTTTGGGGCTGTGCCAGGAAAGTTCATTTGCAGAAAATACAGAAAATTCAGAATCAGATACTGTGCAATGCGGTCGATTCCCCTATTTATATGCAAAAGGACCGACACCAGTGACCTGAACATAAAGTCAGAAGAAGAAGTAATTAAAGAGTATGCAGTAAGACGTAAGCGACGTCTATTGAGTCAGAAAAACATTGAGACATCGAAACTTGATACTACTAAAAAATTAAGAAGATAAAAAAGAACGAAACCTACTGATTTCTGTAGTGTGATTTACTTCCTGGAATGATCTCTGAAGTTGGCCAAGTGTATCACAGAACCTGTTAATATTTATATTGTAAGATCTAACTCTCGTTACCTTCATTGTAGTTGTGTTCATTCATTGATTTTTAAAATAAGTGAATCAATTCCTCGGTTAAGTCTCTTAGATGCAAACGCAAAATATAAATAGAAGGAAAAGTTAGCATTTTAAAGTAATTAGGGTCAAGTTAATTTCTCACAATAAACATTTCTATAAATAAAATTTCTTTTCTAATATTTGAAACATTTTCATTCAATTCAATATTCTAAAAACGTTTAAGGTTCTGGTGAATCTCGTTAGTAAAGAAGTATTAATTTTACAACCTTTTTTCATTTAATTCTTTTTAATACTTATTTTTAGAATTAATGGCGTGATGACATTGCATTTTTATGAACTTTGTAGAAACATCTTATACATAATTATGATCTAAATTCTTATCAAATACATCGTAACATCGTAGTATATATTCCCTGGGCAAAAGTAGTGGAAATATTCAGATCCGGTTCGAAAGATAAGAAGAATCAAAAGAGACAAATTCTCTTTTCCTATTAATTCTCTCCTATTAGTAATATTAATGAAACACGCATTTGGCAAAAAGCGGAGCAACGCAAGGAACACTCAGGCCATATTACAAGACTTTACATCCCGCACGACATCAATAAAGACTGGAGGAGTTTATTAAACATCGAATTCTTGCTTCAATATAAATTAACTAACTTCCGCTATCGCACTCATTCATTAAACCTATTACTTGTTGGGAGGTATAAGTTTTCATTACGGTATAATAAACAACAAACCCATTCCAACACATCAATAGGGAAGCTTTAAACCCCAAAACGAGGTAGGAGGAGCTCAAATCTACACTCTCACCGAGACCGGTTTTTGCACATTTACAAATCACCCAGAGCAACTGCACGTGTACACGTATCCAGTGTCGGCGCGACGCCAATAGGTTGAATGATAAACCCAACAAATCCCGCTGAAATCGTGAACGAGAACCGGGACAGGGATTCGTTCACTTGGCTTCGCCGCTTCCGCTGGCCGCGAGCGGCGGCGAGTGCCGGCGGGGGACTCCGAAATTGGAAGGTCGATTGGCCACCGACGAAAACAAGTGACGACTGGCGGGCGGCCGCAGGCCTTGACCCCGATGCGCCGTCCGCCGAGATCGATCTCCGGGGCAAACACGCGATTTAAGGAGCGACGGCAGTGGCGGTGGCGATGTCTACGCGGCGGCGGCGGAGGCGGAAGTGGTGGCAGAGTCGGAAGCGGTAGCGGAGGAGGAGGCGGAAGCGCAGGCGGAGATGGAGGTGGTGGCGATTGCGGCGGCAACGGACTCGTTGGCGGAGGCGGAAGTGGAAGCGGAGGTGGCGGCAGCGGGTGTGGCGGGGGCGACGAAGGTGTTGGCGTGGTTCATTAATAAATATAATATTTAAAAAATCAGGGCGGCAGGCCCAATGCCACACGAATTTTCTCGTTTCTGGTTACGACATATCTAATATGGGATGAACTTCGAAAATGTATTCATTCTAATTACTTTAAGAACATATTTTTCATATAAATTTAGAATAATGATTGAATCGACATTTGAATAATCCAGGAAACGTTTTAATGCGAGTTGAAATTTGTATTCTTCCCAATAAACGTGTCTTATTATTAGTTTCGTTTATTTGGTTTCCTTAAAACACTGTCAATTCTTCATGTTGCAACACAGAATATAAACTTCTAACGGGCAGAATATTAATAAAATAAGAATAAGCAAATGTTGCCTAACGATGCAATCAAAAGATGAAATCTGCCCCATCTCGCGTTTAAAATGTGAAGAAAATAATGAGCAATAAATGTCATATCACTTAAATAATACTAAATAATGTCTCCGGGAATTAGAAGGTTTTGAAGATAGTTAGTTGAGACTTCATTTTCTTCAGCAAAAACTACATTGGCATGTATGTAAATGCACTTATTATATTCGCATAAATAAAAAATTGAACATTTACTTTTGAGAACAACTGAGAATTTTTCACGCATAAATAAAATATTTTATAATATAAATTACATTGTAATAATCATGACGCAAGCATTATGGCAGTTCGATATCAACTTTTTACACCCCAGATTTTGATGGTTCATTTTTTGTTTGCAGAAAATATCAATTTTAGTCGCAGATGAGCACTTTTAATACACATACACAATTATCTGAACAATGTTAGCATGGAGACAAAATATTTCCATATTACTTCAAAATGCGTAAAGTGGTCGATTGCACAGTTTAATATTATTTATTCGCTTTGAAAATGTTTATCCCTCATTATTTTTATATTTTAAATACCACGAACGAGAGATCGAGAAAAAACATTAACGGCAGCCCTAGTAAACATAAAAAGTCAGTCGTAGTAAATGCGAGGACGATCTGTGATGTACATTTATATTTCTGACGGGCGTGATATTGGCTTATCAAAAATTATGACACGCCATTGTGGGCGGAAAAACACTCAGTCGAATAGAGAATCGCCCTGGATTTAACTGTTTTTTTGAAGATCTGGAGAAGATGTCTACTGACGTCATACTTCGCGAGCCATTTAGCCTCCATACCTGGAGAAATAAAAACTATATGGCATACGGACGACATAAACCTGAGATCAGATCCAGCACAGATTTTTGAAAGCTCCTGTAAGTGCCCCAAGCGCTGCTTTCGCATGTCACTAGAAAACCACTTACGAGAGGTGTTGAACAACCCGAAAAGGAAGGGCTCTATCTGCTGCGTACTGATATCACCCTTCCATTTTGATAAAAGTCTGTGACGAGTATGGAGAATTTTCCTGAGGAAGGTGAACGATCTAGTAAGTGGAGAAAAAGTTATATCCACGTTTTTGCAAGAACAATTGAGTAGGTGATTTTCAAAAAAACTCCAATCCAATGTTTGTGAAAATGAGTAGAGCTAAACATTTGAAACACATGAATGAACATCATGAAATAATCTTTGCCACGTTTACGAGTATGTTCGTTAGTTTTTACTAAGCAGTGTGTTTACCTGCTCACTATGAATGGACTACATCCGCAGAGGTGTTTTTCCAGAGATATGCACACAGTGCTAATAATGAGTTGCTAAAGAATCTCTTTATCGCCTCTCAGTAATATATTTTTAAAACATCTCTCATGAGTTCTTCTTGCGATGGTACTGGAAGATATATAATCGCACGAAGTCTAACTTTATATTTTACTTTCCCTAAAACACCTATTTTACTAAGGAACCCTAATATTAAACACATCGATAAAAATATATTGTCTATCCGAGAAGAGCCTCGAGCCTCGAAAGAAATCATGAGGTAACTTCCTCTCATAGATAAAATGTCTTAATTTTTTATGTAATGCGGTATATTATTATTTCGTTCTTGTTTTAAACATAGTATAGTAACCTCAATGTTTATGACGAGATAGCAAAACCCGGCAGATGTTATCCTGCTCTCCTTCTCTCTCTCTCTCTTTCCCCCTTGTCATTCTTTCCCCGTCTCTTTCTCTCCATTTCTCTCTCCCTTTCCCCTCTCTCTCCTTTTCACATCTCTCTCTACTCTCCATCTTGCGCCTCCAGCTCCTTCCGTTTTCGGCCCCATAATAATGAACCTCAGATTGATTGGGAATTGCATTTAACTGATGTGCTATCTTGTGGTATCTAGTAACCATCTAGTAATGTTACAATAATTGAACTACATCTATATCTTTTGCGCAAGTGCAAGCAATATGTTGACAAAGTTTTATCGCACTCGGATTAACGATACGGCATCACATAAAATACGAACAAACAAACATTGATTTTTATGTTAGATATTTTATTCTTAATTGGAAACCTTCCCCATTTCTACCTAGTTTTTCTCCTCGATTACAAAGTCGTCGTTATTATCTCCCTCATGGAAAGTGCGGCAGTGACGGAAATTCCAGAGTTTGCTTGTCGAGCAGCTTTCGTGAACGCCTCCGCATTTCGTGAACGCCACAACGAGCTCTTTCCAGTTTGGACTCCCTTCGACGCATTAGGATAGGCGTTGATAATCCCAAGGGACGGGAGGGTGGAGTGACAGGCTTTTGATTTCACCGGGTAATCCGGACGGCTTCCAGGATTATTTTAATGCAAATAAAATTGATTCCGCTGAAAATTGCGGATTAGCACTCTCGTTTGGAAAAAAAATCCGGTCGTCGGCTGTCATCGTGGCCGCCGGGCCATGCGGCTGAGCGGTTCGATTGTCTCTTGTCAGCGTGGCGTCCTCGGTTTCCGATTAAAAATCGCGTGAGGTAGCGTTTGGTATTACGGAGGGTTGCAAGAGGCTTCGATTTCTGCAAAGGTGAAGAATGACAGATGATGAGATTTTTTATGAAATTCTGAATCGAAACCAAATGTACGAAGCGAAGTGATTTTGATGATGCAATGCTTCGTGAACGGAAGTTATTGAGTATCGTATATTTGAATAGACAAGAGTTTTTTCTTGATCGCCGTAATGTTTCCAGACCTAAAAGTATAGAGGTCTTTGGATTCACTGTTCAGATTGTGAGGTGGCATTAGAAAAGGTTGCAAATGTGGTAGATCTTTGCGAAAGTGAGATTATGATGTGCTGCGATCTTTGCGAGAACTGTAAAGAGAATACAGATTAAACAGTTGGGTCGTCCACAGTCCGATAAACATAGTGACACTTCAAGGTGACAAACTAGACGGAGAACGGGACACAGTCATCCAATCGGGAACTTTGTTACCAGGCTCTAATGTCTGGTTGTGGAACTTTCGATTGAATGACAAAGTCCCCCTCTTATTCCACCCTGTAGCCTTAATAAATATCACTGTATTTAAATCGGGGTTTAAAACAAAGATTGGACTTCTAAAAATTGATACACTGAACATTTTAGAAGTTTTTAAATTATGATTACATAGCTCTCAGTATTTTCAGAAAAGTATGGGATTTAATAAAGAAATTGAGAACAAATCTAGAACGCGTACTGCATGACAATCATTAACAATAATTGGAATTAATATAGGTATTTGTTTTCTCTTAAATAATGTAGTTACTTTTACTAACGTTATGTCAGCGTGATATTTTCAGTCTAGAACTGAAACACTTGGGGTTGGGAGGGCTTGCAGTTCGATTTTTCCAGGAGGGGTGTAATAATATTATGAGAATTTGCGAAAACTAAAACATGTCCATCTGTAAAGAAAGGATCGTTAACGCCAGTAAACTCCATTTTGCCCATTATTTAATATAGTTGATACCGTTCCACATTTTTTTCTAAAACTACGTAAACGGATGATGATATTAATCTACAACTTCATTTACACTCATTGAATGAACCAAGAATTGGAAAAATATTTATTTGTTTATGTTAGTTAAGTGAATGAAAGTGTTAAATCAATATGTTAAAGAGTAGTGATTCATCGTTTTCAGATTATGGGTAAAATAAAATGAGTAAAATGATAGTAATGCTGGTTATTATTACTAGATATGACTGTTTAATTCACGTATCACATTATTATTAATCATGTTTACATTTTTTATTAATATGAACGAAAGTTACAAAACATCCTTGACATACATTCATGACTAATTTTCTGGAGGTAAGGCGATGATGTAATGATTGTGCTACAAAAAACAACTTTACGAAATATTTAATGCATCGAAAAGTCCATGTATGATACTGATATACGATAATATTAATTTACATTCATTGTTATACCTTCGTCGGCACAAAATTACCTTTGAACAACGTTGTGCAAAGTCTCCATCCAACGAAGTACCACTCCAAAGCAACGTGCACTGGAAATCGCTTTATCGGCTGTAAAAGGAGTCGAGCGCCACCTGATAAATTTCTCCTGCCGACGCGTTTTTCTCAGTCGCTCTTTACGACTTCGACAGCAACAACTTGGCGCTTAAACCCGCATGAAGCTGCTGCGGGCTGGCTGGCGTCGACGCTGAGGCACACAGGAAGAGTGGGAGGTGGCCGACATGGCGGGCGGATGTGGAGGGGTGGCGGACGCGGAGGGGCGGAGGTGAGAGACGGACGTGAAGGGCGCTGTTTCGGAGAAAGTGAAGAGAAGGAAATAGATAAATAGAGTGTGGAAGGAGATTGGAAATAAAAGGGGCGGATGTGAAGGGGTGGAGGATGTGAAGGAGTGGTGGACGTGAAGGAAGGCGACATGGAATGGGCGAACATAACAAGAGGATGTCGGAAGGTGGTAGATGAGGGTGTGGTAGCACGTGAAGACAGGCGCT
>BOPP01000013.1:5299850-5311574 GCA_017312745.1 Gryllus bimaculatus
CGCGCCACGAGATTTTTCTATCTGAGAACGTTTTGACGTCGCAAATTGTCAAGCGATACCTTGCAGCATGTGCTCTTATTATCACGTGTGGTGGAGATTCTAACCTTGTCGACTGGAGCACGAATTCTAAGGGAGTCATGCGCTCGAATTGGTCTGATAGTTTTTTCGGCCGGATGGCACGGGATGCGCGGGGAGTCGAGCTAAGGCTAAGATATCGAGCTACTGTACCTCAGCGGTTCAAGGTTTTGGTTTAGCTCCTTCTGCTATTACTGGGCTCTTACAGGAACTTTTATGTATCACTCGCTAATAGTAAATGGTACATGAATCATACGTACTCGAAAAATCGCTAGGAGATTACGATTAGAGGAGCTCTCGCTGGGTCGGGGGCATTGCCCGTGGTGTGAAGACAATAAGATACCTGGTCGAGGATTGGGCCTGTTGGTCTTGATGGCCGGTAGCGTGTATGAGGGCGAGACGTCAGATCTCACATGCGTGCTAGATCCAGTGGGGGGTTAGATTAACTAGTTACTCAGCTCACAAAGAACGAAAACTTGTGACTGTCTGCAAAACTCGGTTTCTCGCTAATGACGTGCTATGATAGTGTAGACAGATGATGAGACAGATATGAAATATTTTATGCAATCAATTATCACTCGGCTATCCTAGTTTAAAAGCCAACTATCGCAATCACCCGGAAAGGTGATATTGGTTTGTTCAGTATTGGTTGATGAAATGCACTATGTCACTTTCGTTCGCATATCACGGGTAACGTTATTTGCAGTCAGTTAGGCACATAATGTCTTACTCTTTTTGTCCACTTTATGCACAATTACTGTATAGTTTCTTTTCGTCTGAAGCTGTTGCTCCGCGAATTTCGTCACCTGTCTGTTGCGAGGACTAGAAATACTGCGGGTATACGAAACGCAGTTGTCTGTTGTGAGATTCGTAGAGCTGTGGTCAGGTAATTGAAGTGAGGATTGTGCTTAGCACAGAGAGGTTATGCGAAATATTGTGGTTATGTCGTATTATTGCTCGAATAGTTGCACGCAAGTGATAGAACACTAGTGTGTCGACTGCGTTCAGTATTTCTTTGAGTATGTCGTGAGTAAGTGGGATAAGTGAAGATTAGGTGGTCAGTTAATTAAACAGCTGCTGTGGGGTCCGTTTCCAGCAGACGAGTAAATCAGCAAATGTCTCACTACAGAACAATGCGGGTTTGGAATGATAGGCGCACTTGGTGCTGAGTGGTACGAGGGTGGCAAGTTCGCGAGATGCTAGGGCACGCGCGGAGTTTAAGTCTTTCAGCGGTGGTCCAATCTCGATGCATAGAACTTGGATATTCGATCACGGGCATACGATAGTATCTGTCTGGCTCTGGGAACTATCTGGGTGCGGGTCTGAACTCGGGCTTGGCTCTTATCTTATCCTTCTCATCTGTCATGTATCCTTCGAACTAAATACCTCTATTGCTCACATTAATATAGGCACACACTGATATATAACATATGCAGAAGATTGGGAGCACTCTAAAAACTCTGACTTACGGACATTTTAGAGAGATGCTTGTCTTAATCAATGTGACAGTAGGCGTGGCTGCAGTCAGCTGTTGAGTAGATCAGATGATTGAGTATAGGTATAGGATTTATAAAGAAATTGAGAACAAATTAGAAGCGTAGCTGCATGACAATCCATTAACCAGCATGAAGTTCGAATTCGGTAGTGTCGCGCTCCGATCCGGCTTACTCTTAGAATTTGGAGGTACAGATCGATACGTTACTTTGGGATTCATGTCAGCAGTTCCGAATACTGTATAACCAAGTCTAGCACATCACGGGAGCTTAAAACATCTTGGGCGTTGGGTGGCTAATCGATCTGTTCGATTTTTGGTGGTACCGAGAAGGGTCGCTAATGAAATATTACAACTTGGAGATCATCGAATAGTTTGGCCATTGCTGAAACTCATAATGCATACATGTTCCATCGTCTCGTAAAGATGTCAATTTCAGTTTAGAATTCCTCGAGTATGCTTTATAAAAATCAATCTAACAGCCTTAATTCCGAGCGACTGGCATATGCTCTGTGAAGTGTCGAGCACCATTGCCGCTATTCCGTCTTCCTTTCAGTGCGCCGGCCTCGCGCATCACATCGGCTCTCCAGACGCTTCAGCCGCCAGTATACAAGCTGCCATGTGCCATTATTTAATATAGGTTGGGAGCGTACCAGGTCTCCGGGACATGTGTTATGGTGAGAATCTAGCGGTAGAGCAGACTCGAGATACTGACATCTGAGCAACTGGTTCATTCTACACTCATTGCGCGGTACAGCGAGCAAGAATGGGACGAAGAATTATCATTCTGGTCTAGTTAGTAGTTAGCTAAGTGCAGTCGCAAAGTGCTAAATCATACTCAGGCGGCGCATTTTAATAGTACTGTTAGTGACTGCACCGTTCACTTCAGTGATATGTGTAAAGCGATATGAAGCATCGCAGTCGGGCAGGCGTGTGGCGCGGACGGGGCGGCGGAACATGGCTGAGTGCATCGGCGGATGGTATGACGGCTATGACAGACTATGAACTGCTTCTTCACGTCGGTTCCACGCAGGTCACAGCTCGCAGTGCATGCATCTCGACTTGTTAATACATTTTATCTGCGTGTCTATCACTCATCGAATCGAAATGTGATAATCAGACATCTGGCCGATAACAGCGATCGCAGGCGCACCGCGACTAATTTTCCTGGCGCCAGAAAGGCGATGAATGCGAGTGGTCGCTGGGTAGCTATAGTCGCAGCACAGAACGGCTGTGATCACGGATAATTATTTAGACGTGTACAGTCGAATACAAGATCCATCTAGAGGTTGACGTCGACGTGATACTGACAGTGATAAGTTTATAATGTTCAGATCTATTGGTATTAATGCCAGTTGGATACGACTTCGTTGCTGCAATCGCTAAATTTAATCCGTTTGTGAACAGAATTCGGTCGAAATCTGAAGTACCCGTTGTTTCTACATCTTATTTCTGTATACGAAGTACCTACTGGCAAAGCAAACGTGCACTGGGAAGTCGCTTATGCAATGGCTGTATTAATCGTGAGTCGAGAGCGCATCCAGACATGAAGATTTTTCTCCTGCGTTACGTCGTTTGTTCTGAGATATACTCGACTCACTTACTTCGATGAACAGTACGTCATACAACTCATGAGAACTGTCTGTATACGCGCAATAGAATGTCTAGTGACCGGTGACTGGTGCGATCGACGCCGAGCACACTGATAAGTAGTGGGAGGCTGGTACACAGTAACTCATGCGGGTCGATGTGGAGGGGTGGCCACGCGAGGAGGCGGAGGCTCGTATGTTTTAGATGTGCACGCTGTTAGGTCGCGCTCTGTAAATTAGAGAAGTACGTGAGAGGAAGGTGCTGTCACATGATATATAATGGGAGGGGGATCTTGAGGCGGATAATGGAGATTCAGTGGTATCAAGGCGTATGATTGAATAAAGGGGCGGTATGTGAAGGTGGATGGAGGATGCTGTAGGTAGTGTGTGACTGTTGCGAGGAACGTCTGTGGGAATGGGTGAAATATGAGACTGTGGTATAGGGGGAGACTAGGATGGGGTGGCAGAGTAGAATGATGATAGGCGTGTACAAATAGAGTGGCGCAGACATAGAGGGCAGAAATACGGAATGAGGAAACAGGAAGTGGACAGAGTGAAGTGATGGTGACAAGATTAAGGGTAGAGGAAGTAGACGTAGAGGAGTAGGACGCTCGAGTATCAGCGGTCAGTACATCAAGGGAGAGAACGTGTGATATCACGCATGGACGTGAGAGGAACGTAGGAAGCATGGACGGGAACCTCAGTACGGATAAGTACTGGTCGGGGGCGGTTGGGAGCTGGGGAGGGCGAGCTATATGGGTCGGACGATGGGGTGATGAAGGCACGTACTGGGCGGAGTGAGAGGACTGTGACTAGGAGGGCTGAACTTCTGAACGGCGGCAGTAATGTATGTTAGCGTGGAGTGGGCGTTGTGGAACGGATGACGTAAGCGCGGGGGGGCGGAATTGGAGTAAGGTCTAGCAGATAGGGGGTTGCTCTAAGAATCGCACGTGTCAGTGATAGTGAGGAGGACGGAAGGTACGGTGGAGAAGTGTGGGTGGGGACGGAGCTGGTGATTAGACACACGGGTAGGACTGAAAGAGCACGACGAGATATGACTTGAAGG
The DNA here is from genome assembly GCA_017312745.1 of Gryllus bimaculatus. Classification (NCBI taxonomy): domain Eukaryota; kingdom Metazoa; phylum Arthropoda; class Insecta; order Orthoptera; family Gryllidae; genus Gryllus; species Gryllus bimaculatus. Next base: position 5,304,073 of record BOPP01000013.1, read on the forward strand.
CGATGACGTGGGCAGATCATGCAAGAAGCTGGGCTCAGGTCGTTTGACGGGGGCGTGAGTAGAAAGGGGAATATAATCGAAGCTAAGTAGGTATGTTCGGGGCGGATATCGCCGACTGTCGTTAGAGCCTATGCTCAAGGTTATAACGTGTCGGCCCTCACAGGGGCAGACTCAAGGCGCATCACTCGCATGGTAGCCTCTAAGGACTAACGTTGCTTGAAAGTTGTTTCAGCTCCAGCCAGTGGAACGATATGTGAATTTATGAAAGAGCAAATCAAATCGTAATTTTGCCAACAAATTTATAAATATAAAAATATATAGCAAACTATTAATAGCAAATGATGTATAATGTATAAATGTTCATTATTAAAGTAAAATAATTCGCATAAAATGTTTGGATATGTTTTACATAATTTCAAGATTACCAGGTAATCTTAACCAAACAGGCGCCCTTGCAACTTAGCTCCACCGTGTCGCGTTTGACATGAAATGGTTAACGTTGGAAAGAGCCTTAGTACTGGGAACGCGTATTTCTTTCTTAATGATTTTCTGATCCAAACCATTTTGTATTTCGTTCATCAAATGCGATATTAATAAATAATTTATCTGACTGTGAATTTTTACTAAAATCTTTAAAAAAGCATAATATTTGATACATAATATAAGCAAATTTATATAATGTAGTTTGTTTTAAATATTGGTTCGCAAGTAACAGTTTGTCGCGGAAAGAGCTTCGGTATTTCCGGATAAACTTAGCAGATCGCATTGGGCTGCTACACCGCCGCTGCTAAGCCTTGCCGATAACATTGCATATGTCCTTTCTTGTCGAATCGCACTCATCCGTGCTTGCCTTCTGCAGAAGATCAAAACTTCCGAGTGCTAGAATATGCTTGGCAGATTACTTCACATATAAAACAACTTTATCTTTAGCGACGTTTTGAAATCATTTAATTCGACGAGTTTAAATTATATATCATTCGTACGGAGTGGGAAAAAATCTTGATCCAATACTTACGATTCAATATAGGAATATGGGCTTGCGTGAGAAAATATGCAACCGCTATATGTCGACAAAGAAAAGGCATTAAAGTACTCAGTGCGACAACAATGCACTTAAGAGTCTTTTAAGCTTCTTTTAACTAACCTATATGTCGACGCTGTTCTATTCCCATCGAAAAGTAGAAGTGAACGGGCCGGCGCATCACCCCAAAGGGCAAGCGGGCACTGTGCTACCGGCGCGCGCCGTCGCCCACATGTCGTCCGCACCCCGCGCCCCGCGCCCCCAACGCGCACCCCGCCGCGCCGCCTCCTGGCTTACCTCAGTGGCGGTGGCGGCCCTCGTCTCGGTGCGTCGTAAAACAAGGCAAATCCCGCTGAGAGACCCGCGCTCGGCGCCCTCGCCGCCGGCCCGGCGCGCACCTGGCCTCGTAACACGTCAGTCACCGCGCCCGCCCCGGGTCGACAGGCCCTGGCCGGCCCCTGCCTGCAGCGCTGCAGCCGCTGCTGCGTCCTGCCGGAAGTACTGCGCGGCACCCGGCGCCACCGCCGCTCTGGACGCTGCGCTTCCGCCCCCATCGCCACTCTCGCCGCTGCGCCGCCCCCGAAGACCCCGGACGCTACCAATGACCCTTCGTCGCTCTATAATACCTTCCCCTGCCTTGGCCGAGGGAGACTCTCTGCCGCTCTCACTAACCTCACCATTGCTGCTGTCGCCCTCTCCTCCTTCAACACTCTCCCCACGCAACCGCCATCGCCGCTCCCCCGTCCTCGAAGACCCTGGAACCCCCCGGACACTCCCAATGGCACTGTCACCACCGCCGGTCTATAATGTCTACCCGTGCGAGGGAGAGGCCCCTCTGCCGCTGTCACCACCATCACATCTCTCTCCCCTAACACACTGTTACCGGCGTCCCTGCCGCCCTCTCTTCCAATACTCCCCACGCAACTTCCATCGCCACTCCCCGACAGTCTTTCGTCAATGGCCGCCCAGGGCCTCTTCCTGATCCTACCCTCGTGGCCCCTACAGGCTGTGTGCTTTGCTCCCCGTCGCCTTATTACCTATACAGGTAGAGTGATGAATTCCGTCAATTTTTATTGTTGCATTGTTAAGATACATTATCACAATGTTCGTTACTCTTCTGGTGTGAGTCATTTACGGATCCGTTTCCCCGCCTACTCATTCCGTGCTCTAGCATTTTGCCACGCGGTTCATCCAGTCTAGTTTTTATTTTTCAGCTATTTCGATTACTCTTCCTCTCCGAATTCGATGCGTAAATATAGAGCGCAAAATTATATGTATACAAGTTGTACAAACTGATTACACAACTTTAACGAACATCAATGCCGTGATCAGAAATTAGTGAGAGAAGGGCGACGTTTGACCGAGTTACTCCTCTGGTGTCAGGAATCCACCACCTGCGGGAAACGAACCGGAAACTACACACGTTATCACACCTAGTTTTATGATTACATTACCAAACCAATTTTTATAGTTTTATTTTCTTTATCTGCATTTGTAAATACTTTTAAAACTCTCATGATTCTCTAAGAAACTCAAAGAATGAAGTATGGCAGGATGTAAAAAACAAGTCAGGGAGAGCATTGAGTTCTATCAGGTGGGGATCTCTATTATCTAAGAAAAAGAATAAAGTCTGAGAGCTCTTCCATTTTGTGTACTCAGAAAGTCATAAAGTGTAATACTATAAAGGATAAAAATTGAAACGAACATAATTATAATTCCAGAGGTTCTAAAAAACATAGTAGATCCTAGAGCGGTTAACATGCCTTGCATCTAGTCCATGAATATTTCTTGTAACAAACGATTGCTGACATCACAGGAAGGACTTTGAATATTAGATAGCAACACAAACGTTCATGACATTTTCGATTACATCATATCCTAGAAAAGTTAGCAGATTCTGGAGAAGTTAACCTGCTCCAACAGACGAAAATTCCCCAGAACGAACGAGAGCTGTACTCACATCAAAGGGTTGAGCGTTGAATATTAGATAGCAGCACAAGCGTTCAAAAGGGGTACACAGCAGAGAGTTCTATTCGGTGCGCCTCTCTGAGTACGTAGAATAACGAAGTCGGAGAGCGCTCCCGCAGTCGGCGAGTGCTCGCGAGAGCGCGCGTGCGAGAGAGCGCGAGAGGGCGCGAGAGGGCGCGAGCGAGACGCGGCTATTATTTATTGAAGCGGCGCGATTGGCGGTCGGGCCCACCCCCGCGCTTCCGGTTGCACGACCCCGCTTCCGGCCGCCGGATATTGACGTCATGCATGAGCAATACCTTCCGGGAGCGAAGCGCAGCGAGGCGCGCCCGGAGAAGCGGACCGGGAGCTGGTGGGGGAGGGGCTGGAGCAGGGAGGTGGAGGGGACAGAGTGGGTGGATGCAGAATGGAGAGTGTTAGAGAAGGATGGGGCAGAGGAAGAGCGAAACGGCCTGGCAGGAGCGAGAAGAGAGAAGGGTGAATGGGCGGGGAGCAAGAAGGGAAGAGACGGCTAACTGAGAGGCGGTGAAGAGAAAGTAGAGAGGGGTACAGAGGGAGCGGAGTGGGAGCGGTGAGAGAGCGGAGAGGGAGCGGCTGGGAGTGGAATCAGGGACGCAGCGGCGTGTGGAGAGAGGAATGAGGGAGCGGAAGCGGAGAGGAAATGGAGCGGAATGAGAGCGGAGAAGAAGCGAGGAAAGAAAGAAGAGGAAGTGGAATTGCGAGGAGAGCGATTGTGTCGAGGAGGTTTAGATGAGGATTGGGGAAGAAGGGGTGCTGCTGTATGAAGGGAGAGGAGAGAGAGAATAAGAGATCAGACGCACGAGAAGTTACTAAGAAGAGGTGAGAAAGAGTGAGTAGAAGCGAGGAGGGAGAAGAGGATAGCGAGGGGCGGCGGAGTGTAGTGGAACGCAGCTGTGCAGAGTAGGGCTGGGTACGTGGAGATACGTGGAGGAGCGACGGGACGGAACGGACCGTGGCGGAGATGGGTGAAGTAGAGCGAAACGAGGATGCGCTGCGAAACAAAAAATAATAATATTGGGATGGGGCGGAGTGGGAGCGGGGAGGAAGTAGGCGGAGCGGGTATACAACAAGTGGGAGCGGGGAGGAATCGAGGATACGGATGAGGAAGGAGAGAAAATAGGGGGAGGAACAAGAGATAATGGGGCAAGAGCAGAGGCTTTCTACGGAGAGGCTGGGATATTACGGCGTGAATGAACGAGGTCAGAGGTCATTGTTTCCTCTTGTGGGATGGGATACGCCGTGAGAACACGTTGCCTGCAGGCGCTGCCCTGTCGCAGGTGCCCTTCGCATATAATGCATCAAGTGAGACGCATTTGGTTGTATATGAGCTAAATTTTGTTGATGAAAATATGACGAATTAATCTGAAATATTTCCACTAGACGGAAGCGTTTTAGAACACCATCACGTTCGCTAACGTCTGCTGGAAGGAACCAATGTAAAATAGTCCTGAAGATTACCTTTACATGGGGATGAGGTATTACGGTCATTAAGGAAAGTAGTATGAAAATTCAGTTTCATTTCATTAGGTATTTTTCAATAATTAAATAATAATAATAATAATAATAATAATAGTATGTTTGTTTCTCTGTATGTCTGTGTTTGTCTACTTCATCATCATTTCACTACATGCTACAGGGCTTCCAACCTTGGAGTGTAAAAGTAGAATCAGCATTACAATGCTGATCCCCCTAATAGAAAAGTAACGTGCATCTACCCTGATAATCATGACTGGGCCCCAGTGGAATGCATGTAATAATAATAAAATTAATAACAACAACAATAGGAGAAATAATAATAATAACAATAATAATACAATTTCAAAAACGTCCCCCGAAAGGTACGCAAAAACTACTGGTATTTTGAGAAAAAATGTACATGATCTTATTTAAAGTAATATGTGTTGGTGATTTTTGAAATTTAGCAAAATAGCTTGGCAAAATAGGACTTGCCATAATTGGTATTTTAATCATTGTTTGCTCTAAGAAAAAAAATACATACAAAATTTGGAATATTTGTGGGAAAAATAATAGTTTAAAAATTGCCTGTTTCCTAAATTGCCTTTCACGCAAAATTAATTAAAAATATTCATGTTTCCTAAAAAATTTAGACGGCCTAATTTAAAGATGACTGAATAAAATATTTTATTATAGAAAATATATTTTTTCAATACTGTAGAATTAGGAAGACATCGATAAAAAATTTTAATTTTCAAAACTTCAGAGTAAGAAAATGTTACCTACATCATATTTGACGTGTTTTGATCTACCAGAGGGGAAAAAACAATAAAATATTCATTTTTGAGTAAATTTTAAAAATGTTAATGCTTTAAAAATCAAAATATTTGTTTTAAATTTACAGAGCCTCGAATCGAGGTAGAACGTTTGAAGAACGTAAATTTCGGAGAAAATTATCAAAGTAGTTAAGGCGGCTCTAGTATTGCATACACTTACGGAAGGTCAGGTAGACAAGTTTTACGGTCAGACAAATTTCTTGTATCAAGGACCCACAAAAGGTAAATTCTGGATACACATGGTTAGGCAGTTATTTGCTACATGTAGGAACAACCATTTCTGTATAAGAGCCTCACAATAGGAGTACTTCTGTCGAAAAAAAGCCTTTTTTGCCGCAGAATTGGTTCCCGATCATTGTATATATGACTTGTACATTGTAAATGCGTTTAATTTCGACATTCACACAAAGAAAAACTTTGAATTATTTCCCCAATATAGTTTTGGGTCTTCATTGTACAGTTTAATCTTGTAACTAATAGTCTGCAAATATACATATATTATTATTATTATTATTATTATTATTAGTAGTAGTAGTAGTAGTAGTAGTAGTAGTAGTAGTAGAGTAGTAAGTAGTATTATCATTCATTCACAGTATATAATGGTCGTATCAAACACACACAGGAATTGATGATGCAGGTTGTATTGCTTAACTGAGGTTCAGATGGCTTTGACAATAGGCAAGTATTCAAAATTACTGACATTTGCATATTATATATATCCTGACATCCAAGTGAAGACACTCCAGTGCCCGAAGTGTCATCTTTCGGGATCACTCCCGTAGCCTGTATTATTATAGCACAGTCGTCACTTACTGAAGTTTTCACTGAGTTGCGACTTCACTGGGCGAGTCGTATAACTTTCTGTATGCTTTCTGATATTTTCCGATATGTATGTGGGTATGTGGTATTGATAGTACGCTAAGGAAAACCTCTGATGGTTCTATAACATGTTACGTTATATCGGTCTATTGCCGCGACATGTAGTCAGTGATAATGGACGTACTCCCAGTAGAGTATGTGACTCACTAATTCAAGCACATTCTGAAGGCATCATATTTCATAATAGCGGCACGGAAGTGGCGAGTAAGGCCCGTTCTCAATGCAAAAATTGGTGGACCTGCTTCGCCACTTCATCATGCCTCTTTTTGTATCCAACTTGCGTGGACTTGCTACAATCCACTTGTCACGTGTTGGATAAGTTTCGGCTTGCAGCCTCACATATTCTACACGAGGGGAAATGAATGGTTCAGAATCCTCGAATGTGTTTCTGATAGTTCAATGTTGGTACCACTTGGTCTGGATCTATCATGAAGGCTTTCTGTCTCGCGGAAAGAGATCCCGTGCTGGAGCCATGCGTGCGACGCAGAATGTCAACTTATGGTTCACTTAGCTCGTGAGGGTATCATTCACATGCAGCTCCCTTCGCCTTTCCATGAGTTTATCTCTGCTTTGTTTTCAATGATTGGTTGAACAGGCGATCCAGCTTTTCCAGTTCAGAGGGCTTATAGTTATTATCCAACTTGCGCTCAGCTTGCTTGCTGAACTCTCCCACATGTTCCAAGAAGGTATTTCTGAGTGAAGCAATTTGAGAGCTGGTTGTAGATTTATGAGATCTACAATACCGCCTACCTTGCGAAACCTTGAAGGGTAAACGCTCCAGTACTCTGATCATGGGGATGATGTTTTCGGTGCGATTCAGGAGGTGTTCGAGGTGGGTATGCTCATCTTTAATAAGCAAAGGGAGTAGTCCAGTACTAGGCAATAACAAATGATTGATGGCCTGCACAAGGTTTCTAGCAGAGGGTTGAGTTTTTAGAGAGTCATGCAATCGTCTCACACGCTTTCGTGTAGTATGTTCTAGTAACAGAGTGTTTGATTACGGAGTGACTGTTGGATATCCCAAGTATTTGTAAAGTATTCATGGGGTCTAAGAAGAGGTAATATTTTGTTCATTACAGTTTTTAAAATTTATAGACTTGCACATATGACTCACCGATGATATTACCAATCTTCTCGCACTTATGCCAACACTGACTTCATCTTAATGGATCGTTAGTGAACTCTCCGTCCGTTTATAGAGGCCATACGATCTACAGTGTCTGCATACGCTTCAGGTCATCATGTAAGAAGATGTGAGACACGAAGAAGAGTTGAGTTCTCCCTTTTTTAAGAGCGATTCATAATTAGTATGAATTGATAGA
>BOPP01000013.1:5311787-5343894 GCA_017312745.1 Gryllus bimaculatus
ACGAGGATAAAGGCCTGTACTTCGAGGGGTTTAGTGTCACCCTTCGTTGGTACCAAAAATGTTCTACTACCTTCAGTGAGAAAGTGAGGTAGATTTTCTGGATTGTTGAAGAAAATATTGAATTATATTAGCTATATGATGGGAGTGGGCTGGTAAATTTTTTGAGCCAATATTGTGCGGCCATCACTGCCTGCTGCCTTCCAGGTATGTGCTTTGTTCAAAGTTGCTTGGACAATTTCCAACAGTGATATGGTTCACCCATTGAGGGAATACTCGGTGTCTGTCATATTCCATTTCAATCCACGTCATATCTGGGTTTGGGACACAGCAGATACCAGATAGGCTTCCAAAAGTCCTCTATTTGTGCCTTGAGGGAAGCTCTGATTTTCATATCATGTACAAGCCCTTCGCCCTTTGACTATTCCTGTAGAATGCTTTCTGGTTCTGCTAAAAAGAGATTCTGTTGCTTCCTCGTAGTGCAATTCCTGTAGCGTCGAGAGACGTTTTGTTAACGCCAAAGCTTTTGTCGTAAGGTGTCAAGATGTCTTGTTATTGTTGAATTCAAGGGCTCGTGCTTCGTATGTATTTTGTATTGATAAGGATGTTATTCACCTTCTTTCTGAGTTTTCTGAGATATTTCCATTTTTAAATTGTGTGAGTCTCCTATACTCTCCAGTGCTTTCTACACGATCACCAAGGCCGTCTTTTCCAAGATGGCATTCTTTTCACTTCGATCATTGTGTTGCTTCGCGCTGAAAAGCTTGGAACCGTTACATCTTGAAGCCACAACCGCAGCACAATAATTGCTGTGTGTATCTTCGAAAGATGGTCTTTGTTGTAGTTGTTGTGGCAGTACATTTCATTCAAGACGCTGATTGCTCTTGCTAATTTCTTCGAGCAATTTTGTCTGGGAATGAGATAGCGTTCAGTGGGACAGTTTCCTTCAAATTCCGCAAGTGCGACTGCAAATTTATTTGCGAATTTGCACCCTTTCACTCTCTTATCATCCATACTTTCTGACATGCTTGTCCATTGTCATCCTGAGTTTGTACAGCTGATATTTCCACTGTCCTCGGAATTACTAGTTTCTGAGGAGTTAAGCATTTTTCTCACTTCTTCTTTGATTGCTTCCAAAGGTGCAGAGAGGAGATTTTTCTGAAAATTGCTCGATGCTGATCCGCTATTCTTTGCTCACTAACTTCAGAATCAGGGAAACCGGTGAAGAAATGTTTGAATGTAACTTTTTGTCGGTAGGCCGTAGTAGTGCAGTCTCCATTGTCTTCAGTCTTTTATTATTATTATTATTATTATTATTATTATATTATTATTATTATTTATATTATTATTATTATTATATCATCATCTTTATATTTATCTAATTAGCACACAGTCTTTAAACATTTGAATGTTTACATGAATTTCCCGATTTGTGACTCAACGAGCTTTGCAGATATCACTTTTTTCACATCTCCAATGCCTAATTTTTATTTTTGCTAAACGAGTGATACTTATATTCATTGTTACCGTAAAGAAATTTATCTTTACTTTTTGTTGAAATAAATATTTTTTTCTATTGCTACGGAAACTACAACTATGAACGAAAATTGACTAAATATTTGTGGACCAACAATAATACTGGACGAAAGTAACTATGAGTGAATATTCAATGGACCAAAAAAAGTGGATGAAATGTCCATGGACCAAATATAGATGTAGCCTATACTATAGGATATATACTAGTATGGACGAAAGAAAGTGAACAAGAAGACGTGGAAGTGCAGAATTCCGTACTTTATGAAAAGTCAATACAATATACCAGCAAGTAGAGATGAATCGAAATAAGCACCGAAACATAGCTGAATTGACATAGTAATTTAGAATGAAGTTTTATTCGTATTTCACGTGAGAGGCTGTTAAATATTGCCATTGTTCCAGAAATTTCGTCGTTCTATTGCCCAATGCACACCCAATTGCATGTGATTTGAATATTGACATCATACTGGAGGTAGTATGTGCAGGTTGGACAAAATAACACAATTTTCTGCGAACAAAACAAATCAGAATTAATAAATAATAATGATGTACCAGACGTGTGCGATATGAGGAATATTTCGTATTCCTAGGGAAGAAAGATAATTTGAGAATTGCTGGTTGTAACACTGATACCAAAGGAGAGGAATAACCATACAGAAAATGGCATTCTGCAAAGAAAACATATTAAATTGCATTAAATAGAGTAGAATAATGGAAATTGAATTTTAAATGAATTTTATGAAATAAAAGAGAAAATACTAAAAAAATGAAGAATAGATACCTACAAATATGTAGAAAAGTCAGGGACCAATATAAGATGAAAAAAAGATTCAACACTCGAATGACACAGGGAAGAAAGTATAATGCACATGTTTTTATGAAGTACAGTACAAGTTCAAATAAAGAAAAAAAGAAACGGGCAAGAAAAATAATTAATTGGAAGGATCCGAACGAGGTGAAATACGGGGATGGAGAGAGCTGGAACGGTGCTTTGGTAGAACGTTGCTGAGTGCGTGTTATGATTTCGTGGCTGGCAACGCCAATGCAAATAAGGGCACGCGAAACCACCGGGGCTTTGAACCGCACTCATCGGATATGGATACGAGGACGACGAAATCTGCCACTTTTTGCTCTCTGCTGATAAGTTAGTTATACTGCGAGCTGAAGCTAGGCTTTTTGTTCTATCTGGCTCAAATCATGCAAGAAGCTCGTTTCTTTTGCTAATTCGAGGCTTTTCATGTTGAAAAACAATATAATATCTAGTGGTGTTGTACACGTACTAAAAATAAACTCGGTTACTTTTTACAAGCGTTCGTCGTTTACCAATGTTGCACAACACGCATAGTGAAGAAGTAAACTTGAATCAATGAGTGATCAAGAAAATCCATAAGTTATTATTTTTCATCTATTTTAATATACATGAAAATTATTCTCTCTCTTCTTCCAAAGTTATAGAATTTTATATATTATTTATATTTTGCTACACGATGTGCTTCTGTGACGGCCTCATTTACACAAGTCACATTCATTCGAACCATTTTGAAATTTTGTAATTATTGCAACTTAAGAATACTTTTGTGTTTCTTTGTTTTGGGGCAGTGACTTAATAAATGTATTTTAATAAATGATAACTGCCGTTCAGGCAACATTTGTACTGAACACTTGTAAGTAATTGTAAGCGATTTTTTCTGCCTTTACTAGCCCTAATGTTTTAAGAACTTAAAAAAAATTGTAACCCACTGGGAAGCAAGATTATCAAAAAGGAAATAAAACGCTCTTTTATATGCTTCAATTTTGATCCTTCGTGATACTAAAACTGGCGTAAGATTCAGAACTTTTTAAAAAAGCTCAAACTTCTATAAAAGCTCAACTATATGTTGTTACCAAGATCCTTTTTGAGAAAATCGTGATTAGAGTTTTCACTGGTAATACTGATTTAAACATCATTTTTACACTAAGTAATGTCATATAACACATGTCCAAACGTAGTCCAAGAAATAAAAACCTAGAAACTCAAATTTTACATCCCAGATACATTAGATAGTTCTGTTGCATTTGTTTGCCGATACTATTTCCGAACTATTTCTTCACCTACATTTGTCATTCACTCGCCATAAATCACTTTTACTTCAAAATGATATATTGTTGCCATTTCTAAGGAAAAGAAATTTACCCAGTGTAATCGATTCTGCAATATGTGTTATTTTGAACTTCCTTCTTATTCTGTACAGCTTATTAATTCAGTCTTAGTAAAATACATGGAAAATAGGTGTGGCCTGTACTCTTGTCGAACAATTTATAACGGAATGATTTATTATTACACTTCATTAAATACTTTCGTGTTATTTTGTATTTCTTTAAAAGCAATAAAATCAACAACAGCGCAGGATAACTCCAAATTTCAACAGAAAGACTTGGAGCAGAAAGCCGTACCGGCTTGAGAAAGCCTCCGATATTCGTGTGAATGTTAATATATTTTTTGGTCGAAGTGTGTGTGTGATTATATTTCTACCCCAAGTTCTTCCCGAATATTAACAATACCTTCAGAGGAACAATATAAGCAACATTTTTACCAAAATTAATATTTACGAATAGAAGGCACCTTGTTGTGACTGGTGTGGCTTATCTTCATATTGTCGCAACTTCTTGAAATGTTAAGTAGCACCTCTGAAACTAAATCTCAAAAAATATATGTAGTTAAGTAATTCAAGAGGGGTTAACACTCAAATATGTGAAAATTCTCGAATTCCAAGAATATATTATTATTATTATTATTATTATTATTGTTATTATTATTATTATTATTATTATGAAACTGCGCACAGAATGCTCATCTTTTCTAACTTTGGTTGGATAGAGTAGGCTGATTATAGTAACTTCAATTATAATGGACATCAGCTAGGCTGTGTATTAGAATACAAAGTGATTTGATGAATACCGAGAAACTTTCAAGAGTTTGTATCGCACTTAGAAATATTTGTTTCACTTACTAATGTCAAAGTCAATGCAATATATTGTTCAATATATGTTTCTGAATTGCTACAACCGATGTTTTAGCGGTCTGACATTAACTGTGGTATTAACCACACACCTCGCTAAACATCTTACCGATGATCAGAATGCGGGGAGAAATAATCATGGTTCAGATTCTACTAATGTTCGAAGAAGTGGATAATAACTTTTGAAACACCCAGCGCAGACAGTCTGTAAGTTAGACTTCCAAATTCATCGCTTTCATTTATCCAGGCAGAAGTTGCCTCCGAAGAAGCAACGAGATTAAGGTTCACAATACTCGATAATTTGAGTTAATGATGCATACGAAAAGCCGAGTCCCGAAGCATATAATCAAGGTGTAATTTAAGGATATATTAAGTATCACACCAAGAAGAAATATAACTAAATGTAGATGTGTTCGTTTCTAACTTCTCGACAAACGAGCAAACTTTCATTATTAGGCGGGATTTGACTCACATAAAACTAAACAGCAGCTATGTTTACAATGCAAAAGTGGACGCACCGGGCGCAATGCACGTTTAATAATATTTTATAATATCAAATTGAGTTAATTTAAAATATTGGTAAATAAAAATATTATATATAATATAAAATAACAATAGGAAATATGTACATAACTGCAAGATTAACACTTTTTAAGTAACAAAATCGAAAATAGTTTTCAAGGATTGATGAACTAATTGCAATATTATATACATTCCCTCAATTGGGGAAATTTTCGGGTATTGTCTCTCGGCGCAACGTGCATCAACCCAAAACAATGGAAACTAACGAACTTTCCTCCCCGTAGTGTTAACGTTCTTCTGAACTGACGTAATTATTACTCTTCGGCTGAACAAATGTAGCAATATAGGTTCACTTCATCTACACCATCTCTTTTGCGACGTATTTTGTTTACTCTCAACCGGAAAAAATCTAAAGGAAAAATGGGGACATATTGTAATTAAAGAAAGTTGACTACCAAAATGCAAATAAATAAAGAATTAGTCGACAGAGCGTTAAACGAATGAAAATGCATTGCTGCCAGTGCGAATACAGAAGAACCTATTACTTGGAAAAATTAAAAACTGTACAATAAGCGAATGTCGGAGATAACATCAAGTCTCCGGCAATGTGCTCGAGATAGACACACAATTAGACCGGTAAGTGCAGTGCTTGTAGTCTATAGGGTGGCTGTATAGGTTCTCCCAGCTAGAATAGACCAAGGGCGATCTACTTGCAGGTTTTCATTTTTCCTCCATCCAGATCTCTTTCTCCAACGGAGTACCGCCTCCAGGCAGAACCAGCTCTAAGCTTCCGACTTGTCTCCAGTAACGTGTGGTGATGTAGTGTAGATAAATGTGTATGCAAAGGGAGAAGAGTGAACAAGGATGAGGATGAAAAGTTTGCGTGCGGTTCGTGGCCAATTCGTCAAGGCACTGCTCCGGCATTCATTTAGTATTAAATATATAAAAAATACGGACAACTACCGATCAGAGCAGCCGGCCGCTAGAGTTCTGCTCCAGACAGCAGGTGAAGTCGATCTCTATTAAATAAGCGTTGAAAATCCACCACTCGGAACTCAAACCTTACAACTCGAGCAGTGACAGTGAAGAAGTAACGACAATGACGACACTAAACCTTAGTTGCCAAACCCAAGCAGCGAAAACATGGTATGTTCTGTGTACGTAAGCTTCCGCGGCTCGAATCCATGAATTCTCGGCTATCCGGGAGACGCCGCGTCGTTGGCTGAAAATCCACCACTCGGGACTCAAAAACCTTACAACTCAGCCAACGACGCGGCGTCTCCCGGATAGCCGAGAATTCATGATATGTTCTCCCGGACCCTTCCCAGTAGTGATAAGCTCTAGTCTACATCAACAAAAAGACATTCTGGTACTCCTCACGCTCGCCGCCGTGCAACTCTCCACGCCCCCTCCAATTCGCCGCCGCTAACCGATGGGCCAACAAAAAGCGGCCGAGCCTCCCCGCCTCCCAGCTTTCCCGCCGCAAGGGGCCCACCAAGAACCGCAAAGGGCGTCGCGACGCGACAGTCACCCGGCGTCCTGCGGACGCTCCATCATCTCTCCCCTTTCCCGCCGCCCTCTGCCCATTCCCATGGGTCCGCGCGGCCGCGCCCGCCGAGTCAAATGAACGAATCACTCGCCGAGGGACAAATATACGGCGTTCCTCAAGGACCGCTACGCGGGCCCCGGGCCGGAAGAAAGCGAACGCAAGGGATCGCGGGGGCGGCGGCGGCTGGACAAACGCGCTGAAGCGCATTCAAGCGCAGGACTGCGCCCGCCGCCCTCGCTGCCGCCGCCGCCGGAGGCCCGAATATCCGGAGCTTGCGGTATGTATGACGCACATTCACGTCGTGGCTTATAAATCGCGCCGCCGGGGGCGCTCGCGGGCGGCGGCGGGCAGAGGCGGGCGGGCCGGGGGCCGGGACATAATACCGCGTCCTGCGAAATTTATACGCTCCCACGGCGACCCCCCCCTCCCGCGCTCGCCGCGCGACCCGAGCGCCACTGCGGCGTCGGAGGGCGGGCGGGTTGACGCGCGGCAAGGGTGCAAGAGGGAGGTTGGATGTACTGTGTGCGTATGTGTATACGTACTTAAGAAGTGAATGAATGAACAGATGGGTGGAAAGATGCGGGTAGATAAAGTGAGTGGCATAACTCTCTGATAATTTGGAAACGACTGATTTGACTCAATAACAACAACAATTGAAGCTGCAACATATCGCAACTGTAGGTCCAAAGTTTTGCGATCCGACAGAGGCGTATTTTTAGCATAAGTTATAGAGCGAGGTCAAATTCAGCCACTGTCGAGAAGAGAATTCTAGCAGCCGGTGTGATCGGTACTTTTGTGTTGTTTCTCTGGTCAAAACCAGGTCAAACGGTAATATCCTAAATGGACTTCAAGTCCTTGCGATCTTCCGTTCTGCATTCTTGTCGCCTCTTCTCCCCTTGCACACATACACACACCCTTACATGCTACTTTACAACACATTTGCGATACCAGTCGGGATCTCGGAGCTTATCCCAGCTGGTGCGGTGCATTGCTGGGAGAAAATCCCAGAGTGAAACCAACAAGGAAGCCGTCGTGTTTGTCGACGACAATCTCATGTTCCATCGTGGATCACCGCCTCCTCGGAGGACGCGTCAGATAACGGGGCTAAAATGGGAATCAGTTAATAGGGCACTGTTTATATGATATATGAATATGAATGGGTAGTTGAAAAGTAAGTGAGCGAGCAGATAAGTCAGTGAGTCGTAGTTACATGGGAGAGTTAATTGAATAAGGAAGGTGAGTGGTGTGTGGAAATTTGTGAAACTGACAATATTGTAGAGATGGGGGTGTAAATGAGAGTATTCACTAATTGGTTCGGCGGGAGATTTGCAAATGAGAAAGTAAAGATATAGGCGGAAGATCTGATATTCTCTATGATTCAGGGTAGTTAAGAAGGGAATGGATGAAGATAAATACGAGCGTGAAAGGGGAAGTAGGCATTGTGCATTTCGACGAGCCAGGACATATAAAAGGTCTTTTTCTCCTATTGTTTTACTTAGAAGATGAGCCGCTTGCACTGATTTAGCCTTTATTTTCAGTATCTGCAGCTTGGGAACCAAAACACCTTCCGCATATTTGAATGCGCGTTTCGGAGGAGTTCAGTGAATGACATGTAAGAGTAGACTCACTGGGCTGGGGAACCGGAGCGAGAAAGAGGCACAATGATCGGAAGAAATTACAAGGCCGGTAAATGATCAAGCTCGTGTTCGAACGATCGGGCGGCAGAATCGGAACCTTCCCTAGATTGTGTGTGTAAACACAGGTACAAGGCTCTAGGCCTCTAATAGAGATACCACACGGAAAGATTTTACGGATGGTGTTCGAGCGATATGGAATAGTCGGACAGTTGAATCACGACTATAGAGGGTTTCTAACCCGTTTGATGGCACATTTTGCGAGAGAAGAGGGGGAGGAATCCGTGTTGGAACAAGAGTTTGCACGCTGAGCGGGCGCAGGAACGCGGGGGCGGCCGGGCGGGGCGCGGGCGCAAGGCCAGTACAAAAGGAGAGTCGCGACGCACCAGAAGCGCTCGCAGGAGGAGACGGAATTGGATAGTCGGGAGAGATTGGACTGTCGCGGGAGAGGAATTGAAGTCGGATGAGGGATTAGACAGTGGGAGAGGAATTGAACAGTCGTGTGAGAGATAGGACAGTCGCGCAGACAGATCGGAATGTTAAGAGAAAAGGCAGAACGCCAGTCGGGAGAGATACCACATAGTCAGAGGAATTGTACATTCTGCATTTGGTAAGACAAACAAACGTGTGAGCTGTTCGCGTGTGGCAGAGAACTGTCGGGGGGGAGGGAGGCAGCCGGGTTGGGAACAAGAGTTTGCAGCGCTGGGCGGGCGCAGGGGCGGCGGGGGGGGGGGCGCTGGGGCCGTTGCGCAAACGGATGATTGGGCGGGCGGGGCGAGGAGCGTGGGGCCAGCACAATGGGAGAGACGCGAGGCGCCGGAAGCGCTCGCCGGGGGCGGCGGGGGCCGCTGGCTTTGGACGCGCGCGCCGCGGGGCAGAAGGGTGCTGGAACGAAACGGGGCTAAAAGGCGAGTAGTGTACTCAGAGATGAAACAACGATTAAACTAACACCGTGAGAAAGGAATGTCAAGTCAAAGAGAACGCAGGAATTTGGAAGACAGTTGAAATTGAGAAATTAATTTCAGCTTTAAACATTAATTTCAAATTGAAAATGGTAATAATGTAAAAATGTATTTCAGAAAGTGAAGATTTTAAGCACTTCGTGATATTTGAGGAGATTGTAGTAGAGTGTGTGTAATTTTTTAGATCATGCCAAACTATTATTTACTTCACTGTAAGAGAAACTCAAAACCTTCGGTGGGAGAGGGGTTACCTTAGCATGAGGTCTCTCCAGGAGTTGGCGTACTGGCCTCTGAACCCCCAGTGTGTGGGTTCGATCCCGGCCGAAGTGTCAGGATTTTCGAAAATGCACAGTAGCCATGCCACATTTGTGGCATATAAAAGACCCGTGGTGGAATGCCAGGCAAAAATCCCTCCGACAACCTTAGCATTCGGAAGAAGGCTTCTAAATAAGGCTGGGTCGAAATCTCAGGGTAGGCAACGGAAAACCACACGAAGTAATTCATCCCAAGAAAACCCGTAATGGGTCACCTAAAATTTGTATATAGAAAATAGCACCAAAGAAAATAATAGAAGAGAAACTCAAACATGAGAGATGAAGAATGTTCATGCTATTGAAAATAATAGCTCCATTAAGTAGCAACTGGTTTGAGTTATTTTATGATAATAAAGAATGTCTGAATGTAAAAACTAACTAGTATAACCCTGGGAGATGTAGTGGCACTAGTTACTGCATTGAAAGAACATTTTCGAATATGAACAAGAACTTTTACACTTTTCGAATTGTGCCAGCTAAACATCAACAATGTATTCCATCCTGTGAGATAAGCTCCAATCTCGGAATGTTCCCCGTTTAACACATTTAGTTTATTGTAGGAGGACAAAGCTTCTGTCAAAGAGGGAGGTGCACACATAAAAACAAAACAGATCCAGGCTATCCTCAACAAAAAATTAAACAAACAAAAAAGTTTTTCAACAAGAATTATTTTTTAACAAAAGAATAGACAAAATCCAAATGAGGTCTTCCATAAAAGTCTCATCAACTTCAATTCACAACCGAAATTTCACGTTATTTTGAAAGGGAGTTTAAACGTGTATATTAATATGCAGTGGTTACATAAAGCCAATAATACTGACAATGGTTCACAAAGATTCTCCGTTTCATTTGTATTAATATAGTTTTTCATAGGTTTGTTGAATGAGTTGATGCTTATTTTGCACGATGCATTTGAACGCAAAATGAACAACAAAAGTAGCAAAAATTACACATATTATGAAATAAAATCTTCATTTTTATAGGAACTCATTGACATCCAATTGTGTAATTTTACTTTCATTCATTCATTTGATGAGAAAGGTTGCATTTGTATTTTTTATGGTAAATGCATTTTTAAAATAAACTTAGCTTGGCCTGGCAACTCCAGCAGCAAGTAGTTTCAAGTTGAAAATTTTTATGTCTGCTACGCAAGTTCATATTAATAAGATATTTTTACAATATTTTTAGTTGTAGGTTTGACAATGTTCAGTTTAACGAAGTCATATCGCCAATATAAAGAATCATGCCCTAAAGAAAACCACCCTCTGTAATTCATCAGTTGGATGGACCTAGATAATGTACTCATTCACTCAGCATTTCAGCAATGTAAGTGGCTTAAAACCCACCAAACGCGTTTCTATTGGATCATTATATAAACATCCGGATAAAAGTAGAGCCAATGGTTTTGTCTTGTCAAAAGCAACCGTACATGAGAACCCTACGGATTTTTAAATCTTCCCCTATGCGGTTTAAGGGTTTGATGCCCCTAACAAGTTTTTCGATAACTCATTACAAAAATAAGTTTAATTACCGTGTGTCTGAAGAATCAAGTCGTAATGATTCATGTAAATACGGAAAGGACCATATAGTAATTCACAACGTTTCAGCAATATTCAGCAAGTTGCAAGGTATCTCAGATATGCTCAATAATGTTCATGTCTGGGGATTTTGGTGGCCAGTAGAAGTGTTTAAATTCAGAAGAGTGTTCCTGGAGCCACTCTGCAGCAATCCGGGACATGTGGGCTGTCGCATTAACCTGATGGAATTGTCCAAGAACGTCGAGATTCACAATGAACATGAATGGGTGCAGGTGATCAGACGGGATGATTACGTACGTGTGACCTGACAGTCTATCTAGACGCATCAGTGTTCCATACCACTCCAATTGCACACGCCCATTACCATTACAGAGACTCCATCAGCTTGAACAGTCACCTGTTTGCTTGCAGGGTCCATGGATTCTTGAGGTTGTCAACATACTCGTAGATGACCATGTGAAAGTAGATGAACATGAAACAATGTGAAAGGAGTCTCGTCAGACCACACAAAGTGTTTACAGTCAATAGTCCAATATCTGTGTTGACTGGCTCAGGCGTAAGATTTGTAAGAGGCCTGAAGATTTACTTGAGGCGCAAAGATTTGTGTCGTGAAGTCATCAAGAGTACACGATGGGGCCTGCGGCTCCGAAACCCCATATCGATAATATCTCGCTGAATGGTTCGCACACTGACACTTCTTTATGGCCCAGAATTGAAAACTAGCTTTCTGCTGAAGGGTTACACTTGTGTAATGTGTAATGAATCTCCTCAGTTATCGTCCCGTTCTTGCACGATCTTTTTGATCAGCCTCAGCGATGACGGAGGTTTGATGTTTTACTGGGTACCCAATATTTACAATACACTTATGAAATGATCGTACGGGGAAATCCAAATTTCATCTCGATATCGGAGATGCTTTGCCCCAACTCTCTTGTGCCGACTATAACACCATTTTCAAACTCCGTGATACACTGAAACCGTGATACACTGAAATTGTAACAACATTAACAGATCTAACAGCTACACCAGACTCCGCTTGTCTTATATATTATTTGCCTACCGGAGTGCCGTATTTTGATGTTTCAATACGCATGGCTGTACTAGCTTATTTTGCATTTCAGTGTATTAATGCTGTTGTTATAAGAATAGATTAGGAAGATTATAGTTAATGGCTACAATTAGAACATATGTACGCAGCAATTTTTTTTCAAAACACATCCATAGATCTTTCCTACGATTTTTTCTCTTTCTCGTAACTTTTTCACCAACCGGTCGTTTCAGCGACTTCAGCGACTCAGCAATTTCAGCGACAGGAATGGCCATATTAAACTGCGTCACTACTAGAGAAACTTCGATGTTTCTTTGTTGCGCAAATAATCTCATTACGAGTCCTTATTTTCAAGTAATTAAAGAACATTTGTATTAATTAGTTTCAGACGTACTTTCCTTCAAGCGAGGACGGAAAGGAACGAAAATGAAGCTCCAGTCTTGCCATGAACAGCAAGAAAAGAGACGATCTTTAGAACTTTTTCTCCCCAAAAAGGGAGGAAAAAAGACGGCCATTCTCTGGAGCGAAAGGAAATGAAGAACGCCTGGCGACCAGAAAACAAACGGATGCCATAAATCGAATCCCGTCCGCTGACGCCCGTACGGCCTAAGTACGCGCACTTAAAACGTCAGCGTCTGAGACAAATACCCGTCTCATTCCGCGTAACTCCAGCGCGCGGCCAGGGCGACAGAGGAGCAGGCTAAAGGACCGCCGCTCGCAAATGGCGGCGGCAGGGGAGGCGCTCTTCATGTAATTTACTGAACATTTGCATGCGATATTGTGGCTCTCGTTTGTAAAGCCACAGAAACATGCTCTTTATAAGAGATTCTTTTACTGAGACCGGAAGGCAACCCGATGTTTCACATTTTCAAATATTATACATTATTGAAGAAACTTGTAAATGAGATCATAAATTATGTAAAAGTCAACTTTTCGAATTACTCCATTAACGCCCAGAGTCCTTATTTGGTGACGCACATTTATGGTGAACTAAAATCTGATTCTTTTGCAATCATGTGTGAATTTTATTTTTTCAATAGAGATATACATTCTAAACGAAACATAGTACATAAGCAACTTTTAGCGTTCCTTAATGTTGATTGTCCTAGATGTCGACTTACCCGTCATCACTAGAGTAGTGTAGGCTCCTGTCTAGGGCTTATTCATGACATGTGATGGTTCGAATCTTCATCTAAAACCACGCTTAGCTGCTAAGTATCTGAGATTAAGTGGCCGCTGTGAAGCGAACGGTGGTTGGTCATGTTATTTACCGAACATTTGCATGATATTTTGTAGCTCTCGTATGTAAAACGACAAGTCATGATCTGTATAAGAGATCATTTTTCTGGGAGGAGAATTCACATTCTCAAATAGTAGGCACTATTTTAGAAACAAGTAAATGCGATCATAAGTGATGTAAAAGTCGTTTCTTACTTAATATTTTTGTAATACAAATAATATAAAATTAAAAATCAAAATATTTTAATAGACTGTGCAAAAATGTAACAATATTAAAAACCAAATTGGCTTATTGGAGGCGGAGCTGACTTATATTTCATTTTTGTAACAAATTCTTCACTTTCTGCAAAATAATCTTTCGATCCTCTCGTCGTTGCAGGACACTGATCGAGTTTCTTTCTCTTCCTCCCATTCTACATTACCAGTTATGAAGAGAAATGTCCTAATTTTTTGAATATTGGATTCTTATGATTATTTGCTTAGAAGCAAAAACCAAAAAAGAACAACAACAGATAATTTATATCTAATCATCTTAGAGCTTAAGTATGCGCACTTAAAATGTCAGGTCATGGAGGAATAGCCGTGTCATTCCGCACAGCCCCTCTTTATGAAATTTGCAGTACATTGAAGCGGTTTTGAATGTGATACTTTGATACTCGCTTTCAAACGGATATCGAAGACGGGAATGAAATCTGAAAAGTTCACTTTCTCACAATTATAATGAAGCTTTACAAGAACTTGAAAATGCAGTAACAATTGGTGCATAACGTTTTAAAGTCAAGTACGAAAAAACTGAAAGTGTCTGGTAAGGAGGAGGTAAATTTATTATCTAGTTAA
Source organism: Gryllus bimaculatus (assembly GCA_017312745.1). NCBI lineage: Eukaryota > Metazoa > Arthropoda > Insecta > Orthoptera > Gryllidae > Gryllus > Gryllus bimaculatus. The sequence continues at coordinate 5,325,963 of BOPP01000013.1, forward strand.
AATGTAAGTTATATTTACTCCATGATCAATTTTAATTATATCACGATATGTGTACAGCAACGTCCTGGAAGCTCCATATTTCATTAATTGAGAGTTTTTTTCATAAGTGACGTGATTTCACTTAATTTCTCATTATAATAAAAATCTTAAATGGGTGATAATAATTATTCATTCTAATATCCGTATGGAAATCCTAAAGATAATTCCGAGTGATTGGAGTTCTATTGTATTAAACGAAGATGTTATTAAAGAGAAAGTTCTACATACATTTTGTAAACGTAATACTGAGAGAGTTCAATTCAGTAATTTGCAGTCAAATTCAATAGATGAACACTTTGCCTATGAATTCATACATCAAATTCTGAAAAATGAAATTTCCCTGTGTTTATTGCATTTATACCGTTCATCCCGAATGAAGCACTGAGATTTTTTAGTCTAAACATCAGACTCTTTTCCAATAAAAATATGACTTGTGGAAAATATATTGCAGTGTTAGAAAATGTACTATTATTGGAAAATCGAATGTGATATTCTATCCAAATTCATCTCTGGGTTAAATTTGGAGTAAAACGTTTTGTTATGTGTTCCTTATCATCTTTGGTCTTGCAACATTTCATTACACGGAATATAATACAAAACCTTGAAACCCAATGAAAATTGTTGAAAATTATCTATAAGTCTGCTATATTTTACTGTATTATAAATTAATTTTAAAACGTATATTTTCAAACGTCTAAATTCACGTACCCGCCTGAATTAGAATCTAGAATTTCAATGTTAGAAGTTTTTCTCTTCACTTTTAAATCAGTCCTGGAAGCTAGTAAAAATGGGAGACAAGTGAATATTCACTTTTCAGTATATTTTTGCTTATTTTAATTTCGTCGAATCAATGTACGAAAACCACAAAAATACATTATTTACCATGAATAATTTTCTACTTGAACACATTTCAGTTGTAAAGTCAGTAATCATTGAACTCACAAGCCTTGTGAAACACTTCTGTAGGGGGAAAACTATTTAAATTTTTAAGATCCAATCTTAGAAAATAATATTTTAATGAATTAAAAAAACAGTATACATTATGTTTTACAGAGTAAAACTGGTTCTGTCTAGAAGAAAGAATACACGAATAAAACAAAATCGTTTCTGCGTCAATTACGTAGGCAGTATGCATACATCCAAAAACGTCAAATTCCGTTTTTTTCATATCTCATTTAAGCTCTTTTCTTGACATCACGACTTCTAAAAGCGCATCTTGACGATTGACGCAAAACGTGGAGTGCAATATCACGACGGAAGTCGGAAAGTATGGGGATCAAAGCGACAGGGAACTCAGAGCCCAAGACAGATTGCACCTTATTAAAGAACAGAAGCGACTCATTAAATCTGTGAAAGGAGAGAGAAGAGCAGTTGCATGGAGACGAAAGAAGGGCTTTACGCAGAAGGAGATGATAGTATTCACACAACGTCGGGAAGAAGAGAGAAGTCCCGTCGCTTTTTCGAAGATGATGAAAGAACTCGTTGAAAGAAGAGTATTCATTACAGACTTTATTTTGAGGAGCGTTGAATAAAAAAGATAGAGGAGTAAATTGATGAAATTACGAGGCATGTAAGATATTGGAATTAAGTTTAGAAATAAAATGAGGAGATCTAAAAGGAAGATTTTAAAATAAGCCCAAACGATTATACGATTTTTCTGTTTAAATAATTGTAATATTGTAAGAATACAGAGTTTCATGTTTAGTGTACTGTGCACAAAGTGTAATTAAATACGATGGTAAACTTGTGGTCATGTATTTTCAAAAAGTACTTTGAAATTCCTAGACAATTCTGTTAAGCATAAACATCGGAAAACGAAATTGATTCACATTTTCCTTTACGTGAAGACAGAATTCAAGTAGAAATCACATTTTACTTGTTAATCATCCAAAGGGTGTAACTGTGTTTAAAAAACCAAACCATGGAGGAATGATCTTAATACAATCATTGTACTCGTACTGTAAAAATGTAAACTCACCGGTAGTTCGTGTTATGAAGACTTCTGTTAAGTCTCCGTAGGTATAATGGAATCACGGTTTATCTGAAAAAGAAACAATACAAATTTTATCTTTGGAACTACGAGTACTTAAACATCTCACAAATTTTTACTATAAAATCAATACATCGTTTATTTAAATATTGTAAATTAATGAAAGTGCAAAATATTGATTACAACATTTATTATTTTGTATTATACCTTGCCCATTCAGGCCGTAAAAAACAAACAAACTTTGGAGCTATTTTTGAGAACATTTTGTACCTGTCGCACGGGTTTATGTAAAGTACCCCAAACATTTAAAACATATTTGTCAAAATAGTAGGGCATTGAGCCAGTGTAGATTGACCAAGAAATATTAATTTTGGCAAAAATCCTGCAAATGGATTATTCTCTAATGTTTACAGACGGAGAGACAGATGGACTGGCAGAAGGACGGACGGACGGACGATCGGTCGGACAGACAGATGGACGAACGGACGGCGAGACCTTTAAACATTTCTTATTACCAAATAAGGGATCAATCAGACGTATATTTCCGTGGAAATAAATTTTCATACTTTTCTCTGTTCTACGTTAATTACTCCTGTATATACGTACGTATACGAGAGAGTAAAAATCACACTTCGAGGACCGCACCAGAGCCTACATGCTGCGCACGGGAACAGAGGTCCCGGGACTTTCCGAGAGCGTTTTCCTAGTCAGCGTATCTAGCTGTCTTTGAGACATCTCGCGACGGCCAATCGAATTCGAACAGGGAATACGAATCCTCAACTTTAACATATTGCTCTCACATCGACATTCGCTATTACCTCAACAAAACTCCTGTGGATGAAGAAACCTTCAAAATATTTTAACGTTTCGTGACGTACAAAATTGTGAATATTTGGAATCTAGGAACTGATACAAATTTAGAAACTACCAAGGTATAGAGCGATTCGGAAAAGTTTAAAGAGTGGCAGTGTCGTCGACACGATGACAGTCGCAGGAAGCCTCACTGCCTCATCGTTACCTCACAGCAATTGCCACCGCCTCCATCAACGTCACCGTCATCAGTACAGTCACCATCATTGTCAACGTCAATGACAATGCAGCAAACGCACCTTTGTTAGCGTAAAGGTTCCCATCTACACCTCTCTTTCGTTATCGTCAGCCATAGTTTGACCGTCATCAAAAATTGTTATGGGTATATATAGTGATTCAAATTAGGCGCGCTTGCAGGCGGGCGGCATAAGCTTTAGTGACGGCAAAAGCAGCCACCGTAGCCAGAGGCAGGAGCGAGTGTCTGGTGGTGTCGTTGCGTTGCGTATATAAGCGGCGCCAGGCATCGGAGCAGTGTACTGTTTTGAGAGAGAGCTCCGGGTTATAGGTGTTTACAATTGTGATTACGCTGACCGTGCCTCGTTATATTGTTGGCTCTAATTGGTTATTGGTTACTTAGGATTGTTCTGGTATATCTCCTGGCAACAACGATTGTGCTTATTTTGTTGGACATCTTCAGGTATACACGGTTGTGAGCGTTGTATTCGTGTATTTGGAATTTGGTTGATAAGAAGTGAACTTTTGTTGTTGCAAACTTTTACTTGTTGGTGTTTTTTTCTGAACTTAAGAACAACCACCATCAAACTTCAGTATCAGCATCACCATTAGCATCACAGTTAGCACCACCGTCAGCATAATTACAGGTCAGCGGCCTCAAACTCACTGTCACTGCTACAGTCAGCAGCATCGACTCCGTCACCGTCGTCGCCGCGGTTGTCGTCAGTGTCGGCGACAGCGCTGCCGCCTCCGCAACTATCGAATTAGTTTCCCGCGGCTGCCTCCTCCCTCTCGCGCCCTCTCGCAGGCGTTGGGGCGCGGCGGCGGCGGCGGCGGCAGCGCACAGTGCATCCGCCAACTCACCTCGGAGCCTTTGAAGTCCGAAGCCTGATTTCGTGACGCGCGCGGCGCCGCTGTCACGGCTCGTCTCGTTTGATGGGGTCGCCCCTCCCCCTCCCCCGCCCCCGCCACCAAGCTGTCTCGTGGCGCTGTGCCATTTGCCAGCGACGCCAAAGGTTGGCCTGGATTGACTAGCGGCTGACCGGTGGACGGCAGCCAGCAGGGAGCAACGCGCCATCAATGGGCTTCCTCCATCTATTACTCCAACAGACTTGCATTCCATTATCTCTGACAGCGTAGAGTCATTTTATTTTATTTCGAAGGATAAAGACGTTTCTTTATTGTTAAAAATCTGTGATACAGTACTTATCTCTTTGTCGTCTATGCGATACAATTTTTGTAGACAAACACTTAAAGCAGTTACTCTCGGGCATGCACAGTACGCTGAAATTTCAATTTTTACCGCGAGTGCTAAAAGTGGTTCGATGTTAAAATATTTAGAAAAAGCTGTGGATACAACAAAATAAAATACTCAGATCAGCTACAACTGATCTCAATTTAACAAGGTACACAATTAAGTCATTTGTCTGCTTGAATTAAAATATAAGACAAGTCAGTAAATTTGTCTAAAAACAAGTGTACAACACACGTGATGAAAATTATTTTATTTTGCTCGCAAGACTGCGCAACGAAACCGACAGGCCTCGTGGCGCAACATTTCCTACTCGCAGACAATATGTCACTTTTACTAATATAATCACAAATAACTATTATATACTCTCCTGTGTGCTTTGGGCGGCGGCGCTATGCTCCCGGCGGTGTCATATGAAACTATTTAACCTTATGTTAAGTAACGTGACGGTTTTTAATATATTAGTACAGTGAATGCAATAAAATAAATTAATACACATGAAGATAAAGATAATTTATCGCCTCGCATAATATATTACTATCATCTATGAAATATCTCGTGTTTTTCTTGTATTAGACATTTTACTAGTCGTACATTTTCGGGGGGGGGTAGCATTTATCGCCCCATCCACTTCATAATACGGATGGACAGATCAGAACAGAAACGGGAATACTATGGTAAATGAATTGACTATATGATTTTATCTGGTATTTATCCGGTGAGATTTAACCGTTTTAATTATCTAATAAACTCTTAGCAATGTTACAAAATTTATTCGTGCAAAATATGGTTTTCTATAATGTTTCAAACTTTTTGGAGGCTTGCCATTCAAAAGCGCGTTCCAGGATATATCTACTTGCACATTGAAAATGTATAAAAAAGGACAAACAAGCAAATGGCTACAAACAAGAATCTACAAATGATCAATGCTCTCGTGAGCACACTAATAAAATATACGAGATATAAATTAAATTGGTGCAATACATTTGAAGAATTTCCAAATATGTAATTTGTGCATGTTTTTTCAACGTCCTTTTAATGAAACAACGAAAGATTACATTTACTGTAATGAGCATTACATTTCTGTAATGAGATGCATGCTTAGATACTTCATTTACACATTTTAACAGCATTGTTTTTCATTTCTCCTTTTGTTTACATAGATGTGGGTTAATTAAAGCATAGTACCAGAGAGCAAATATTTTATTCACTCGCAAATATAACGGCTACTAAACCTGCTTCGGACGCTAAGCAATTTGAAACGGTTATTTAATATTTGAAAACAAATACATTAAAAAATTACCAATACATTACCAACAGTATCATTTCTTTCATTGTCCTTGACCATATAACGTTGTTATTCATTTATAGCAAAGAGGAAACTTTTTCGGAAAGAGCGGTTTATTTTCTCAAACGGAGCGTTGTTAATAGTAAAAGAGTGAGAATAAAAATTTCACGTTTTAGTCCATGCAGTCGCGATTTCGATTGCGGCCACGTGTCAGAAATTTACAAGTACGTAATGTGTTGAAGTTGAGCCGATTCCTGTTGATTGACGGGATCAAGTTCGTCGACTGATTGCCGCTGTCTCCGAAGTGACTCAGATAGGGAAGTCGCGTCTCGTCGGTGGCGGATTTCCGATTCCAGTTATATACGCAGGTAGAATTCAGCCGCCGCCTCAATGAGAATTCTAGCGGTCGGCTGCTCTGATTGATAGTTTTCCATGGTTTCTCCGTCCGATCATTACCAGGCGACTGGCTGAGCAGTACTCTGAACTGCGATCCTTCCTTTCTTGTTCTATTATCTACCATTACTTACACACACACACACACACACACACGCACACACACACACACACACACTTACTTGCACTACGCGACCACACATCTTGGGAACCGGGAACTTGTCAGGGTGTCGGCGGTGCCGCGCTGGGGGAGATATCTGGAAAGGAATCCTTCCGCAAGCCGACTACCGACGCCGACAAGCCGCAGGTAGGTACACAGCCGCCTTCAGACACAAAAACGTTCCCTACACTAACAGGACAGCTGTTGACGTACCATAAAATATCAGTCAATTGTAGGTTGACTGCTCTGATCGGTGGATTCCGTGGTATCCCGAATCACTTCCCGCCGAATAAACAAGAATACAATATGCCACGTGCCGCGCTCAATCTATCCTTCCCATTCCCTTTCCGTCCTGTCCATTTCCCCCCAATCCGTTCTGAGACTCCGCACGCTGAGCAAAGATGTAAGTATCCCTCCCCTCACAATCGCATTCACTGACGGGGACGAAGATATCACGCGGATAAATGAATGAGGCTACTTTTCCTACAAGACTATAATCGGGTAACCTGCGTGTGTTCACCCATTACTCAAGGTCCTATCTCTTAGCTTCCACCATTCGAATAAAACGTCATTCGACGCATCTGGGCCTCATGAACTGACTCGTTCTCCAGAAGCAATCCAGAACATTTCAATGGATTTCTCGAAATAAAGGTTTTTCGTAGAGGGAGTTTTAAACGACCAAAACATATTTTTTAGGTGAGTCAAATCAACTTTAGAGATGACCAATAACTCTACCATATTTTGGAAGGATTCTAGAAAAATCTTTGTTTAGAAGGAGGAGGGTTCACTGCACTTAACAGTTAATTATTGTACTTCCATTCAGCACAAAATGAATTTAAATTTGATTATTGTGGCCTAGTAGAAAAGTGAATTTTACCACTAATTATTATTATTATTATTATTATTATTATTATTATTATTATTATTATTATTATTATTATTATATGATAATTAAATATATTTTTTAGGAAACAATTAAAATAACTTATTTCTATCGATACTCTTTCATGTAACTTTCTTTGCCCGGGGATGGATGACTACGTATTGTTTAAAATTTATTTTTATTATGAATTTATATAGCAGAAATAAAAACAACTACATGAAAATACCCGCCGCTGACATTACGCTCAGTTACTAATAATAATTCTCGAGAATGTAAATCTCATTGTTTGTTACGGTGGGCGATGGCTAATTACCTCCAGATGTAAATTCAACACAATACCTAATGTCTGTGGTAATTTAGAACGAAAATTGATTGCCAGCAGTTGGTATTGGAACAGCTTAAACGTAATCCAAATAAAACATAACTTCCTTTTTGTAGAGCTGCATTAAAGAAATATTAAATCAAAAAATAAAATTTGTACTCAAATACATTACATTATGCAAGATCTTAATATTTCAAAGAAACAGTAAAATGAATCAAATAAATAATATATCTGAAAACGTAGAATGACAAACATGTAATTATAAAATTTAGTATTTTTGAAAACCAATTTGACGAGTAGCAGAATAAACTAAAATATACATAAATTAAAAGTTGGTATCTTTTATTTGAAGAAATGAACACAAACACATTCATTCTAAAATGGATACAAATAAATGCCATGGTTCTTCAAAATACTTTCTAAGACTCAACACAAGAACTTCAAGAAATGCATTATAATACCTAGTTTTATGTAGCAACAAGAACTGCAGAGGTGAGCAAAATAGGTGTGACATAAAGTAAATATTGTTACGCATTAGAAGCGAATTTGGATCACATACAAATACAAAATAAGAAATAATTTAATTATAAAAAAGTAATTGAAAAAATACACTAGTACCCCCATAATTATTAGTATAACAATTACACATTCTTCTTATATTCAGAACATTCTTTTAGAACAAAGTTTTGATTCTATAAAAATGATTCTGCAGTTGGGAAAAACTCTGTCAAAATGTCTGTGAAACGAACACGTGAATCTAATCAACAAAATGACAGGCACGACATGCTGGCAAAATCGGCGGGTTGAGAAAGAACAGTTTCACTTCCACAATCCCATTACGCTGACTGGGAAGTGGGCTATTATCTCGGGCTTTTTACCTTTGACTTTTCGCTTAGACTACTTTTAGGTGCAGCCTTTTGCATTCCCGAGTGCCTTGTTAACTGCGCAAGTACAGTTACGGCAGATTCCACCTACTGGAGAATTTCTAATGAACTGTAATGGCGTCTTTTTAGAGAACACGCAATCGTGCCGGGGTAAATGGAAAATATGGCTCGCAACGCTGTCCTCAAGTTGAGCTGAAAGACAGAAGGAATGTAGTTAACCATCCTAGATTTGAAGATGTTAAAGAGTTTTATTAGTGTCGTCACATTTCGCCTGGAAGATTTCTATAACTGATTATTATAAATTCATAAAGTGTGCTTTACGACTATTAATCGAAAATGGAATTGATTCAAATAGATTAACATTGTAAACGTTTAGAGGGAGTATAAAAAAAGGTCCTTACATCTTTGAATTCAGATTCGGTGCCGAAAAATTACATTATGAATAAAAATCCATGTACTTGAAAAAATATAATTTTGAATCAGTATAAAACTGAATCAATTCACAACAGTGTTTAAATATATTCATCATTGAATATAAATATTATCAAATGCTGGGCAAGAAATTTAATAATTCAACTAAATAGTAAGTTACATCAACTATTTACAAGATATTTTGTGTACTTGGAATCCACATTTTGCGGGTTATCGATACCGAAAAAATGGCTGTCGTCAAAACATCTCTCTGCCCGTGTGCAAAGCTAGAAATTTAGACGATTTTCTCCAAAACCGATATTCTCCCATATACTTGGCCGAAATTGACCATCGCTCTGGACATTTGAAACGGATATTCTGTTGTTTGAGGGTACTTTACATGAAGAGCATTGATGGGGGAGAAAAAAAAGTCCAGTTCTACGTTGCCGTCATCCAGAAGAAGTCCCCCAAACCAAAGCGTAGTCATCACAGTATCAAGAGAGCACTGTCCAGAGGGCGAAACATAGGCCGTCATCTTCTTCTTACCTACTACCTTCTACGTCAGATATCACTTATGAGTCATTGACACTACAACCGCATATACTGTACACCACTTTCACTCCTCCACTCTCGAAATTTCAAGTAAAATGTCTTCTTTAGCCCCGTTTATCTTACCCACTCAATGTAGCTACCTCCACTCCACATATTTTCCATTTCTCTTCCTCAGTCTGTCGTTTGTGTCGCCTTCCATTCCAGTCTTACAAGCCCTACATTACTATGTATGTCGAGAGACCAGTCGGGAGCTTAGAGCTTGTCTCGACTCGGCGTCCTGTTGTGGGAAATACCTACTAGAGGAATTCACATACGGATACTGATTCAGATACGGATACTGACGTGAAGGTTGGTACCGGATCTTTCCATTTAGCGGATGAGAATCTGAGAGATGACGCGCCATATCCAGGTTTAAAAACATCCACAACACTGAGTGTAATGATCATAGCAGCTGACCTGCCCGTAAACATTTATCAATCAATCAATCATAGGCGGGTGTCAAACATTTCATTCTACACCGCCGCTCCCACAGCAACCACCCCGTTCGCAATATTCAACCCTCCCTGCCGTCTCTGCAGACCTCGTAATCGTCCAACCAACATCAAGCTCCTTCTCCACGACAAGTCCTTCTCAACCTCACCTTGGTGGTAGTCACAATCAACACATGGTCAACCAGTGTACTAGTTTCCATCTCACGTCTTAACAACAATTATTGCCTTCGTCAGCTATGCTTTCACTATCCCACCAACGCAACTAACCTAGTCCTTCACCGCAACTGCGACTGTAAGCACCCTTGCCTCTCCGCCGCAGCTGCAGCCACCGCCGTCGTCCAGCCGCGCCCTCGCCCGTTCTCCCCCTCCCGCCGCATGGCGGGCACACGCCTCCGCGTGACTGACGTATCGCCGCCGGCCGCCGCAGGGGGACCCAGCGTCGGCGGCGTCGGCGTCGGGCGCCGGCCGCGTCGGACGCTTCGGGAACATTCATTACGGCCCCCGGCCCGCACCCCCGGCGGGAGAGGGGAGGGGACGCGGGGGCGTGTGACGCGACATGACGCGGTGCGAGGGCGGGGTGGGGGAGGGAGGGGTGGCGTCGCACGTGCTGGGGGCGAGCGGCGCTGTAGCCGACGGCCGACACGGCTGCCCGTGTCCCCGCGCCGCCCCAACCGCGCTACGCCGCGCCTGCCCGCTGCCCCTCGAGCGCGCACTGGGTCAGCGGGCCATCGAACGAGCGGGGCGGCGCGGCGCCGCGGAGGCCTGCCAGCGCTCCAGCGCCGCCCACAGAGCCCGCTGGAAGAGTTGGAGCCTCTCCTGCTGACTCCCTTTAGACAGCAAATCAAAACAAACGTTTTTTAATCATTGCGCTAATACTGTGGTTGAATTGTGGAATAGAATGGTAGATTGATTGTTTAGTGATTCCGGGCGCGTCAACTGCTAAGATCATGAATCCAATAAGCGTAGTGCTTGTTTTTATGATGGGAGGTTGCCCTGACCTTCCTCAGCTGACTGTCGAGATCCGAGACCGACCTACTGCGATTTGTAGAATTTTTCCCCAACCAGGTATCTTCCTCCAGCAGGGCACCACCCCAGGTGGGACGGGCTCTGAGCTCCCAACTGGTCTCCCAATAACTGAGATAGTGCAGCGTGTGTGTGTGTGCAAGTAATGGCTGAGAATAGGACAAGAAAGAGGAAGGAAATATCGCGCGCTGTCCTTGGCACTTTTGTGAGGGCACTGCTCCGGCATTCGCCCGGTGTTGATCAGAGAAACCACGAGAAAATCCAGATCAGAGGAGCAGGCCACTAGAATTCTCTTCCAGACAGCGGCTGAACACGAACTAGCTATTTAGCTATTTAGCTATTGTCGAAATTTCTGCCAGCGCCAGGATTCAACCCTAGGACTTTCCGGTCGTTTACACTGCAATGACGTTCGTTGTCCATTTCCTGAACCACCTTAGTCGGTAAGAATAGGGGGTATTTTTGGAGTATCTAAAATGGACCACATAAAAAATGAAGAATTTATTAAGTGACTGCAGGTACAAAAATCATTTACAGATGAAATGAAAACATGAAATCTGAAATGGTATGGTCACGTAAAAAGACTTGATTAGATGGACCAGACGGGTTGGTGAGTGGTTTCCATTACAAGGAAGAGAAAGAGGTAGACCCAGAGACGAATGATAGAATCAAGCTTTCAAAGACATGCATGGAAGAGGTCTAAAAGATAATGACTGGAATGATAGAGAAATATGGAAATTGGAATGTGGGAGACTATCTCAAGAGCTGTGAAATGCCCGCAAGAAAAAGAAGTAGTTGAATATTGTACAGTTATGTCGATTTAACGCGACCAAATAGAGAAACGAAAAGGATCTCGTAATAGACGTTATCTATAAAATATTTTAGGTCATGCTCTGTATAAAACAATTGACAGAAATGGGTTGTAACTGTATATGAAGTATGAGATCTCTTATTGAAAGAAAATATATTTCTTATTTAAATGTTTTTTTGTTTTTATACTATAGTGTCGGCAGGAAACGTATTGGAATCACATCAATTATATAATCTAGAATATCGATCGCAAAAACCAAGATTTAAGTTTCTTTTCAGCTCTAATTTCGCAAACACGTCGTTTTTGCAGCCCCAAGGCCATTCTTATAACACGCCTACCTGGCTCCGCTGGCAGCTGGTGATATGGAGAGAAGGAAAAAAACACAACCCGTTTATCGCTTAAAAAAACTGAACTGAAAATCTGAACAGCTGCGGACCAGTGGGCTGTTCATTATCATGGAGAGAGGGGGCAAGATTTTTACATCAACCTCATATGAAAACCCTCTTCTACTTATCATTCATTGGTTTATTTTAACATTCAGCTACATTACATAGAACAACAAAAAGAATAAATATAGGATTTGTAATCCTCCACTTTGAGGTACCTCACAGGGATTGTAGATTCGCTTATTGCCTGCCAGTGACAAGTGCTGGTGAGAGCGACAACGTGATGTGCCCCTTGCTCAAAGGGTTACAAGCACTCCTTTGAGAGTTGCCGGTCGCCAGTCGACTGCCCGCGCTTATGTAACGTTAATGGACGTCGAGACAATCCGCACGTTTCAGGCGTGGGACTGGCGCTTGTGGCTCTTCCAAGTACAGAGGATTGGAATGCGAAAGTGAAATGCTTTATCCTGTGCTTGTAGCGAAGAAGCTATAGACAAGCCATAATTAAATCTTCAAAATCATAATTCATGTAGAATTATTTACTGGAAATCCAAGCACCATGCGTAATACGTCCTAATAATTTTATTCATTCTTTATATTTAAGCATTAATAAAATATTATAGTATAAATATATTTCTAATTTAATGTAACATTTGGAAACATCTAAAAATACAAAACCAAATAGATATTTAATCAACAAATAATATTATTAAGTGCTTTAGTAGCCGAAAATGTGAGTTATATGTGATTTACTCGTATGTCAAACAATTAAATGCGACAATTAAAGCTCTTAGACTTGAATGGATTGATTTTTCTTTTGAAGAACGAATTTGGTTTTATCGAAATATTAATTAAAAACGAGATGCGCACAGCGACTAAACCGTCCTAGAATCCTGTGCGCATCTCGTTTAAATTTCTGAAATCGTTCGACCACAGGAAGTGTGTAAATCAGATCTTGGAATGAAAGCGTGTCCCTAGTCTTCCAAAGCTAAGTTATGTTTTTGTAAGATGTAGATTATTTTTCGAAAATAAAACGAATCTAAGCAAATGCTTGTCGGTACAAAGGGGATACGCTTGTAATTAATTTATTCCATCATTAATTTATTATTTTATTCATTACTTCATCACTAATATTCATTTTCGCACAGACGGTAAAGTAGGTGTTTATTAACTGAGTAGTCTGTAATTAATTTACAAGAATCCTAATCATTCATGGTCATCAAAACACATATTGTAGAAAATGGACGGCTATATATGATATTTCTAAGTTGAATAATTAGAGTATTCTTTATAAATTCAATTATGCAAATAGCTTTTTAAACCACATTACAACTATTTTCAGAGCTAGTTATCGAGATAAAATGTAATTTAGATATACTAAATAGGATAATGACGAGGGTAATCTCACATCTTACAGTTTCTACCAATAGAGGTTTACCCTCTTCTAATAAGTATTAATTTTACCAGCGCTTGGTTTGATTTGGATGTTTCTGTAGGCACCAAAGTGACATTAATTAATAATTTATCATTAAATACCATTGACAGACAGTTTTAGCTGTATTCTATTATATGAAAAATAAGAACTTTTTACTAAATACTTAATGAAATGATGTAGAAGTTTTATATTTCCGGAGATATATGAATTATTATACGTATGGTTGATAGTGAACTACTGAAAATACATCTCTTAATGTTTACACAATATTTTTTTTATTGTCACACAAGCGCACTGCTGTCACGTCATTGCAACCTGTCTAGCATTCATTCATATCCGCGCACCCGAGCAATCTAATCGTAGAGGTGTTGCGTTACGAACCCAGGAGCTGTGAATCTCTCCCATCTCCAGAGTTTAAAACGTGTGGCGAACACACAGGAAGGGGTCGGAAATTCGCACGGGCGATGATCAACACTGCTCACAACGTTGCTCTTTTCTGTAAACACGATTAAACCACAGACGCCCTACGGTACGTTACAGTACGAATGAAAGTTGTCTAATGAATTGTAGTAGATGGAGAGAATTGGGCAGAGAAAAATAAAGAAGAGATGGAAAGGAGAGGGACCGAGTATAAAGAGAATGGCGAAAGGGAGTAGGGAAGAGATGAAAGGGAGAAGAGAGTGAAAAGAAAGAAGACACAAGAAGAGGAAAGATTCATAAAAAAGAAGAGAATGGCGGGAAGGGAAGAGAGAGGTAGTAAGAGGATAAAGGAAGAAAAAAGAGAGAGGGTGAGCAGGAGAGGGTGAGAGAGAGAGCGGGAGAGAGAGCGGGAGAGAGAGCGGGAGAGAGAGCGAAACGAAAAGGATCTCGTAATAGACGTTATCTATAAAATAATTTTAAGGTCCATGGCTCTGTATAAAACAAATTGACAGAAATGGGTGTAACTGTATATTGAAGTATGAGATACTCTATTGAGAAAAATATTTCTTATTTTAAATTGTTTTTCTTTTTGTTTTTTATACTATAGTGTCCGGCAGTCCCGGGAAAAGTATTGGAATCACATGCAATTATATAATCTAGAATATGATCGCAAAAACTCAGATTTAAGTTTCTTTTCGCTCTAACTTCGCAAACACGTCGTTTTTTGCAGCCCCCAGGCATTCTTATAACACCGGGCCTACCTGGCTCGCTGGCAGCTGTGATATGGGAGCAAGGAAAAAACACAACCCGTTTAATCGCTTAAAAAAACTGAACTGAAATCTGAAACAGCTGCGGACCAGTGGCTGTTCATTATCATGGAGAGAGGGGCAAAGATTTTTACATGACAACCTCATATGAAAACCTCTTCTACTTATCATTCATCTGGGTTGTTATTTTAACATTCAGATACAATTTACATAGAACAGAAAAGAATAAAATATAAAGGATTTGTAATCCCTCCACTTTGAGGTACAGTCCAGGGATTAAGTAGATTCGCTTATTGCCTGCCAGTGACAAGTGCTAGACGTCGAGAGGCGACAAAACGTGATGTGCCCTTGCTTCAAAGGGTTACAAGCTACTCCTTTGAGAGTTGCCGGCGCCAGTCGACTGCCCGCGCTTATGTAACGTTAATGGACGTCGAGACAATCCGGCACCGTTTCAGGCGGTGGACTGGCGCTTGTGGCATCTTTCCCAGTACAGAGGGATTTGGATGCGAAAGTGAAACTGCTTTATCCTGTGCTTGTAGCGAATAAAGCTAATAGACAAGCCATAATTAAATCTTCAAAATCATAATTATGTAGAATTATTTACTGGAAATGCCAAGCACCATGCGTAATAACGTCCTAATAAATTTTATTCATTGCTTATATTTTAAGCATTAATAAAATATTATAGTATAAATATATTTCTCAATTTAATGTAACATTTGGAAAACATCTAAAAATAAACAAAAAGCAAATAGATATATCCTTAATCAACAATAATATTATTAAGTGCTTTTAGTAGCGCGAAATGTGAGTTATCTGTGATTTAGCTGCGTATGTCAAACAATTAAATGCGACAATTAAAGCTCTTAGACCTTGAATGGTTGATTTTTCTTTTTTGAATAACGAAATTTGTTTTATTCGAATATTATAAACCGAATGATGCGCAACAGGCGAGTAAACCGTCCTAGACATCTGTGCGCATGCTCGTTAAATTTCTGAAATCGGTTCGACGCACAGGAAAGTGTGTTAAATCACAGATCTTGGAATGAAAGCGTGTTCCTAGTCTTCAAAGCTAAGTTATGTTTTTGTAAGATGTAGATTAATTCTTTCGGAAATAAAACGAATCAAGCAAATGGCTTGTCGTACATAAGGGATACGCTTGAAATTCATTTATTAACCATCATTAAATTTATTATTTTATTCATTATTCATCACTAATATGTCATGTTTAACGCACAGAGGTAAAGTTGTGTTGCTTTATAATCTATTTAATCTGGAGTAGTTATGCATTAATTAATTTTTGACTCTATCTAAGTAGAATCCTAATCATTCTCATGGTGTTCATATAAGAAAAAACATATTAGTTCAGAAATCATGTGACGCTATATACTTTGTTATTTGATTTCGTAATACGTTAGAATTAATTAGTATATTAGCTCACTTTTCTAAGACTATACAAGGTCTAAGTAACCTGCACAAAGCTTGCAATGTTTTTCATTATACCCTCCAATTCTATCATTCAGTATGGTTTTTAACAGAGAGTCCAGTGTAGAGATACCATGGAAGAATAAGAAATGTGTAATTGGTCTAGCAGATATACTCTGAGGTTAAGGTAGAGATATCCGAATGTGCACATGTACGGTATCGTAGAGCATCTCTAGCACTAGTGGTCAGAGAGAGAGAGAGTCTTGATACGTCGAACTCCTCTAATAATGTCTTACTTAAATTGTACTCTCTGCAGAGACGACTCTGGATTTGATTTTTGTCGCGGTGTCTTTGCATGTTTGTTTTGTTGTAAGGCACAGAAAGTGAATGTCTCCACACATCTCACATAACTGTTGGTAAGTCAGTACTACTTACCGACGAGAATATAGAGAAACCTGGGTGCTCTGTATATTTCTATTCTCTTTGATGATCTTTGAATAAATCTAGAGAACTGCGTGATTATAGTCAGATACTCTCCGCAAGCGTTGATGACATCGATGGTGAGCACGAGTTTTATATTTTGCCGGAGATATATGAAATTATTATACGTAATGGTTTTGATAGTGTGAGCTTAGATCTGACACGAAATGAGCATTCATCATCTCATGCGTGCTGGACATAGCTATCGGCATGTTTTTTTTTTTATGTTGTATCTTGCTGGAGGTGAACAGTCGCTCCGCATCGTGAATTATGGAGCTCGTTCTCTGTTTGCGTGTTTATTTAGCAAGCGTGCACGCTAGCCTCGCTCATCGTCTGTATAGAGGCTACGCCTGTCTAAGACTCATGGGATTTGTTTCGCGCCCCGACTGTACCGCCAGCGACGCTCGCGGCGCGATAGATAAGAATGTCGGTGTGGTGAGCAGGGTGTTGCGTTACACTGACACTCTTCCATGTGACTGCGGAACCTCTCTTATGATCCTGTCCAGCACGCACGTGCTTTGAATAAATTCCCGAGTTGTGCTTGAAGAACGCCAGCACGCGGAAGCTACATGTATGGGTCGAATATTCGCACGGGTTCGCGCGATTGATATAAACATGCATTACCGCTTCAATAGCAGCTGCCGTGTCCGAGAGCCTTGGCGGTTCAAAACGAGCGAACAGAAGCAGAGCAAACGTGTAGCGGCGGCCGGTAGCCTGTTGCTCATTTCTTTGCTCTTCTCTCACTTGCTAGAAACACGATATCTTAAACAGGTACAGACGTCCTACGGTACGTTACAGTACGAACTGAAGTGTCTATGAATTGTAGTAGATATATGGAAGAGAAAGGGCAGAGAACTAAATAAAGAAGAGACCTCGCGTCCACACGGAGCAAGGCGACCTCGTGTAATCAAAGAGAATGCGCTCGTTAACTCATAGCGGAGTAGGTGGACAGTCAGATGAAAGGGAGAAGAGAGTGGAAAAGAAAGAAGACAATCCAAGAAGAGGGTACAAGTCTCATTCAGTCAAATTAAGAAGGAGAATTGGCGTGGAATGCTCGGAAGAGAGAAGGTAGTTAAGGAGGATAAAGGAAAAAAAGAGAGAGGGTGAGCAGGAGAGGGTTGAGAGAGAGGGCGAGAGAGAGCGGGAGAGGAGAGCGGAAGGAGAGAGAGAGAGAGAGAGAGAGAGAGAGTAGAGAGAGAGAGAGAGAGAATATAGACCGAACATCCCTCAATATGCTTTTTGCTCTCATGCAGTGGAGTCTGTTTGAGCCGGAATTCTCTGATGTGCGTCGCGAGTGGTACATAGCTAGCTTGAAAATTTCCAATACTGATGGGTTTTAATAAAAAACACCAAAGCCATTTCGAGTGTTACATGTTATAAGTTTTAGAGCACGAGCCTATTAAATTAGCTCCCCTCGTTCACTTCTTTGCAACTTCAACTCGTGCTTTGCTCGCAACGTAGGCAATTATTATTATTATATTA
>BOPP01000013.1:5343919-5387742 GCA_017312745.1 Gryllus bimaculatus
TTATTATTATTATTATTATTATTATTATTATTATTATTATTATTATTATTGTTATATAAGCAACTATTAAGAAAGTCTCGGTAGAGTCTCTTTCTCATTTAGTCTCCACCACTATCATCCTGAGGGCAAAATGATGTTCCCCTAACTCCATTACAAGGGTACGGTTCACACCAGCCTATAACTCTATGCACCTCACAGTAAATGCGCCATTAAATGTACATAAAAGACAAATAATTAATTCACACTATTAAGATTTATTTAATTTATAAGGAATCATTGTATGAACGTTGCAATATAAATAAATAAAACATTCATAAATTTTAAGGTATACTTGTCAGTTTTCGCTCTATCTTCATTGAGAAAACGACTCGAAGTATAATTGGTTCGTAGTAACTCTCAAATTCGGAAAGAATTAAATTTGCTATTCACAGGGATTCATTGATCGTAGTTCTGAAAACTAAATTAAGTATCTTACATTAATATTTTAAATTTTACCTATTTACGCCCGCTGTGCACGTAAACATTCAACAATAGTGGCAGCACCAACAGAGTGAGAGAGAGAGAGAGAGAGAGAAGAGAGAGAGAGGGGGGGGGAAGGAGTACTGAAGAGAGCCAAAGAGAGCACCGGCCGCGCTACACGTTACTCTCTTCTGTTCGCTCGTTTGAACCGCCAAGGCCCTCGGGACACGGCAGCGCTAAAGCGGTTCAATTTATTCGACGGGAAATGAATACATGTAGCTGTGGGCTTCTCTTGCAAACACAGGAATATCGAGCAGGGGCTGAGTTCAAAGGTTACGGAGGAAGAGAGATAGTGCGCGCCACCGGTCATTGTGGCCGCGACCTGGATCGCGGTGCGGCGAAACAATCGCCAGTTCGTACTCGTGCAAATGCGATTCGCGGGCTAAATAAACGACGCAAACAGAAGAACGAGCTCATAAGTCACGATTCGGAGGCGGCGTTTGCGACCTCCAGCAAGAAGCAGCGATACATCGCGCCGGTGTGCTCGTGCGTTTAACATCGTGCGGGAAACGCGCGGGAGCTTGCTTTCCGGCTTGGAGTAAAGCACTAGGGAAGGAAAGAAAAAGGAACCGGCAGTTGTCGTCTGAAAGTCGCTGCCACGTGGGTTGCCTCTGAACAAACGATTGTCAAAGACACGAAAGGAGTTCCGTCTTGCAAGACATTAATTAGACAGGTTGACGTCGTCCGTTCGCCATGCAGGTCGTTCGTGAATAGACTTTTCGGAGCTAAGCGGGAGGAGCTTCAGACTCATCACTTTGCCATTGGTTTCCTTACGGTCTTGAAACCAACTGAAGGAGAATGAATGTAGATTCAAAATCTCTTGGTTGTCTTTAACTTGTGAAAAAATGCAAACATTGCTATTTAACAATAATTAAAGATATATATATATATATATATAATAGTATATACTATATATATATAATAACATTAAGATATTAAGTATATATAACATTAATCAACACTCGTAATACATTGTTGTTTGTCTGCTATATTCTTAATTGACATCTCGAGACCCTGGGCATACTCTTATTATCAGGTCATACAAAATGCTACAATATTACGTGATAAATATTATTATTATTATTATTATTATTATTATTATTATTATT
This sequence comes from Gryllus bimaculatus, assembly GCA_017312745.1. Taxonomy (NCBI): domain Eukaryota; kingdom Metazoa; phylum Arthropoda; class Insecta; order Orthoptera; family Gryllidae; genus Gryllus; species Gryllus bimaculatus. The sequence continues at coordinate 5,345,548 of BOPP01000013.1, forward strand.
ATTACTATCTTAAAACTACTGCACTTTTACTACAGATACATTATCGACTTTATTATGACCATTAAAACTTTTTCATCGTACATTCGGTCTACAAGTCGTAAGTAATCATACTCATCTTATTATATTGTATGATAAACACATGGATGAAATTTTTTTTATCCTCTTCTCCATATTCATTTAATTTTTTTGTTTCATTTTATTATTTATTAATATGTAATATTTTTGAACCTATAAATATCTAAACAATCGAGAATTGATAGTAGAACCAGACTAGATATGGTAATTCAGCGCCTACAGGCGTCAAAAGATTTCGACACCTTTTCTTTAATGCACGAATCAAACTACTTTTTCGCGATAGGTGGTCTGATTTGTGGTTATTTCTATGTAATCATGGGAAAAGGACCCTATTGCAAACACGTACTAGATGTGTTATTAAATATTCACAAATATAAAATCTAGTCACAAATTTCACTTGGAAACATTACCAGTGGAAGTGATCAAAGGGAGTAATAGGTCTATGTAAAAAATTGTAATGATCATTTTAAAGATATAAAAGTACAAAAAAATGTAAAATTAAAATGTGCGGTTCAACAACGGGACAAGCAACACTGGGCAAATTGTGCACGGGAGGAATGAAGCAAAACTTCCGGCCATCATGCTCACTTTACTGCCCAGGATACTAGACGTGTGACGTGACAGCACCTGCACGTGCCCTGTCATTACATGCAAATTTACACAGCAAAAGAGATTGAATGTTTTTCACAAACAATACAACAAATCGAAATACACATAGAATTTATTGTAAACATTATTTCATAACAAAATTTTATATGCAGGGGAAAATATGCCTGACAGAGAACAAAAAGAACAGCTATAGGTTGTGCCCGATTTTCAACTAGAAACGAAATACAGCTAGTTTGAGAGGGAATCGAGCGTATCTCTTTTTTGAATTATTACCCACTAACAACTCAAAACACCAAGTGAAATATCACTCCCTAATAAATACGTAATTACAAATAAGTGGATTTAATCAGTACATTAATAATGGTGGGTGATTTACCACGGTATACCCTAGTGGCGCAGCTAAGTTATTTTATTCCCTTCTCTTTCTTACTCACTTTTTCTTTCCAACCCTCTCCGGCTCTTCCTGTACGCCTTCGTCTCACCGGGAATAATATATAAATATATTTATATTACAGTTAGTTAATACAAATTTTCAGATATTTAAAATGGTCCACATTCACTTCTGGGATAATGTATTATTTCCTCTTTCTTTCTTAGTCACTTTTTCTTTCGTACCCACCCTCTTTGCCTCTGCCTGAACGCCTCATCTCATCGGGAATTATATACATGTGTGTATGTGTGTGTGTGTACATTACTGACCATGATTACAAATTTTCATTAATTTAAAATAGTTCACTTTCACCACTCGCTGGGGTAATGTACGCCACAACCTGAGTCAACTGTCCGACAGCACACAAGAGGCACTCGTCAACAGGCGAGAGAGAAAAGGGAACGCGCAACAGCCCACCGCAGTCAGGGCGCGCAACCTCTTCATCGCGGTCCACCGCAGCGCCGCCGCTTCAGTTACGACGACTGGGCCCGCGACTATTAATCAAGGAGGCGCGGCGGCGGTTGGCAGGCCTGTCGAGGCGCGTCCGGCCGCGGAGATTATCTGCCGGGCCCGCTTTGTTCTACAGCAGCTCGCGATAAGGGCCTGCCGTGTTGCGTGGCTCGTACACGTCCGCCCGCCTTGAAGCGCCGCTTCTGTTCCACAACACTCGAGTCGGCTGCGGGGCGCGATAGGCGCGGGTCCGTGCGAGCGACTAGCGCGCGCTGCACAAGACGTATTGTGGCCTTCGACGGTCGCTGTTTCCACTACAAAGACAGATCGCCACCGTTGTGAATAGGTCGCGTCGCGGCTCCTTAACCGCTCTTCTCGTGGCTGTTTGAGTGTGACACATAAATAGCTGTACATGACCCCATAAAATACATTGTACATAATAGTAAGGTACTTGTAATAAATTGGACCGGCTGAGTTTAACAGTACTGTGTGCTGATCAGTCGGTAGTTTCTAGCTGGTCACCGCTGGGGCAGTAGCCCCTGGCGGAGATCCCTGGAGACATTCGTCGAGAACATCAGCAAGACTGATATGGAATTATAAAAGTGTCTGCACAAGATATTCGATTGAATTGAAATTGTTGAGCACAGTTCACGTTTAGAGACAATATTATAAAATGTGCATCTACGGGTTTGGTTTTTTTTAATTCATGCACTAATGCTACATCATCTAATACATTCCCACCGAATTATTTATCCCATCTGTTGCATTTACATCAAATATACGTTTATCATGTGGCACTTGATATACATGCCATTTGTTATATCGTCAAATTTCTTTAGAAAACACGTTAGTCAAAACAGCAAATTTGACGGAAGAGAGAAGAGAAAATAATTACAATGTAAACTAATATTGTCAAGATGTCATATAAATTAGTAAATATGAATGAATAAAAAGACCAGAGTTAGTAGGATTTTGGGCAGAGGGTACCATGAAATGGGTAAAATTATCGATTTTTGGTTTTTGGCTAAATAAATAGTTCAAACCTTGGTCTTTCCAAATGCATTAACATTTTTATTTTAAGACTTCTGGAAGGCCTTTAAATTCTTGTTTAAATGTCCTGGTGCGTGTGACTTATGCCCCATTTTTGACACTGCATAAATTATGGCTATTATTTCGTAATTTTGTACGCATGTTGGGTTGTTAATGAGTTATTCAAACGTGCCTTTGTTCATACGTTGGTAGCATTGGTCATTTACTGTGAGGGAGATGATATAGAATATGGAGCAGGAATATTGTAGTATAGCAATGGCAAGAACATACTTTTCAAAAGCCATTTGCCGAAAATGTTCTTATTTGATAATTAACGTACCTTTTCTCAGGAATTATAATTCACAATTTACTAAAACTTACAGACATTTTTGTATAAACATTCATCGATAACAAGAATATGGAAAAAATAATGCTTTTCCAAACTTGCTGAAAAAATTTAGCACAATATATGATTGAAATACAAACTAATTATTTTTGATCAACTAAAAATATATCAAAATAATAACAAAGACCATACCTTTCAGTGTGCTTTGCACCTTTAAATGTTCGAAATATCCTAGTTTTCTCGATAAATATTTTCTAGAAAAAGTAAATCAATAGTAGTAGATTTAACATGGGCGCTAAAATTGGTACCCTCTCCCCTTAACAAGAAAATTGGCAAAATGTTTTCTAACTTCTTGTCATATCCTTCATCTATTATGCGAGTTTCCTAAATTATTGTTTTCCAGAGCTGCAGACCTTCATGGGCTTCTGAAGACTTTAAACAGAAGATGAATTTCCGGCTTGCTTGTGCACCCGCGTTTATACACCCGTTAACTCACATTTTCAATGCTTCTTTATGCACATGAATATTTTCAGATATTTTCAAAACAGCAAAAATTAAGCCACTTTTTAAAAAAGGGGGAAAATGAAATTCAAAATTACCGTCCTGTTTCTCTTTTGTCAGATTTCTCTAAAATATTAAAGAGGCTTTTCTATACGCAAATGGAAACTTTTCTCAGGAAAAATGAAGCGTTTTCAGTCTCACAACATTGATTTGGAAAATCCAAATCTACGGAAACTGCCATTTTTTCTTTTCTTAAAGATGTTGCTTCATCAATGGACCAAAATGAACCATCCATTGGAATATTTTTAGATCTCTCGAAAGCTTTTGACGTTATTGACCATAACCTCGCGCTTTCAAAATTACCTTCTTATGGAATTCGTGGTATTGTCCTAGATTGGATAACTTCTTTTACCAATTGAATATGGGATCGATCTTATGTCCTATCCTCTTTCTGTTATACTTAAACGGCATTGTCTATTATAAACGGAAGAACGGTTCTGTTTGCCGATGACACGAATGTTCTTTGCCAAAAAAACAATAAATAGTAGGATTTTAGAAGTTTCAAATTGGTTTTGTAAAACAAATTAATAATTAATGAAGGAAAAACAGTTTGAATGCATTTTTGCATTTCAAATCAGTAATCACATGTTCCGCTGAAAATGAATAATATGCAATTACCTGATGTTCAGGTAACAAAATTTCTAGGTCTATCAATTCAGTCGAATCTCAAATGGAATGTACATGTAACAAAATTAAACACTAAATTAAGTTCATTATGTTACGCATTCAGAATTCTTTCAAATACTGTCAGCCATCATGCAGCTCGTTGCGTGTATTTTGCAAATGTACATTCCCGCCTGAGACATGGTATAAAATTCTGGGGAAACTCATCATGTATTACTTAGACTTTTAGATTGCAAAAGAAAATTATTCGAATAATGAAAAAATGCCACCCGCGTAACCTTTGCAAGCTTCTCTTCATTTAGCTTGGAATCTTATCACTGCCTTGCCTATATATTCACGAATCTGTAATATTTGCCAAAAGTGACTTACTTAACGGTGGCAACATATTTTCATGCAATACTGATATTTATAATTACAAGTATATTAAGTGTCAGTATCAACAGCTCATTACCAGAAATCCACATTCATATACGTTACTTTACAACGCATTGCCAAATGACATTAAACAATTGATGGCGTTTCATCAATTTAAGTTAAAAATAATTTTTTTCTGCTGCATGACTGTTTCTATACAATTAGAGACTACACTGATTATCAAAAAGAAAAATAATATTTATTTTAACAAAACAGTGAATATATAATAATAGTTTACATTTTTATCGTAGAATTTTAAAAAAAGTTAATATGTTTGCTAACAAATAATATATTCAGCTTCTGGTCAATGACACCCATCTGGATCAGGTTTTTGTCCAATTTCCTTGATTCAATGAGCAAATTGCTGAGATGTCCTTGTTTTGCTTCTGAACGCAATGTAGCTTACTATGCGCACGTTTGTTGAACTCTCCTTTTGCTTGTAATGGAAGAGTAGAGGTAAGGGCGAATTAAAACTATTTTGTTAGAAATGCAGAAAAATCATACTTGCAATTCGTTTACCGATGCAAATTAGTTTTCTATTACTTGGAAACAAAAATGTATATTTTTTCAAATATTACTAATTTTGCGATTTTTAAAACTTATTTTTATTTATTTATTTTTAACATTTACTCATATCAACTATTTATAGTTAAAATGACGGGAAGGGTTTTTGGAACTCAAGAAAACGTGCGCAGACAATCTTCTCCCCCCTACGTCACAGTTTTTACTGTTTTTTTACTAAATAAATATAAACTCATTGAAATTTCTCAAATTTTTTCACTCGTTATCTTTGTATGGAAAATACATATTTTTAAAGATGGTGACCATGTGCATCAATAATGTAAAATAGGTAAAGGTGTAGACGAGAGTGTAAAGTAGCTAAAGTCATTGTGCAATCGACAGACTTAGAAAGCTATTGTCGAAAAAATATTTACTTTCTTGGGATACAAACGACAAAAAACGTAATTTGCTAATGGATGACACGATTGCTAAAAACTTTCTAAATAAGGGAATCACGTGAGACCTCAACACCCCGTGTTGAGATAGTACGCTCGCTATTCGATGCCGATGAAATAAATATATATGGAACTCGAAAATCGAAATTTACTGAAAACACTTTGTACAAGAGTCGAAAAAAAATCAGTTACTTTTCAAAGGCAACATCCCAAACTGCTTGGCGTGAGTACGTTGTTCGAAAACGCCACATCTTGGGAGAGCTGGCCCATTTGAAGTTCACTTGATTAGGTTATATTAACTAACGGAGGAGAAGAAACGTTTTCTCATGTTATAAAAGTTAGCGCTAACTCAGAACAAAATGGTGAATGAACTAATTTTGATTGGAGATGCTACCTTTTCGAAATAATGGATTCTATGGTAAATAATGTGTTCAATATTATTAACGTAATTACCCAAACTGTGTGTTTAATATTTACTTCTACGTTTCTGGACGAACGCTACAGACCTGCCCTCACATAGCCGGCCGCCATCACCAGTATTGTAGTCTGACGATGGTAACCCAGCACCTGATGGCCGCCACTTTCCGCCCACCAACTTTGGTGTCTCATGCTCTGCCCAGCGCCCACAACTGGAAAACCGCTGTAAGTCAGTCTGCGACTCCTTGTCTCGACACCGCTGCAGGACGTCTCATTTACTGTGCACCCAGATCTCGCTGGATCTCGGTTGGAAACTTCGTGGCGGGATGGTGGGCGCATAATGGAAGTTAATGGACTATGTAGCTGGAGAGTCACAAAATGTATTGCTAATCATCAAACAAACATTCATTTTTGTAACGTGTTGGTGATTTGTAGGTTTTTCAATCCCTTCTTTTGTGCAAACTGTTTCCTGGAATGCGTAACAAGATTTAAATAAGAATTTGCTGATTTGGACGCAGAACAAAGCAAACATTATTTCAGTGAAGATGTTGATGCTGTTACAATCCGCAACTCTGCACTGTACAAGTCGATGAATTTTTATGAGAAAATTTGTTTTTAGGGGTAACGTAGGGAGAGAGTAATAGTGGGTTTCGACGTGTTCCCTACATTTTATCGGTTTTCTGTACATGTGCAATGCCGCGTGAAGCTTATCTGAGTATTTTGTCAATGTGAATGCGTAAATATTTTTCATTAGGGATACAATCACATAAGATGCCGTAACTTGATTTTTATAAGTATTATTGTGGTCAATTCTGATTGTATTCCCACAAATACCCTCCAGAGGGCATTGTCAATCTGGAGGACGGTAATGGCTTCGGGATGTGAACAAGCGCGGGTTAGTGACGGCTCAGGCAGCGGGTGGGGTATGCGGCAGTGGTGGTGGGCGTCGTGTAGGATCGGCAAGCGGGGAAGGTGGGCGGAGACGGTGGGCGGGGCCGGGACGCGGCAGAGGCGCGGCGCGGAGCGACGTGGGAGGAGTCCGCGCGACACTCGGCCTGACGCGCTCTGACGGCCCAAGATTGATCGCCGCTCGCCTCCTCCTCGTCCTCCGCCCCCACCGCCAACCGTCCCCGCACCCGCCACTGCCGCCGCCACCCCCGCCACCGCCCGCGCCACAGGAAATGAGGTGCCGCCTGCGAGTTTCTGCGACTGGCGCGGTGATGGATCTCCGCCCGCGATCAAGATGTCTCCGCGGCCACCTGCGGCCCGCACGGACGGCGCGCCCCCGGAGCCACGCCGCAGCCAACGCCCCCCTCCGGCGCTGGTGCCGCTCTTGTTACAGATGCTGTTCTTGGCGTAATCACCGTCACGGTTCTCACCGACGCCATTCTCACAACCGGCATTGTCGCCGCCAAAGCGGCAGCCGCTGCAGTGGTCGTCGTCACCGTTCTCATTACTCGTTGTCGTTATCCCACTTGTCGTCATCCCACTTGTCGTCATCCCATTTGTCGTCATCTCACTTGTTATCATCCCACTTGTCGTCATCTCACTTGTTGACATCCCTCTTTTCGTCATTCCACTTGTCGTCATCCCACTTGTCATCCCACTTGTCGTCATTACACTTGTCATCATCACACTTGTCGTCATCCCACTTGTCGTCATCCCACTTGCCACCACACACTTGCCGTCACACACTTGCCATCACGCACTTGCCAACTCACACTTGGCAACTCACACTTGCCAACTCACAGTTGCCGTCATTGCCGTCAGGACCCCTCCATCGACCGCCGCATTTCCGCTGTCGAAATTCTCGACTTCTTCGTTTTTCTCGCCGCAGATATTCTCTAGCCTTTGCTATGATATAGACGCCGTTTTAGTTGACATCATTCTCACTGTCGATGAATCTGCTTCCTGTTGACATTGCCTCCTGTGCCCCGCACTCATTGTTCCAGTAGATGTTTTCGGCGCCTACTTTGCCGTCATTATTCTTCCGATAAATCTGCAGGAGAGTGTTCCCTCCGTGGTCGCATCATAGCTGTTGTGACCGTCATCGTTGTGTCTCTGCCGTTGGAATCTGTCATTTGTCGCTGTTGCCACATCTTTGTTGTCACCTCTCTCCTTATTCAAACTTCCCGACCCGAATATCGCGTTAGCTCTTTCTTGGCGCCTCGACCGGGGCACGGGAAGAGGATGAGACAAAACTGAAAAGCTAGTCCCGATATAAGAGAATAGGAAACTAGTTCGAGAATGTCTGTGCCATTATGTATCGTCACTAGTATATTTAAGTAAACAATATTTTTGTTAAATATTTTACTGTGGAACTATGTAATTATTTTAAAGTACGAATCAATGAACAACACTATAAATTGATTATAAAATATTTAATAAAATAATGAATACAAATATCAATAATAATTTAGCCCACTTTATCATAGGATAATATAACTAAAAGTCGGGTGACTTTCATTATCGCCTTGAACAACAAAATCTGTAGCAATGCCACTGGTGCTAGAACGAATGCCTTCATCCTCTATAGTTCAGTAAATTGTTGAATGTAATAAAATATTAGAGATTAAAATGAAATATAACAAAGGTAATATATGAATAATTATTTAGAGTATTATTCAATTATTATAATAGAATATTATTACTATAATATTTAATATAATTTGACTACAATACTTTCTCCTTAACCAGCCTTGTTTCCTTTAGTTAAAATATTCATTCTAATAATCAACAAGACTTACAATGCAATTTGAAAGAAAATTGATTGTAACAAAACATTATGAATTTTATATTCACATTTGAGTCGTATAAAATAATTATTAAAGAGGCAGGGAACGTTGAGGAGAAAGTTTCGATCAAATTTCAGACAGATGGAATATATTATTTAATACAAACGGGTTAGGACTGACAATATTTACTTTTTATTGCTCAAGTAACTCTACTTGAGTAACATTAATATTCAACATAATTACTAGTTGCAGGTAATGATAAAGGTTTTTAATAAACTAACCTATATCGAGCTGTAAGAGCTTATTGATGAAAAATACCAGGAACTTGGTTGCAATCAGTTGTTAATGATAGGAAAAACGTGGTGTGTACTTCTATCAGAGGTTTCATTATTATTTCTTCTGTATATTGTGCTACAATTAATCATGTCCACGTAATGTATGACCTGGGACAGGTAAATCTGACAATCAGTGTATGTGGTAAATTGTGGAGATAAATGGGCTGGAACTGAGAACAAATACAGTGTTCAGTTGTTTATGTGATTTTCGCGTACAATCAAAGCCACCACATCTGCAGTCAACTGTTCTAGCCGACAATAACAAATGCTCATCACACCGAAATTTATCGAATGCTACCAATTCCTAGGTATGATTTTTCTAAAATAATTTTACTACAAAATCCATTATTTTATTTATCGGAGGAGATTGAACACTGAAGTGAAAATAATGCATTTCAAACAACATCTGTTACTTCACAGTTTATATCTATCGTAAGGAAAGGCTACGTTTTTGCCAGATAAAATGCAATGTACTCGTAACATTATTTATGTAAAACACAATTATTTCCAAATAAAGTAACATAAATATTCTCATATTTTCTCCTAATGATCACTTTTCATTATTTTCAGTATTGACTTAATGATATTCTCCAAAGTTATATTCAATAATGTTTTATTTATTTACCATTGAACCCGAAAATGCTTTGCTATTGCAATGTAGTACACTTTACATGCTACTGGCCACGTGATTGTGAATGGCGTTTTACGCTAGCTCTGCAAACATTTCAATAGACGAAAGACTTTCTCGCGAGTGTGGTTCCGTATCTTTCTGTATCTCTGTATCTGTCTCTCTCATTCTGTAGCTCACTGTCTCTGTTTTTGTTATTGTTTCTCCCGCGCGTCTCTGTCTTCCTCTGCCTCTCATTGTATCTGTCTCTCTCGAAAAAGTGTCACAATTGCAGGTACAGAGTACGCAATGAAGTCGTCTTAATAACCACACTTCTGTGTACAACAGGGTTGCGTCAAGCGCCGTTACGTAGAGCGCCCTTTTCAGGGTGCTTGAGTCAGCATAAAGTCACCATCAACGCGTGTCTATGCGCGCAGGCATATGTTCCCTTGATACTATGTCTATATTCTTCCTGGAAGTGGAAGTAATAAGTTGACAAAGTTTTATCGCAATCGGATGAACGATACAGCAGCGAATTAAGTACGAAGCAAAAAAGAACTTATATATAAAACATTGTATTTTATATATAAGATGATAAAAATAAATCTAATAAAACGTTAATGTGACCATTAATTACGATAATTATAATTTAAAGTCGCATCAACATCTAGGTCATTAGCTACCACTATTGCATTTATCGGTATAGCAACTGTGAAGATGACATGATGTGGTGAAAGGACGAACACAAATACAACCATTACCGAAGTGGGATGCGAATCTGCGGTCTTTATGCCGAGATCGCGACTTGCCTCAACGATCTCGGCCTCCAGTCCGGCTGAAAATGCCTGTTTAAAACTTTCAGGTACTTTAAACGAAACACCTAGGACATTATCGAAGCTCTATCTCAAACATTGCTTCAAAGTGTTGCTCTAATGGCAATGTAATCGTTTTAATATGATTCGGGCACGATTTTAAGTGAAACCTTAACTTTTGAAAATTGCAAAAGTGAATAGTATTTTCGATGCCCTATTATTTTTTTTAAATATCATGATTTTTGTGAAAGTACTAGTAGTTTGTATGAAACTTTAAAAGAAATCGTGACAATTTAAAGAAGAAACACAAGAAGATTTTCTAAAAAAATTAACAATATTTTTTCTCAACAATACCGAAGTTTGGTAAAATTGAGACATGAATTTGATTTTCGATAAAACATTCTACATTTCGAAAATTGCAAAGAAATATTTTTTTTCAATTTCTCACCAACTTTAAAATATTGATTTATTGATTTCTAAAGTCAATTTACTTTTCAATATTATTTAAATACTTTTAGCTTCACTGTCCTGAAAATTTTAATGGTTTTTGCGTAATTTTCAATACAATAAGCTAAAACCATCACGAAAAGAATAGTACTATAAAATTGAAAATGGGTCCTGTCAGTTAAAAAGCGATGTGGAAAGCTTATTTTATTGTCATACGTAGGGTTCAGGTTCGAATCCCATACTAGGTAAAATATTGATGGCTGAATAGTTTATATATAATAGTTTCATTTACGAATAATACGAGAAGGTATGTGGTCGTGTAGTACTACTAGTTCACACAAGAAATGGTCTTCGCACTATTAATCATCGTTAAAGATAAGAGAAAATTGAACCTCAATGCGTCATCTATTACGTACACGTGAATTTTCGATCGAGTGCTTGCAAATACTCATCGACATCTATAGGAGGCGAGTGCGCGCGACTTACACCAGCAGTGGAACGCAAGTGGTCTTTGACAGTTCGCCGACCACCGGAACGCCCCACTGCTCGACCACACGCCGACCACGGAACGCAGGGAGTCTCGCGCTACCCGCTGATGGAAATGAAGGGAAATGGGGGGAGGGGCAGCGGTGATCCACGACCGGATGGTAACATCGTTTCGGACGCACACTCGACGTTGAGTGGTACGCGCTCTTATGGCAGAGTTGAGGAAATGGGGTGGCAGATTTGCACTTGAAAATAAAGCACTTTTCTCCTTTGCAAAACGGCTCTTATACTCGTATTGGGAGTTTTTGGCAATATTGTCTACGGTCTTTTATTCTAGAAAAAATAATCCACACATAGCAATTTTATTTTACTACAGTGCTCTCATTACAACAACGAAACATGGATTTTATTGCCACAATACATTATTGGAATATTTCATAATGTATACTGCCCTGATGTATTTTACATGAAACTAATTGATAAAATAATGTATGAAAATCGGTTGCGAGAATATTCAATTCACTCATGAGAATTAGCCCCTCTTTTTCTAATGTTACGTTATTTTACTTTCTTGTGTCATTACTGCAATAAGTTTCCGTCTCAAGTGTAATCTTAATTAAGTCAGTCTAAATAGTTTTATTAAAAGATGGAAAACTATAATCAGAGATCTCAAAGGAGGTGCCATTGAAAACAAATATCGCAATGTTTTAAGTGAAAGTAAAATCTTTTCTTTCAACTGAGAAAAAGAAAACATTGATTATTCTAACGAAATATCTAAAATGGTGGAATTTTTCTTTGTTCAATATGGCCACATGGATCCGGCAGAGGGGCGGAAAACCCACGGTTAATTTCTCTTTATTTCAAAATAAATACACTAATGCTGTTAGAAATGGAAAACTCAAAAAACTTATTTGTCTATTTATTTACAGGGAGCAATATAAATTACAAATAATTCAAGTGCATACTACGCAGAGGTTTGTTCCTGTTAACAAATCTGCCACATTATACTCCCATTACCTTCTTTATGCTACTTCATCACACACATTATACTAATTTTATTGTAAAGGAGAATAACCAAAATTGAAAACATCTTTCGTGTTTGTAAGTTGGGTCTAAATAATATGAAGTATTTTAAGAGGTAAAGTATTATTTTTTTAATTTTTTAAAATTATTTTAATTTTTAATATAATTTTATTTTTAATGTCGCGCCAACATCCGTGTCATTAGCGACCACTATTGCATTTAACGGTACGGCAACTGTGAAGACGACATGCTATGGTGATGCTAGGGGGTGAAAGGACGAACACAAGTACAACCCCGCCCGATGCGGGAATCCAACCCGCGATACTTCGGTACGAGATCGCAAGAGCACTACTGCCTTAACGATCTCGGCCACCAGGACCCGCAGATGAAGTATTGTAATACTGAATTGTAATGAAATTCGAATCGTTCATTCGGTATCGTACAATGACAGAAATATCATTAAATGTAACGTAGATTATGTATTAAATTTCATGAATCTAAATGTACCTGTACATCAAAAAGAGATTAATATATTTATTATATACACTAAAATTTATGTACAAATTAAAATCAATGTAGATTTGATGAAGAGGTTCTGTTGTTTCCCCCGATTCTAATCATTTATGTTATTAACCACGAGTCCATCAATATTATTCATTCATTCGTCCCAGACAAGACCATAAAGCTATGCCTATTGCATCTTAATGTACATGTTTACATTAAATTTAAAAAGTGGTCATGGCAATTACTGTAACACAAATATCATTAAAGTAATGAAGAAATTTCTAACAGTGTATGTAATGTCTACACAAAACGAGTAAAAACGTATGGTAAGATACCACACCTGTCTCAGTAGGTGGGAACAGCTTGCGTCAGAGCGTGTGGAGGAGCGTGTTGAGAGCGTAAGGGGGTGTGGCTCCTACAGGATGCTCTGAAGGGCTACTACTCGGAGGGGGGGATGAGCAGTGGGGGAGGTTCCAGGGGAAGCCGACAGAAACAGGTCACGTGCTCCCTGCCACGCGAGCCCAATCAAATGCCGCTTATCATAGCGTATCGTAATTAAGGGCGCTATTATGTCCTAATTTCCCTAATTAGTACTTAATTGGCACATTTTTTCTTCCTTACCCGTCCAGCAACCGCGCTGGTACAGTCCACGCAGAAAGCCTCTTACAGCTTACGCTACATGGCTTGTACAGAAATCGAAGCCCTAACTTCAACTACACAGCGCCAACATTAAAAGGTCAAATATCCAAAATAATAAGCGTCTTTCAGCGCGCGTCGGCGCCGGGAGCTGGCTATTTATCACTTTCACTCGTTCACGATTATTTCCCAACGCTGCTGGCGCATATAAATCCTACAAAGTGTATCAAAAGCACGAGGCTCTATTGAAACGACATTTGCTACGAAGTCGTCACCCCTACCCTTCCCGCCCAACACCACGCTCTACGCGCTGCACATCACACAGCGCGGCGCAAAGAGGCTTTTCCGAGCGCCTGAAAAAGAGGAAATTCTCGTCATTGGGCGGCGGGCACATCAAACGCCGCGCTCCGCCCCAACGACATTCACCGCGTTATTGATGGGCGCCAATTGCAGGGGCGGTCGGGGGCCACTGAGCGGGGGGTGAGGACAGGTGAGGGCAGGTGAAACGGGTTCGAACGGAAGCGACCGGGGCCGGTTTCGTGAGGCGGGTGGGGTAGTGAGAGCTGGTGGAGGCGTTTGATGAGGTCGTAAGGACGGATGATGGTGGGTTAAGAGGGGTTAGAGACTACAGAGGATGAGGGAGGGTGGGTGGGAGAGGGAAGAAGGGTTGAGGGCGGATAAGAAGGGCGAGGCCGAGAGAGTGGGAGAGGGAGGAGGGAGAGGGAGGGGGCGAGATGGGGAGAGAACAGGGAGATAGAGAGGGAGAGAAAGAGAGGGAGAGAAAGCGAGGGAAAGAAAGAGAAAGAAAGAGAGGGGGAGAAAGAGAGGAGGAGAAAAAGAAGGGGAGATAGAGAGGGGGAGAAAGAGAGAAAGAGAGGGAGAGGAAGAGAGGGAGAGAAAGAGAGAGATATATATCTTCTTCAAACAAAGCATATACTTACTGAGAATGAGGTTGCACTAAGAAGTCATAGTAGTAAAAAACTGACTTATGTTGTCTCTGAAATAAACTTTTCATATGAGCTGTCAACAATACAATAAACTAATTAGGATTTAACATTTTATCCCAAAATATTTTTAAAGATATTAATTGAACTTATTTTTGTCCGGTGTTCCAATAATGGAACTGAAAACTTCATAATCTTTTCGTATCTTTTATGCCTTTTATTGCAAATTTTATACCAACAGTCAAGAAAACAAGTTTCTAAATTTCTGAATGCGAGATATTGGTTTAGCCAAGACTACTAGAGCATTGTATGGTCGTCGCCAAAGCGTATTCATGACATGCTATAGTTCAAACCTTCTAAACCGACGCGCGTGCCGCAAAATTAACTCGGCCAATAATGGATTCAATAGAATCCCCAACGCACTTGAGCGACATTGTTGCCGGGCGTTGCCAGGTGACACGGGCGGTGGTAGTCGGGGGCCGCATCGAATGGGAGGAACCGCGAGAGGGTTGCGGGGCGAAAGGGAAATGGGAGTGAAAAAGCGAGCTAAGCGGAATGAAAGGCGTGGCGGAAAGAATTAAGGGAGTATTACTCCAACGCGCTCAACTCTCCTTACGGAGTTAGGATGCATGTTGCGTCAATATAGATGCAACAAATTCAAAAAAGAACGGAAAAGTGGGCGTAGATTATAAGCGGGTCAACTGAAGTCACTGCATTGCTTGTGACTGGGAGGTACTACTTTAGAGTCCCGACGGTGGCAGGATTTTCGACGCGTGTTTGTCATCTGGGTCGAATACACCATGTGTATGGGAGGGGAACTTTCGCGGTCGGCTACTCTGATCGGTAGTTTTCCGTGGTTTCTCCGATCAACATCAGGCGAATGCTGGAGCAGTACCCAAACAAACAGGCCAAGGACCGCGCGAGATCTTTCCTTCCTCTTCCTGGTCCTTTACTCATCCCTTAGATCAGATCATCCCAGATATACACTACACTACACATGCACTACACTAAAATAGATCGAGAGCTTAGAGCTTGTCCCGGTTGGGGCGGTGTCACGCTGGTGGGAAACACTTGGGCTTAGAAAATTCCAGCAAGTCGACAGATAGGACGGCGCCGGTCTCTCCAGCTAGCGGAGAAAGATCACCGCCACCTCTCGCGATAAAAGTATGCATTTCATTTACGGGGCTAATGACCTTAACAGTAGACGCGCCGGAATAACTAATCAATTAATTAATGAACGGGCGTCACAGATAGTGCGGTAAGAGTTAGATGGGCGAGACAGATGTGGCGCGGCCATAGAAGGCTAAATAGGGTGAGAAGGGAAGCCACGTGAAGTTACGAAAGAGGCAAGGGTACAAAATATTTTGTGTTACGCCGACGCTCCTCACCCGGTAATGCTTTCTAAATAATATGCTCGTGTGAAAGAAAAACTCTGAAAAGGGAGAAAGTGAATTGAGTCAAAAAGACCTTTTAAACAAGGGGCAGGTAGATAGCTTGCAAGTTGATGGTGGTTTTATGGATGGGAGTGATGGTTGCTCCTGCAATGTGGGTGGTGGGAGTAGTGATAGCGATAATGGTGGTTAATATGTTGTTTGTCAACATTATGGAGGAAAGTCACACATGGAACTTAGTAAAAATATGTGGTTGTGCACCTCGTTCCGAGTCTCATGCTTTGTATGATTAGATCTCGTCTAGATTATGAGATAATTGAATGTATTTTTACAACTACTTAACATTAAGCACATTTGGAGCCCAATGGCTCATTAACTTATTTTTATAAGCTTTCAATCATATGGTTTATGTTTATATGCTTAATGTGTCTTTTGAATATTATATTTTATAATTTTATAATATGTTAATACTATTTCATCGCAGCATAGTGGAGAGTCCCGTACCATGTAGACCAGGATAAAGCATCTTAAACAGCAGGCGTATGTCTGTATTTCGTAGCGGAATAAATAACCTCGAAGGCCATTAATACCACCTTCAAAATCACTTACTGTTAACAGAAAATTAATTAATATCACTGAAGAAGTCTACTCCAAATGTTTTATCTGAGAAATTTTTGTTAATATGATGATTAATTTTCTAGAAAATTTCATTAATATCTCGTGTATTAAAAGCAATAATGCAAATCAAAATTAAACAATTTTAATCAAATAAAAATCAGCATTGTTTTAATATTTTTACATTTATATTAAGCTACACGAAGTACAATTTTTTGTCGAAGAAGATAACTTCGTATTCCCTAAAATGAAAAATACACTGAAAATGAATTCTGATACAATTTTGGACATTTTATTTTATTTTCTTCCTGGCTACAAAAGGATAAAATAAAATACATAATCCGTTCAAGAATAATACATTTTAATATATTTCATTATAATATTCATTCGACGTAACTCCGAAATAAGGAAAACGAGGTATGTTTTTCTTATAGTACAGTTGCCAATGCATATTTTCGGAAGTGGTGCTTTCAGGGTGTTGCTTACGCAGCGTCAAAAGAACTCTGCTGTCGGCTAATTGAGTGGGAAAGCCTATCGCTTTTTGTCGACCTCCTGGATAGAAAGGCTTTTAAAACTCTCTTGGTAACGCAGAACTGAAGAGGAGGATAGAGGGTTAGGACGACTGTCACTCTCTTGTCCGTAGAATAGCAGAGAAACGAATTTACCGCACCCCAGGTGACCTTTGGCGACAGCTAATGGATACTATTCTTTTTCTTTTGTTTTGATCTGTTACGTATAACTCAAACAATAGTTTTTTACTTATTATTTGGCATTGTTGATTTAAAACTATATTTCTTAATTTAAAAAAATAGAATATTATGTGTTTTAAAGTAGCCTCAATACGAAATTACAAGGAAATGAGAGGGTTGAGCACGTCTCGATACCTAATTTTGGTTTGCGGAATTTATTATTTTTTTTACCAATTTTGCGTATCACACAAAAGGTTTGTGACCGGCAGAGGAAAAGAAAAGAAAATTAAGGTTTTGATAATTTCATATTAGTAATCATATTTCCTAATATGTAAAAGTATGACAAAAATATTAAAACTACTGATATAGTAGTTTAATAGTGAGTGTAATTAATAATGAAATATGCATAAGAAATGTTTAATGCATGTTTAATGCACAAGAAAATATAATTTCTTCTCTATTTTGACAAAAACGCTGTGTCGATTGACGTTTATGGTCCAAGTACAGTGAGAGTATAAAAAAAAAACATTGATCTTTGAAATATTCAGCGACACCGACATGCCTTCCGACAGCTTGAAACTTTAAAAAAAGTTTTTAAAATGAACTTGTTATCCCAAGAGAGGAACGATAAACAAGATAATTTGCCCCCCACTCCCCTGAGTTCACCGCACGAAAGCGACTGCCTGTCCATTTTCTTCAGTCAGCAAGTCACGCCGGACACCAACGAGGAATCAATCGATACAGTAATCAACAGCCTTCCGATAGTTATAAGGTCACCCATGACGCAGCAGGCAACTCTCTTTTCCGAACTCCGTCGAGAGAACTTCTTTCTGATTAATGATATCGACTCTACTAAAGTTCGAGAGCTGCGCGATAGTTTCTTCGCGAGAGAAAAAAAAAGACGGTCGCATCAATCTCCAAGCGTGCACGGGTGAGGTGGGGGCAGCGCGGTACTTGATGTGACGGCCACTCGGGGCACTAGCGTCGTAGACTCCATCTTATCTGGAAGATTTCCCACCGCCTACGTCGGCTGATATTTGCCTTTTTGTTTCCTCGTAGATTGAGAAAATCGATAGCTCTTATTTGTTTTCAGTCATTCGCTTACAAAGAAAGGAAAGGTTTTTACATCTTTACGAAAAAGGATACAATTATTTCTTGCGATATGTAAATGGTTATTTCTTGTTACCAATAAAAATGTTTGGCACGAAAAGAGAGAAGTAACAAGACGAAAATCTGTACTAAATTACACCGTACTCGTACACTAGTTAATTCTTTAGAGAATTTATGCAACACTATTGTAAGCCCGTCCGGTGCGTTCCCGTCCCGTCCGTCTCCGTCCGTTCCCGTCGTCCCGTCCGTTCCGCTCCGTCCCGTCGCCGTCCCCGTCCGTCCCGTCCGTCCGTCCGTCCGTCCGTCCCGTCCGGTCCTCGTCGTCCGTCGCGTCCGTCCGTCCCGCGTCCGTGCCGTCCCGTCCGTCCGTCCGTCCCGTCCGTCCGTCCGTCCCCCGTCCGTCCCGTCCGTCCCGTCCGTCGCGTCACGTCCGTCCGTCCCGTCCGTCCCGTCGTCCCCGTCGCGTCCCGTCCGTCCCGTCCGTCGTCCGTCCCGTCCGTCCGTCCGTCCCGTCCGTCCGCGTCGTCCGTCGTACCGCGTCCGTGGTCCGTCCGTCCGCGTCCGTACCCGTCCGTCCCCGTCCGTCCGTCCCGTCCCCGTCCGTCCGTCCGATCCCGTCGTCCGACCCCTGCGCGCTAGGCTTACCGGCGTGGTAATGCGTCTGAGCGGAGGATGCACCAGCCAGGGGATGGGGAGCAGATAGAGTGGAAGTAACGGAGGTAGATAGCAAACAACTACAGAGCTGTGCACAGTTGTAAAAATCTTGTAAATAAACTGATTGTAAATTGAGCTCTTCTCTGCGTCTTCATTTCGTTGCCACGATGCCACACTATTTCGCTTTCTCTTGAAGAAAGCAGATCGCACTCGCTCTTGGCGGGAATGTATCAGCCTTCTTTCCGTCCCTGCTGTTATCAAATTGGCGAAATGGCGTCGGCAAAGGCAGAGGTTATGCCAAAAACCATACGCAACCACCCACTGCACATTCACACCCTTGTATACCCTAACAGTTCAAAGGCTCGATCGGAGGTTAAAAAAATGGGCATTGTAGTTTCAGTGAAGCAAAGCAAACATAGGAAGAAATATCTTTCTGGACGGTTAATTGCAAATTTCTATCTCATAATATTGTTGGCAAGAAATACTTTGACTTATTTCATTCCAAGCTGCATTTATTTGCTGAAGATGGTAAACTATTGAATTAAAACACACACATTGTGTTTTTTGTTATTTAAGGTTGCATCAACATCTAGGTCATTAGCGACCACTATTGCATTTAATGGTATGGTAACTACGAAGATGACACGATATGGTGATGATAGGGGTTGAAAGGACGAACACAAATACATCCATGCCCGAGGCTGGACTCGGTACTTCGGTCCGAGATCGCTACGGCACAGCTGCAATAACGACTTTGGACATCCGGACCGGCTGCATTGAGGTTCTAATAAATCCGCAGCAATAAAATTATTCAGTACGTTCCTATGAAAACAAATTTAGAGTATTGCATGGGCCCTGTTCGCTTCTCGGATCGTGAGCAGCTGTCAAACCACTGTCGAATGAGCACACATTACGATTATTGGAAAGTGCTAAATATTTAATCGTGTGACCATTAGTTTTAATTAAATAATTTGTTTTGATAATGTGAACATATTTTGAAGCTTCGTTAATGAGGTTTTTATTTTTTTAATAATCTCCAATACTTTCAGGAACATTTGTTTTATTAATGATAAAAATATTTTATGTATATAACGGAGAGATACAATGGAATTAGCGATAATTTTGGGTGCAAATAATGTAGTTTTATTTTCTGTTTCAAAGGATTTGTACTTAGCAGTCGCATTCTACAGAAAAAGGATTAATGATGGACCCTAACCTAATTTATTTCTAATATATTTGTCTAGGTAAGAAGTTAAGTTTCATGATAAATATTATAATGCCTGTCTTTAATGTAATGTGGATGTGAATTTTAGACTGATGATGGGTTCAATAAACCCCTGAAACGTGTCGCAAAAATGTTGTAAAAGGAAAAACAAATAAAATATATACAACGCATTGTCTCTTTATAGAATTATTTGGGACACATTACCTTGAAGATAAATAAATTTAAAAACTGTCAAGTTTCACATTTTAGAAGTTTTATCACTAGAAACTTTCTGAATCCTTAGAACTCGCTTAGTCTTTCAACGATTATCGGATGTTTAAAAATAATCGGAACCGTTGCCATACACAATCGCTTAGTTGAAACCCGCGACGCTTTCTTACTCAGTCACAGACTTAGTGTTCGCGCACTTTGGCTCATCTGATTCCAGCTCTTGCCTCAGAAGGCAAATTAATCGGACGATACTAATTGAAACGTGTAATGTAACTTAAATTGGCCTCTTTATAATATACGGCGTTTAGTGGGCTTTGTAACTGACAATATTCGTTTCTACTACAGCAATGCAAAATAATTAATTTAGCACGAAAACCTTTCACCCACGATAATGAAAAATATTCTGAAAATTAACTCTACAAAAAATGTAGAACATAATGTTTACAGCACGTACCAATTAGCATAATGGTTTAGTTTATTTTCATGTCGTATTTACATTGAAACATTTTAACAAAAAATTGCAAGAATTTTTCACATTATCTCAATTTCTCAGTCCTCAAGTTTTTTGAGAAAGTGCCTTTGGAGCTTATCTAAAAATGCAGAAATTTGAGTTTATTTCCACACAAAAAATGTGGGTTATTGTTCAACTTCATTAGAATTTATTTGAAACACTTGTACACCCTAAAATACGAAAGTTTAAAATGCCCATACGTTAATATTAACCTAGTTATTATATTATAACTTAAAAATTTGCAAATTTTCAAAACTTCAGTGATAACAATGAAAATCAGACTTTGGAATATCGTTCCACGCATGAATCTCAGATTTCTTTTTTATGTTCTCTGCTTGCTTCGCAAATATTCCCCCAAAATATTTATCTAGAAATCCGGAACGTGTTTTAAAAAGTGACAAACTAAATTTCTTGTACTTTCTGATTTCCCTGTTAGATGAAACTGAAAATTCATATTGACTGGAGTATCCAGAAGAACGGAACTTACAAAACATGTGATAGATGGGCACAAAAGATATCATTTTGAAAAATATGTCTGAAAAATAATGACAAGAGCTCTTGTAGTGGAGTGGTGACAAAACGCTGCTATTAAGGAACTACGATACAACGTTTTAAAGTTATGAAAGATAGTAAGTTGTGTTGAAGCGGAACGTATTTTTGGGACAGCAGTGCTCTTGTTAATTTTAAGCAGTGTTTTTATTAAACAGGGTAATAAACGTTACATTAATGAATTTGTTACATACCATTTAATGCTTTTCTGTCACGTGTTTTTCTTAATAAATTGTAAAATACATTCGCAATGCTAAATGAAATAATGTAAAGAGTGTTCGAACATTGTTCAGGTAGAATATGTGGAGGAAGGAGAAGCCAATAACAGCACATGTTACAATTAACCTTCCTTACGCATTATTGGACGCCTCAGTTTTTAGCTTCGCGCACTCTAACCCTGCTCCAAAGCCCTACTACAACGAGGCTGGCCATGAGAACAGATGACTAAACATTTACGCTGCTTGCATGAATAATCGTGTTCCCACCGGCTGTTCTCCGTCACCGTCACCGTCGCCCTCGCCATGAACATCACTTTGATTGTCCCCACCATACCCCCCGTAGTTCTCGCCCACCGACGCCACACAAGAGTCTTTCCGAAACCCGTCCTCGTCGCCATTCTCCTCCTCGTCACCGTGTCGCCCTCGCCCTCATCCCCATCGCCATCGCCGATCACACCCTCTTCACAGTCCCCACCCTCCTCATCGTCCCAACCCTCGTCATCGTCCTCATCCTCGTCACCGTCCCTCCTTCGTCACCGAACCTCCACCGACACCGGCTCGGTCCCCATCACCGACTCTGCCCCCACCACCTCCACCATCGCTACTCCCGTTGCCACATGGCTGTCGGCGCTGGCGAGGGGCGTGGGCCCTGCCACTCCGCGCGCTCGCTATTAATCTCGGGGCGACGGGCGCCGCGCGGCTGTGTGCCGGCGCCGCGGCAAGGCGCCCAGGTGCAGGCGCCGCGCCAGGCGCGTGGCGGGCCAACCTTAAGCCGCGCGCCCGCGACGCGCCCAAGGCTACGGCCGTCAAACAAGGAGACAACGGCGGAGGCGGAAGCTGCGCGGCGAGAATGGAGGCGCCCCAGCTCGACAATGGGAAGGAGGCGGGGAACAACTGCTGCAAACCTGTGTCCGAATCCGGAGTTAGGATGGAATCAAGAGTTGGGTTTCGAATTGGAGTCGCGGTCTATCTCGTAACAACCGTGGTCGGGCGTTCGGGTCGGTGTCGGTTGGTCGGTTCGGGTCGGTTGGTTCGGTTCGGGTCGTCGGGTCGGTTCGGGTCGGCGGTCGGTTCGGTCGTTCGGGTCGTTCGGTGTTCGGTTGGGTCGGTTCGGTTGTCGTTCGGGTCGTTCCGGGTTGCGGCGGTGGGTTTCGGTCCTTCGGGCGGTTTGGTCGGTTCGGGTCGGTTCGGGTCGGTTCGGGTCGGTCGAGGGGCCGTTTAGCTGATTGGTCAGCGTGCTCGCTTTCCTTGACGCGGGCCATGATTACACGACCCAGTACGTGTACGTTGCTGCGTGACAATGAGAAAGCTCACTTCTGAGGTTGAGAAGGTCAGAACACGGCGTAGGGATGTATTTGTGCTAACCACACGTACCTCCTTGACCCATGAACGCGAGGACGGGACGCTGCTGGTAGCCCTGGCCCGTTCGCGCACTGTCGCGTCACGAACAGGCAGACACAGAGGGGTCGGATCGGGTCGATTCGGGTCAAGTCAGTTCGCATCAAGTCGGGTAAATAGGGTCGAGTCGAAGACCGGAAAATATTTGATCACTTTCCGAACACTTAACTGAACACGTGACCCTCGTCTAGTCAGCGACACGTATACTGAAGGAGCATACATCTAATTTTGCTCTTTAGGCGGATTCTGGCGGGTAGAAAGGTAATCTATTATTCCTTTTTTTGCAGATCCATCCCATTAAAGCGGCATTAGTCTGTAATCCCATCAGTCTAGAAAAGTAGTTACATTACGATACTCTCAAAGATTAAGTAAATGACACAATTTTTGCATTTTCGTGATGTACGTAATTTGGACAATTGGGCCTAACTTCTGATGATTTTCAATGATATTAGCGTGGCTCCCAGTAAACGAGCAGGGAATAGCAGAGCTGAAGCGCGGAGGGCTGCGTGGAGTGCGTGTGATTTCCCTATCTTCCGTTATGGGACTCCCGTTACGGACGCACTAAACGCGGACTCTCCTGTGCGCAACGGGGATTTCCCTCAATCCCTTGCCAGCCCACTAATCTCGGCGATGGGTCTTTACGGCGCGCGCCGGTTACTGTTAAGGGAAGTGCGAATTACAGTCGCCTTCGTCGAAGGGAAGACGTCCGGTTAGCAGGGCCTTTTGTTAATGGTTGTCTAATGTGGGATGGTATCAGAATGGTTTTTTGATCAGTAGTGGAAAAAATGGTAAAATAAGCATTTGTTTTGTTTGTATAAGTAAGATGTAGTAGGATAGGTCATACTTAAGGTAATGAAAGTGTGAATGTGAAAAAAATTGTATAGAAGAAGCTTGAGAAGGGGAGATAATTACATAAAAGGTCTAAGTATGTTACACAAAATTCTTTAAAAAATATATCTGTATTTTGTAGGTAGTTGATCGAACAATAATTTTCTTGAGAAATGTGGGAGAATAAAATTAGTAATGTTTTGTTGTCTCAATTTATGTAACTGGAAAGCGTAACTGTGTAGCTCTTCATTTGGACTTTCTTCTTCTTTCACCGAATGAGGGTAAATCACCAGATATCCTGAGCCATCACAAGTGATGAAGCAGAATTCTAGGGCCGGCTCCTCTGGGGAGAAGATTTCCGTGGTTTCTCCAATCAGTACCAGGCGAATGTCGGAGCAGTACACTAACCAACAGGACACTGATCTCGGGCGATCTTTCCTTCCTATTCCTTGTCCTATCGTCAGCTTTTATTCACACACTTAATTTACATGCACTACTTGACTACACATTTCGGAAGCCAAGTCGGGAGCTTAGAGTCTGGGGCTGTATCGTGCTGTTGGGAGATACCTGAAAGAGGAAAATCTCGCAGACCGATGTGTAGGTCGGGGTCGGATGTCATCATTCATTAGGGAAAGGCCACCGCCATTTCACGAGATATAAACATTTACAAGGCTTTCGGGACTAATGAACACAGCATTTAAATACCCGAAAACACGAAATAATCATTTAATCATGAATGTTATATTTTCCGCAATCTCTGAGCAATGTCCTGCTTTGTGAGTGGGCTCTTCTTTCCTTTAGGTCGCCCAGGTCATGCAATGCGTCCCTGGAAGCCGAGCGTCTGCAACCTCAGCCGCCGCGTACCCCGGCGCACGCGCCTGAGCCGGGGGTCGGACGAACAGTGCCAGGGGACGCGACGTGGCAATCGCAGGACGAGAGACAAGGTTCGCAGGGTTGTGGGAAGTACGGGCGCGGATAAGGCAAAGATAGGTCGGGGAGGGGTATGATTTGAAGCAGAAGGTCGGAGAGGAAGATAGGGTGGCGGATCATGGCGGTATGGAGGGGTAGGGTAAAAGGAACGGGATCACGCGAGGCGGGGAGGGTTAAGGAGATTGGGGAAGAGTAGGGCAGAGTAGGAGAGAAATGGACCAATGTGGGCAGCGTAGGTCACATTGGAAGGTTTGTTTGAGAAGGATGAGGCAGTGTATTGTGACGCGGAACGAAAAAAAGGACGAGAGAGGAGAGAGAGAGGGGGAGTGGAGGGGAGGGGGAGGAGAGGGGTGGAGAAGTGCGAGGTGGAAGCTGGAAGGAGAGTGGTTGGCGGGGCCGGGCAGGGCAAGGAGGAACGAGACAAGAAGAGACGAGGCGGAATCGGGGAGAAGCATGGCGAGACAGAGTGGGACGGGAGGAACATATGGGGTGCGGAGAAGGAGTGGCAAGGTCTGGGGGGGGCTGGACGAGAGAGGGACGAGAGCTGGAGCGGCAGGTGGCGCGGTGGGATGGTGGGGGTGAGCCCCTGGGGGCGCAGGAGGCTTCTAGACGTCGCGCGTGAATTTGCGTGGCCTCGTAAAGCGCAGTTAGGACGGGCCGGGGACGGAGGCACACGGGGAATTGGGTCGTAGGTAACGCCCCCGTGCGTCGCAACGCCTCCCGGCCTCCCGCCGCCGCGCCTCAGCCATCGAGGACGTCTCTGCGCCCTCTTCGAGCCGCATCTCAAACAGATTCGACTCCCCCGTCTCTCTCTCGCTCTTTCTCTCTCTCGCTCTTCCTCTCTCTCGTTCTTTCTCGCTCTCGCTCTTCCTCTCTCTCGTTCTTTCTCGCTCTCGCTCTTTGTCGCTCTCGCACTTGTTTTGTCGCTCTCGCTCTTTTTTTGTCGCTCTCGCTCTTTCCCACTCTCGCTCTTTCTCGCTCTCGTTCTTTCTCGCTCTCTCTGTGTCTCATTCTACTCCTACGACTCATTTCCTTTCGACTTTCACTTCTTCTCCAGACTGAATTTAGCTCTGTCTTTTCCACTAATTCTGAATTCTCCTTATCTCTTTTCTACTATTTTTCTCCCTTCATGTTCTTCTACTCTTCCTCTCCTCATCTCTACCTCTCTCCTCCTATCTTCCCTTTATCTTGTGTTTTCTTCTCCTTACGAATATTTTTTTTCTCGGTAGTTTCTTGTCCTCCCCATCAAATCCGCATTCAAAGTATTTCATCCTCATTCTCGTTGCACCAACTCTCTTCTCTCTTTTTTGTCTCTCTGGGACTTTTATTTCCCTCTCCCCATCCTTTGTTTCCTTCCGTAGCTTCTCTCGGTCACTATTACCTTCTCTGAGTCTTCCTCACAGCCATTCACCATAGCATCTTCTGTTTCTTTCACTTCTGTTTCTGTTTCTTGCTCGGAGAAACGGGTTCAAGTAAAGTACTATAAATTATTTTATTATTACAAGCTTTCAAATCTTTTCAAAGTTGTGTTCGTGTGATCGCATGGGAGAAACTGTGCAAGTAATAAATGCTGGAGCGCGTATACAAGTTTTGCACTAATTTTTAGAATAAATGTTTGTACCTGTGGGGATATCTGTTGAATTTAAAGATAAAAATACCACATTTGTACCAGAATGTACAATACACGGTTAATATGCGATATTCGACTTGTAATAGGCATTAAGCTTTTTAACTACGTTTAGCATTTTAAAGTGATATCATGTTGTCATTTCTGTGGTTTACATTTGCATGCTTGCGTGGTCTTCAATTAATGTAAATCATAATTTTACTGCTGAGACTTCTCGCTCATTTAAAGATTTTCCATTTCGTTTGTTTGCACCATTTTATACATTTCAATAGACTATCAAACAATACTTCAACACTTTCGTCCACGAAAAATTCAATTTTTTGCCTCAGAAATTAGCACAGTTATCAAATACGAACATACAAATTGTTAGTTACACATAGTTCTTGACCAGAATGTGTTTTTCTAAGCACTTAGGATTTCGTAAATACAATGAAAAGTACCTTTGATGTCAAAATAAACAATATAATGATTATACTTTTATATATGACTACAACTTAAACCACCCAAAGAGATACGTTTATTAACATTTATATTTAAGTTATATTATATAACATTTAAGTTTAACACCGTAAGGGGAAAAGACTTACTAGAATGTTGTCACATTTCGTTTGATTATTTTCGCACTATTAATTCTAAAACACTTACTTTTTTGAAATAAATAGTGGTCTGCTTTCATTTCGTTCGTTCCAAGGACTTACAAGTGAATGTATATTTATGACATTAAATGTTCCAAAGATTAAGTAGCGCAACTCATAAATTGTTGCAAAACATGTAGTTTGAGATTGTAGAAGAACGCATATCGAGCATCGAAATAGTACAATATTACTCCACAATTTACATTTTACAATTTACTATTTACAATTTACTCCACATTACAATATTTTTACTCAACCGTTTTCCATCACTTTCAAAGGAACCAATTTTTTAAAGAGATAATTACTTGGTTTTCTAGGAGATAAAAGATCAAAAACATAAATTCGAAAGCAGTCATCAAACTCTTTTTATTGCCCCAATAAACATATTTAATTGTATGATAGAAATGTAGAACATATTGATAATACTGTACTAGTAATTTGAAATTGTATATCGCCCTGCTTATCAATATATTTGTTTTTCAGATAACAAAACTGGATTTGCTTGGACATTTATTTTATAGATGTCAATTTTCTAGATGAAATCTAAAAAACGTAACTGTAGATCATCAATAAACTATAATTAAATCGATGATTTAGAAAAACTATCAGTAATCCCAGTTTGCGGATATTTTAATTTTACGTTTTTGCATCACAAAACAAAGCATGTGTCTCGTGCCTGTAGAGTTTAATGTTAAAGATACGTCAAGAGCATGATATGCAAAACGTGGGATTAGTCTGCCAGTCATATGTAAAATTCACAATTAAGCGTAAAAATATACATTTTGAATCGAAAAAATTTAAGTTTCGTAATCTGTTTAATTAAAAGTGTAATAGTTGCATTACTTTCTACATTGTTAGGAGGTTTAAAAGACAAATATTCTTGCATGTTAAAATAACTGTCTATCCGTAAGCGAAAATTGTTAACTTCACATTATTTTTAAACACAGCAAACAACTGAATGACTTAATAAAACATAACACAAAACCAAATAAAAAAATCTCCATTCAAACATTTCTGCCCTTTGGCAAAAATGTTTATACACGACAGAATTTAAAAATAAAACAAACATAGAATAGTAATAAATGTGAATAGTAATGCAGCTAATATAATACGTCTCTTACCGTCACTCTCTACAGATAGTGCATGAACACCCCCTTCTAGACTTGGAGGGGAAATAAGAGCGGATTCAGGGGAAGTTGTCTGCCTTGGCACGAGCGCTGCGCTACCTCGGTTGGCATGTAGGTCGTGAGGACCCAGACTGATACGCCTGGTGTAGGTATTTAAGACAATATTGTTGACAGGTGAACATATCAAATTTAAAAAAAATACCAGTGCCTAAGAAAACCAGGTATTGGTTGAGATAAGAAAAATGCTTCACTGACCACACCAGCACCATGGGAAACCATTGTACGTGACGTTTGGTCTAGATGTTCCAAGAGCTGCCGTGCAACGTGATTATTTTTATGAATAGAAACTCATTCCGGCACGCCAAGGGAGACAACAGAGGAAAATTTTCATTTCCGCCGAGAGCTTTGCAATGTCCGGCCGCCAGGCGGTTCGTGTCTGCGCGGTGATCTCTGGCCGGCACGACGACTGGGGGGGATCCGCGAAAATGATTTGCGTCTCTTTTGTGCCGGAATCGTATCCATTCGCAGGATTGCCTGTGTACTGGCTCATTTCCTGTGTCTTCTTTCTAGCTTTGTCGTTATTTTGGGTTATTTTTGGTAGGGTAATTTAAACACAATTTGAAAGCAATACCAGTAATACTATATGCTTTTTCTGCCTCAGTTACCAAAATGTCACTGTTCTATTTTTTGTATTATCATTTGAAGAACTTCAGGAATAATTTTGTCTTGGAATTGGGGAATATTGGAAGAATAATATATTTTATCATTAGCTTGTCTCAATTTACAAACTTGCATTTTGTAGTCTTATTTCTTGTTCTATCTAGCCTTTGTGGTAGGGTTCTATCTAGCCCTTGTGTGGTATAATTTATCTCCTATTTGAATGGGTGAAAAGAAGAACGGTAGAAATGACATTTTATAAATTCTGGGTAATCTGTTTATCTCAGTCAATATCACTGTAAAATCGTGTTGCTTTCTTTCATCATTAAGCCTCGGCATTTCAATTGTTCATTAAAGTCACAAAAACGCATTTCTACTGAAATGTAACCTAAAATAAACACATTTTCTCAGAATTTATAAAATGTCATTTATACCGTTCTGGTTTTCATCCATTAGTTTGAGACCCTATATCGTTTCTCCAGTTGCATGTTAGTAGATACGTAACATTTTCTCCTGAATATTTTGTCTCAAGATATTCTTTTCTATCTTATCTAGAAACATCTTTTTTGTTACTTAAAGCAAAGTGTAATTTAGATATTTGGAAGTAGTTCGAACAATGGAACAATGGATATTTGGAAGTAGTTGCAAACAGAAATATCACTTATAATAGGGGAGACCAAATATCGATTTATTCTTTTACATAATTATTCAATATATGCTTATATTATTTTGTAATTAGGATTTTAATATGAAAACATTATTCAAAAGAAAATATTTTTGAGCTCAAACAATATTTTCTAAAAAGATCAAACCTAAAAATATTCTTATAAAGCGGCTTTGTTCTATGATGTTTATTTTGAAATATTAATTTAAATTTAATTAATAGGGAACCGAAACAATTAGGAAATGTGAAACATGTGTTTTTTCATAAAACGTAATACCTACAGTGTAAATACAAAACGAAAGAAAACTAAGTTATCATGTAAATGGTGAAAAGGTATAAGATTAAATTATCATTTACATCTCTTAAAGAATTAGGGAGTTAAGTCTCAAAGTTGCTATTGATTTCCCGCAATAGTGCCAACCCTCAGTAAAATGAAAATTACACCAAGTTACGGTGCAAATGCTAGAAATTTGCAAATAAAAGAGCTTTAGAGGGGATTCACAAAAACAAATGCCTGCGGCATCCGTGCTTCTCCATAATGCAGGATTCAATGCCACTGCCCTTGGATGCCCGAGAGCCAAGGGGTTCGCGGTTGCCATGCTTTTCTATTTACCTACGCGTGCGTATGAAATAGATTCATCAGATACTGAATTTAAATTAAGTTTATTATTAACATTGCAATTGGACATAACCCGATGACAGGTAGCTATTAGACGGGCAGTCAGTAATTAATTATGAATGCATGTATTTGGCATTTTCGACCGATTGTCCGACTTTACTGGCTAGCAAACTAGCGTACTAGCAAACTCCGCCTGCTTAGCTTTTCTTTGCCACTACCAAAAACAGAGACGATTTTAAAGGAAATCTACAAATCTATTTTTGTCTTGCCCGGGAATCGAACCTGGAACCATAACACGGGTACGATACCCATGAGCCTAGCCCCTCGATGCCCTGCTCGCATACATTTACTTACAAGCACTGCACTATCGCACCAGTCGCGAGCTTTGAGCTTGACGCGACTGGGGCTAGCGACTACTGGTGGGAGATATGTGATTAGGGAAACTCCGTCTAGCAGGCGTGAAGGATAGCGGCGGATTTCACCAACCAACAGAGAAATAACACCTCCTCCACCACCACCACCACCACCTCGTGTGATAAAAACATGGACTACACTTACGGGAAAAATGACCACAGCTAATTGCGTGCCCTAAACCACGAAATAATCTAATCGTATCAATAAAATAATAATTTCTTTTGGCTGAGGAACGACGTGTTCTAAAACATCTGGTAGAACAACTAAACGTTTTTAAACACTCGAAGAATTTCACTACGCAAACTTAACTGGACAATCTTCGATAGACATTTTTTATGCAGCTAGTTTTCTTGCAAATATATTTAATTTATCTGATCCGTCTATATTTTCCCACAGGAAAATAATGTTTTCCTCTCCATTTGGTTTCTAACTCGAAACATGTCCTGAACATGCTCATCTTTGTTTTGTGTATTTGCCTGCTGTAGAAGTATTTATAATTTTTTTTGTTTCCAGAACAATGAAAAGAACAATTTGAACTGAATATTTCAGTAAAGAGAAAAACATTGGGTGTGTGGTTTACGATTTTTCCTTAACGAAAAATTTCATTGGAGAGAATACTATCGAGTAGTTAACGATTGGCACAGTGTATATGAAATTGTAGGTATTGTATTTTAAAATTCTGTTATGTTTTATTTGACAAAGAATTCCAGAACATTTGTAGAATAGTGATTGATATGCATTGATTATAAATAATAGTTATTTATCTTACAAGTGGTCGAAAGTGGCCATTACCTGCATGTTCATTGTTTTTACCATTTTAGTTTTTTTTAGCCGAGACATAAGGGGCAAAATATATGTTCTTTTGTAATTTCCTTTCTATATTACAATACTCAAGACTAATAAATAATGTCCAAAAGAATATTTACCTAGAGATGTTCGGCTGGTAGATTTGCCCATTTCTAAAGAGAGCTATTTTAGAAAGGGGCAAAATAATTTGGATTCTGCCTTTCAAGAGGAATTCAGAAATTGAAAAATGATTCATCAGTGATGTTGCGCCGTAAAGCTAAAATCACCTCTTTGTCTCTTAGAAGTTTTTGTTGTATAAAGTGCTTCTGATTTATTCTCAGACTTTGTTACCGAATTTTTACCCTGAATTGCACATTATTGGTATTGTGCTAAGTACCTCCATGTGGTACATACTCGATGCACATTGCATATTTCGTTTGTTATGGTTAATAAATTCTGGATTACGATTAATGAAATGCAGAAGTAAAACTTGCTGAACATTATACAGTATAAATAAAAAAAATACCTTAAATTCATGAACATATTAATACAACACCGCTCTTAAAGTAGCTAAAATGGAAAGAGATGATAAAGGATAGCAACCACATCTTTTCTTTCTTAGGCGAAATCATAATAAAAGCATTTCGAGTAGAACAATGTGCGACAAAACACATCACATACCTCACGATCAGATTTTTGATATAAGTGTGGTGGACAGATAAACATAAAAATATCAACGCAGCGAATGGACATTCAATAGACCTTTGCTATGGAATTTGGTGAATAAAAACAGTTTATGGGAATACTTGAAATTATATTCAAGTATCAAGTACTGAAGACCCCAATTTAAGAAAATATAAAGTATTAACTTTGTAATTTGACAAATTTTTATTTTTTGCATGATATTTACTCTCCATGTAAGTCATCTGTCGTATTTCATGGTGGCTTTTGCGAGAATCCATGCTATTCACTATTGTGGTTTTGATAGGTGAGAGTAGATGGATTGAGCGAACATAGAAGAGAGCGAACTTGTTCCTCTACCTTTCCGTCTTCCTTCATCCTATTTCTGATCAAGCAATACGTGCTCAAATGTGGTCACATGTGAACCGTCAATAAACTCATATATCTTGTTTTTATCGAACAGAAATGTCTCTCTCACAAATGTAAGTAAGGTAACCTTCGGTAGAGTGCTACTGAAGTAACTCAAATGCGACTACAACATAATCACATCTAAAGAAAACAGAAGATCCATTACACACATTTCCTAATAAATCTTGATTGAAAAGTCGGCGAAAACAAAGCAAGGAAAAACAGAAAGGAATTTGTAGTATAAAACTAAACCAATATATAATAACTAAACCACTTGTAATTACTAAACCAGTAGACAATGCACAAAATGGTAAATACGGACGAAATTCATTTCAATTCTAAAGCTATATTACAATAGCCACAGAATTATAATAATGTTATAATGATCTCAGAATCAGAAATGTTCACAAGGCAAAAGCCTTTTGAAGAATGGATTTTGAAGATAATTTGACTATGTACTATTTCTTTAGATTGCTGTGCCTGACATAGGACACCGGAGGTAAGGCGCTTCTTTAGCTTTCAACGTCAAGTCCCCCCCTCAGAATACACAGACTAATTAAATTCTAGAATAAAAAAATAAACCAACATGTTTTGCACAATGAGATTAGCAAATTCGTCTTACAATGAAATGCTGAAAATCGCTTAGCTTCCTCAGTTTGACGTTCTACGTCAGTATTAATCTCTGCCCTTTGAAACACTGAAACAGCCACTCTCTGTTTCGTACCCCTGAGGTCTACAGACCCACTGCAGTGTACCCGCCGTGGCATATGGGCTCTTACTATCAGTCTCTTCCTCCTTCGTCCCCTGATGTCCACCGACTCCTTGCAGCTAGTGACTATACTTATTACTAATTTTGCAATTAAGTTTGAGAACTTGGTGGCAGAATATACTAACTTAACATTACTTAACTTAACAACTATACAAAATTTACTAACTTTAGTAATTAACGTGAACATTTTACCGTGCAATATTTCATAGCACATCATTTTCACCACACTTCACTTCACCGCACTGCGTAACACCGAGCTGTAATGTCTTTTTTGCACACTCGTTTCCCTCAGAAGAACAACGTCACTGCACTACACATAATTAATAATAATAATAATAATAAAAATAATAATAACAATGATGATAATAATAACAACAATAATAATACTTAATTACATAGTAGACAGTTTCTTACTCACTGAATAATATTTAAGATATTTACAATACACATATCAACTTTCAGGAAACTAATTTATTTTTAAATTTTCTCAGGCTTTGAGAAATAGGATCGAAGATTGTCACAGGTCAACCGTTCTCTAATAGTTTCATTTGCGAATGAATATTTTCAACGTCCGTTTTCTAAATTCTTGTCTGAATTTTGTGCATGTGATCCGCTCTGCCGAAATACGTAGGTTTCCCTAATAGACTTTGAATTTCTTTCCACGCTCAAAGGCTTGTGTACGCTTTGAACATAGTATAGATCTCTTCCTTTCGAGTAATTCCTGTTCTCCTTTATTCTTGGTACATCTGAAGTAAATTTTGAACTTTTCTAGATTCCTTTGCTGCATAATTGTGTATGGGACCCAACATATCGCCCCATATTCTAATCTGGGTCAAACTAATGACATATATGCTAGTTACTACAGAGCTACCGTGCCATACGGCTCTTAGCATCAGCCTCCTCACCTTCGTAAAGAGTTGGGGAAGAAAGCTGGCGGACATTATTTGTGGGTCCGTTGAAAACGCTTTCCTTGCCGTGTCAGACCACCAAGTCCTTAGGATTACCTTACCCATGAGACAGGGCGGTTGAATGAATGGGAAGGAAGTAATATTTTTTAAGATGAATCATGACGATTTGTAAACGCTCCGACCATACAAAAACTAACTGAATTAATAGGAACTTGACTGAGTGACTGAGGCTTGATAGGAAACAGAAACCCTTCGAGTCTAAACAGCCAAGGACCATCTGCCATAGTTATATCGGTTATCCAGATCGACTCCAATAACATTACCCCTGTAAAGAGCCACTGTACTTGGTCTGTTTTGCATGCTGTTCGCAATGTGATGATGGTGAAATGAAGATGCGGACGAAATTGAACAAAAACAAAATGAAATGCGATATGTTGTTGATTGTAAGTAGACGATGATCTTCTCTTTGAGATTGACTCTCAATTTTCTACAATACAATAAACCGTATATTTCCTCCAGTATACGTGTTTCTTCGTGTTATTCGTATCGCAGTTTAAGAACTCTGTATGCAAATCCGAAGAAATAATTTCATTATGTATTAAATGAACACTGTGTACTATATGAAGGAAATCGATGCCACAAAACATATTTTTTGAGATGATGAATCATGGTAAGCACACGGCAAGGAAAATATTGATGGTATTCATATCAATTGACGTATTTCTTAAGCAGTTTTCTTGTATTCGATAATTTAGTAACTAACTAAAAATAATTGTGTTACGTTTTTACATATTAGTTTAATCATCCTGTGTATGGATGCATCCCATATTACTGGGTAAGGATTTGTAAAATAAAAAATATGTATGTAGAAATCTCAGATGATGAACTGTGCAGATTAGTAATGTTCTATCTCTGAACATCATGAAAATATAAAAAACTAGCAAGTTAATACACAAATAAATTAAATTGAATAATATTATATTTACAATTAATATTCTCTCAGTTTCAGCCTCTGAAGAGGTCAAATTTATTTTAGCGAAACGTTAGAAAAAATAAAATATTGGGTACTGAGTGTTTTAGAATAGATTCACTCCCCTATCGAAACCTCGTTATTAAATAAGGAGAAAATGATGACTGATTAAATTTTTGCTTCACTAGTTGTGATGGACCCAAAACTACTCAAGCTACAAAATTGGAAATTGAAATTGAGATTGAATTTAAATATTCATAACCACTAAAAACACATTTACAATTCATCCTCTGAAGGCACACACATTTACTTTTTGTGGTTTGCAACAATCTACAATTCATTTAGGCAGAGAGAATAATGCGATATTTTGTGGCTCTTTTTGAGCAATAAACGTATTTTTGCCGGGCCGGATCGTTGAAGTCGCTAAGGCTTAAGAGCCGTACCTTCCTCATGCCTGAAGGGCCGCGGGTTCAAATTTCACTCGCTGCATGAATGTGTGTGTCCATATACCGTTACCGTTATCATAATGTTAGTTCAAGTAGTCGACATATTACCTTAGTAGTTGAAAAGCAACCTTAAATAAGTAAAAATTATTTGTGGCCTTTTTTCTCTACGTGTCCCTGGAAAGTGTCATCAGATCTACAAGGTCCAAAAAGGTGCCCCACTACCATAGCGCATCGCGAGCATCGGTAAATCCGGGCGCGGCGGTAAGGCTTTGACTTTCTGCAATATATCGATGCCTCGTTAATTTTGTTTGTATTTCGGCGGGCGGGCGCTGAAGCGGGGTATGAGGGAGGGGGAGAGAGGGGGGGAGATGGACGGATACGCGGCGGCGTGTGCATCGATTCATGTTGAATTTTACATTGCAATTACCAGCGATAGGCAAGCAGAATGCGCAATGGCCTCCGAACAGCGCTCAGCGTGTTTTCCGCTCAACCTGTGGCATTATGCGAGTACATGATAAATTCATCACCGTGCACCTCCAGCCTTCACCTTGTGCATTACGTAGATTATGTCCACTCACACTCGTTGCCAGTGAAGTGATTGGACAATGGTTCTTCGATACATTCGGAATATTAGATACCGTGGAGGAGACTTTGTATGGAGACTACGTAATGTAATCTTGAAGGACGTGTAAGCCGAAAATACTAGAGAGAGAGCAATAAGTATTTAAATGAACGTAAGAAGATTATCTGACAATTAATTTCTGCTTCTCATTTTTTACAAAAGGAGAGAAAATAATGTAAATTTTTGACTTGAGTACGTGTAATGGAAATAATTAATTTAACAGTTATACTGTACTTGATTGCTATAATGAGCGAGATTGATTCCAATTTGTAGGATAATGGATTTTTGAAGTGTGTGCTATTATAGAACCATAACGATTGTCGGGCCTGATGTTAGAGTACAATCAAGAAGAAAAGCTAAATAAGCGATACCCTTGTAAAGTATGGAGAAATTAACTGTGGGGGTTACAGATGCTTGCTATCGGAACGGATTAATGAATCAAATCCATCGGAATAATTGCTGATGCTCTTATAGGGAAAATAGTATGAAATTGAGTGAGCAGAACAAAGATATAAAGAACACAGGAATGTATTTATAAGACGTTTAACACATACTTACCAGGTGAGAATAGATTAGAAGAAAATACCTTTAAGAAGTTTCTTCAACAGCATGAATTGAATACAACTATTAGAGACCACAGTCATTATTATTAATGATTCAACACAACGAATATCACAATTATGAGTAATAGTATTTTAACACTCTATAACGGCGAATGATTTATTATTAAAAGCTGAAAGAAAACTAGAATCACTGCAAATTACCTATGATAACTCGAATTTCAACAAAAAGCACGCAAAAACAAATGTGACATAATGTGACTCGTGGAAACATTTCACACGTTTTAATTAATTCCTTTCAAAATGAAAATATCTTGTTACTGGATCCCATTCCAACAGCCAGACCCTGAACTGTGCGGGCACTGTCAGTGAATGACCTTTCCATTATTGCTACGTCTTTATAAGAGATGAAAGAAAATTGCAAACCCGGGTGATTACATAGTGTCCCGGGTGATTACATAGTGCAAACCCTCCATAAAATACAAAAACCGCCTGTTTTTTTAGGTTACAGCATGTGAAACATAAGTCGTGCACACAAAAAACCCTAGGTCGCGTCGTTTTGAAGTTATGTTGGTAAAGTAAAACCAATTTCTAACTTTATTTACTTAAATTTTAAATGTTGGACGCTCACAACTGAGAAGTTCACGACAATTTTACGAATTATGAACAATTCTTTTAATACACAGAATTTAGAATATCTTTTGTTTTCGTCTTAGAAAAGGAATTGTGTACATGCACTTTCTGAGCACTCAATGCAAGATTCACTTAATCAGAAATGGGCTTGTTGCTCTCTGCATTTACTTTTTACTTACGCTCGTTTCTAATGACCGCTATTTACACTAGAGGATGTCATGACACGCACCTAATCGTTAAAGGGGTGGCTTCGGGCCCTACGAAAATAATATCAAGAGCCTCCTACGTCTTAGCGAACTGGGCGAACTTCATGCTTCTCGCAGTCATGACAAGTGCGATTATTACTGACCTCTTCTCGAGGTCCCCCGCCCAACGGCGCGAAGCTTGGCTCGGTCGCCGAATATACATCTCCGCGCAGATCCGGAGTCCTACACGGCAATGTAGTGTAAGAAATGGACGCCCGTAAACCTAGGTGCAGCAGCTTCGGTGTCCGTTTCACTTCTTCGTATTCGTCACACTGACCAACACTCCCCAATACCACACTTTTTCCACCTTCCTCTCTCGCGACTGAAAGCCTTCTGCTTCGTTGCTCCCTACCGCCGTCGCTAGGCCTCGGACGCTCAGAATTCAATTATCAAAGAATATACAGTCCTGCCAAATATTAACGCACCTCCAAGGTTTTAACAAATGTTAAGTTTTTGAAGTCTCTCACGCAGTACATTACACACTCTGGCATTGTTGCGAATCAAATCAATTAATACAAAGCTTCTTTCTCATAATTAAACACTTATTTGTTCATTATGTATCATTGTTTGCACTCCTCATTGTTGCTTAGACGCACAAATTACAAGAGTGGAATAGTTAGAACAAGTAGGTGACATGAGTATGTGTGTTGCTGAGGGCTTGCGATGATGGTTTATTTTCCACTTAGTTTGTGAAATAGGTTACCGTGTTTATTTAAAATTTGAATTGTTGCTTACGAAAAACTGGAATATAGTTTTTGAGAAATAAAAATAATGAGAAAGGCAGATGTATTGTGTCTCATTCGGAAGACGCAGCAGTGAAAGCCTTTTGTCGATCAAGCAAATATTCAAATCGTTGAGTTATCTTCGAAGGTTGAACTTTCCGGAGCATAACATTCGGCGATTAAGAAAAAAAATTGTTCTTGGTGAAGAAATTATCCCACAAGAAGAGAAGAACATGTGGACGGAAGAGAATAATTTTCACCAAGATCTGAGAAGATGTTTTGAGAGATTTGCATGAAAACCGGTTTGTGCTACTACCAAGCAAAGTTAAATTTAATTGAACAAGTACGTGGACTATGTGGTGTCTGAAATGACAGTAAGGTGTACACTAACACATGAATTATTAAAGCTGTAGACCAAGCCACAAACCCAGATTAACAAGCTGATGAAAGAAAACGTCTTGCATGGCTAAGAACCTTATAGAATAAAGAGTGGACTTCTGAAATCGTAAAAATTTAGTTAGCTGGCATTTTTTATATGTATAAATGGCTAGGCAAAATTAATTCTCATGTCATTTGCTGTATGTAGGTTTGTTTTACGACGATGCACTTTCGAAATGTTCTAAGCAAAAACAAACATCAATTTGTGAGTCAAGGCGCCCGGAGAGGAGTATCATTCAGATTCTGTCATCCGGATTGCGAAACATCCAGTTCAAGGGCAATGATTTTGCGTCAGTGATAGTGGCAAAGGCACGGGTGTCTGTGTACTTTCGTAAGACATCAATGAAACGAAGACCAGTAAAGAAGTATTGGAGAAACGACTTGCTGCCTAACAGGATGATGGTTCTCAATGAAGAATCACTTTGTTTTTCATGGCAAGATGGCTCATGTTGCATACTGCTCGAAAATTAGATCATTTTTGTGAATCAAATAAATGTCCTGTTTACCATGGTCAGGAAATTCACAGATATAACCAATAGAAAATGTTTGGAGCTCAAATTAAAGAGGAAAATCGCAAATAAGAAATAACAACAAAAATCGCTCTCTTGAAAATAATTCAAGTCTTGATACATATCCAGAGTTGCCAAGAAAACTCTGGCTATGCATTATATGATCTACCAAAAAGAATTAAAAGCTCTTAATACGCCCAAAGGTGCCTGACAAAGTATTAAAAGATAATACATGTGCATGGGATTTTTTTATGAAAATTAGGTTTTATATGAACTGACATTATTATTTGCATTATATCTGTGTTCTATCTTTAAGTATTAATTGATTAACTATGTATCGTTAGAAATTAAAAAACTTACATTTTTCGTCACAAAAAGTGGATTTATATGAAATTTAGGGTGGTCTAAATAATGGGTCAGGACTGTTTATATACTATATATATATTATTATATTATTATATATATTATATATATATAGGCGGTTTCCAACCTCTTGCAGAGGGTGACTGACCGCGCGATTTGAATTGTAGCTGGTGTCGCAACCACAGATAGGTAAAGGTTACACAAGAGTGTTGCAGAATAACATGTGTTGGGAGTGCAGGAGTTAAGGTTTATCAGCACAACAATAGCACTAAATCAACCTTCTGATGACAAACAAGAATATCAAATGTGTATGCATAGACATTGTATGTCCTCTCACTGTCAGTTTTGAGTTAGTATTATCTTTGGATACTTTTCCATATCTACCTAGTGGACAAAGATTGTAGGCCTATATAAGACGAGTCAAGCTTTTGCCGAGAAAACAAACGTGGCCGTTCCATAAATTTAAGTAACTGCATCATTCCAGACTTTCAAACTTGGTTTCTATCATACAATACG
This sequence comes from Gryllus bimaculatus, assembly GCA_017312745.1. Lineage (NCBI taxonomy): Eukaryota > Metazoa > Arthropoda > Insecta > Orthoptera > Gryllidae > Gryllus > Gryllus bimaculatus. The sequence continues at coordinate 5,385,635 of BOPP01000013.1, forward strand.
TGAGTACTAAGCTAGCGATATATTTTTTATTCCAAAGCTTAATCACGATGCAATCAATACATTCAAGATTACAATTACACATTACAAGATTAGAAGTTTACAAGATTACACAATCAAGATTAGAACAGAGTATTTTCCAATAAACTGGGGGTGCATTTTTTGCCCAGATATTAACAGTGCTCGGGAGAAAGAACAAAGAGAGCAGGGGTATTTAGGCTAGTTTAGGGTATTTAGCAGTGTGATTCTCACTTACTTCTGGATGGGATAATACACCTGTGCGCAGCCTTTGCTCTTATCGTTTAAGTCACTGAGGGCTTTTTTCCAGTTGCAAAGCACTGAGCGTTCGCTCCGGTCGGATTCCGTCCTCTGGATCTGGCAGAAAAGAGAGGCCTATCTCGTCGAGGTGATTATCGCCAGAACTCGCGATCGGTGATAGAGATGGTAGCCAAAGAAAAGAAACATTTTCTCGCCGTGCAATGCGCGTTAAATGTTTTTAATCTCTGAACAATTACGAGATTTCAAAGTAACGTGTATTATGCGACATATATTTGTATCATGAATAATTTAGTATTGCAAATTTGGAAGTCTTATATTACATGAACAATTTAAAAACTGTTATTCAAGCATGTCTAATTTTAAAACGTGTGGTTACGTCGTTGTTTTCGGTCACCATGATTTGTGCTTTTAATTTGGTGCCAAAATTAAAATGGGCAATTATAGACATTATGGACAATATAAAAAGATGGAATTAGCACTTCCAATCTAAGGAAATGGCAGACGCCTAAGTGCTTAGAAAAGCAGATAATATTAGAACAGAAATATGGTTTCTGCAATGTGTAAATGTTCTGTAGTTGGCAAGACTAAACGAAATAGAGCAGATAACAAATGAACTAATGAGGAAAAATACTATAATGATTCGATTTACAAACAATTAGTCGCAACAGAAGAAAGATATGAAGTATGTTAGTCTCTTGTTGTATCAAACGGCAGTCAAACATCTTGGAAAAATAGGGACGTGGAGACGCAGAGTGCTCCATAAGACTCCAGAGAAATAATCTACAGCATTACTACGACAGAGAGTAAAAGATATGCACGAATCAGTGAGTTTGTAGTACATTCGTAACAAGATCACTTAAAAAAACAATTACTACACTTAACAAAACTGTAATATTTACTTTCTTGAAATATTTTAACGAAACATTTAATTATTCTCTCTGAGTTCTCCTATTGTTTATCACAAACATTTTCGAATGTTTTTTTTATGTTGACAGCTGTTGTACAAAAGGGGTAATACCTCTGCCTGATGTCAGTTCGCAAGCGAAAACAATCTTGTATTTTGCACTCCATCGGGAATAATTTGTATAAATGTCGTTTGATGTGTTATTTTTTCACAAGCAAAAATTGAAAATTCTCCTTTTGAAGGTATCAAAACCTTTCGAGATATTCTAAGGAATAATTGAAGAATATTTTTGTTTAGTTACGCAGAATGACACTTCTTGACAAACCGTTTTTTTCAGCATTGAAACCAATTCCTAGCTTTTTAACGGACAATTACGATATAGATTCAAAATATTTGGATTTTGATTCATTGATATTATGCAAATCGTGTAATTCGGGTAATCTGATAATTCAACAAGTTGCACCTCAACTCCCCACAAGTTTTTAAGATACTCAAATAACTTAATTTTAAGTTTTCTAAAATACGTAACGTTCCTTCGCCAGTTATCTTGTATATTTTGAATCTTCCGGATATCTTAAGTATTGAATACCAAAACAACCAAGTAGGTAATGGCAAGTAATAGCACTTTCCAGGATTATTCAGTCATATGGTGCATGTTTACACAAGCAGGGGATCCTGCTTGCCAGCTGTGGGAAGCATATCGGAAAGAAACCAACAGTGTAACTACAACCCTGCAGTGTAGCAGCTATCAAGAAGCGATTATTTACAGAATTTGCATTTTCGAGTATCCGGAAAGAATGTTTCCTTACTAAACCTACGTCAAGTTCAAGGTACAAAATACATTTTTGCTGCGAACTACTGATATTGGAAAATTACTTCTAAAGAACTTTCCTGATCATCACGTTTCTTAAATAGATGAGATATAATA
>BOPP01000013.1:5395311-5428971 GCA_017312745.1 Gryllus bimaculatus
AACCGCGGTCACGATGGCCGGCCCTGGAATCGAACCCGGACCTCGCGCGTCGCGCGCTACGCACTGAACCACTCCGCTCGGTACACTGGCATTGACGTGGCATTCCCGCAACGCCAAGTACACATCATAGAGTTCGTCTGTGATGAACGTCTCCATTTCCGCCATATCGTACGATTGCCCGCTAGGCACTGATGCTAATACACCAAGCTCGACATTGGCACTAACTGCGTCAAGGTGCGTTCCCGAAGGTAGTGTTGTTTTAACGTGATAACTATGGTAACTCGGCTTGTTGTGCGTTTTCTCCGAGAACAGCCTGAGGTTAAAACTAGTTTGGCCCCTCGACGTGCTGTGCATACAATATTAACTACCAATACGCGAGTATAATGGAATGTAATATTAATCATAATAGTATCAAATATATGATTCCACAAAACTTATGATTCCATCACTTAAAGACACGAGTTATAATAATGATGTCTGAACAAAATATATATTTATGATTTAGATATTTTGTAAACTACTCCAATCTGATTATTTACGGATATGGATCTCATACGTACGTAGTCTCATACGATCTAGTACGTAGAAAATTTCACACACTATAAAAATGTAGTTCGTTATTCTCTATTAAAATATTCCTTTAGTTTCATCCCAGTAATCTTGTTTTCATGCTCTACAAATTTTCGTATCGTAACCTATTACTAAATAACTACTCTTGTTATTAGTTCCACTGATGTCAAACAGTATAATTACGGTGCATTCTATGGAGACAAGCGCATTTTCGCGAGAAGTATAATACCAACTAATTCAACAATAGAGTAACGCAATAACATGGGAGGAAAAAGCCACTCTCCAATGCGGTTGGCGCATCGCTTTGCCGTCCTGGATAGCTCCCTCGCACGTGGTCACCTCGTCCACAACACATTACGCGCTCATTAACGGCCGAGTTAATACGGAATTGCAGGGGCAGTTATCTAACGCAAATTTAGCTCGTCATAAATCGGTCGATCAACGGGAGTGGAAATGTCCAGTAAATAGGGAACAAAATGACCCCGGGGAATTTACATTTTGGGAAAAGCACGGAATTTTGGGTACTAAATTTGTAAAGGATGCTACTAAATACTACATTTTCAAGGATCGAGAAAGATGTAAGGGTTATTTTGATCACTTTCTATATTTTTACGGCAGTTAGCAGTAATATATATATGATATATTTGAAAGTACAAATTCGCCAAGGGCGTTTTGTATCTTATTTATAATTTACTGGAGAATCTCCACACCTGCATGCTACTAAATATATATAATATATTTATATATATAATTATAATATATATATATATACAATATATATCAATAAAATATTTCAAAAAAGAGAATAAGAATTTCGGCATTGTAACGATGCTGAAGGAATCAATATTGGAAAGAGAAATTCCTTCATGACACTACCGGGCAGTTACTAAACGCATAATTAGTTCGTCAAATCTGTCATAAAACAAGATTAAAACCATCTAACAAAATCTAGTGTTTTAAAAGACCAAATGACAATGTTGTGATATAAGAAACAAGGGCAGTAATTTATAGTGATATTATTAGTGTGATCATGGAAGAAAACGAATTGCTTAGTAGGAATATCTATTTTGTAGATTGTGAATGGTTCAAGTAACCATATTACGAAAAACGTTATTATAAAAATCATTTTCAAAAGTTAGCAATTGAAGCATAAATTAAAGCACTCTTCTGACTTATTACTACATAGATGTAAGTAATTCTGAATAGAAATATTCTGAACGGGTCAGAGTTTTGTATCTTTCTAAAGATCTATTCAAATTTGTAGCGATTAATGTTTTTTGGTAATAGATTAGTCATCCTCATTTAATGTACGTAGGTAGGATATAAAGGTTCTGACATGTTTACTACTTTCGTTCGGATTATGGCTGACTCTCTTCTCGAGTCCAAAGATTTCAGAAGACAAGGGCAGCCAAGAGCACACGGACGTCATATCAAGACACACGACAAAGGAGGTGGAGAATCCGTGGCCAAGAGAAAGAAGGAAAAGTTGAAAGAGAAGGGAGAAGAAAAGGAGGAAAGAGAGAGGAGAAAGAGGATGTTTGAGGGATGAATTAAGGAAACGGATAAACCTTGTACCACAAGCGTGTGAAGATACGTGTCTGCAGTAAGCAAAGTTGAAGCAAGTTTTCTGCGCTGTCTGCGAAAATGGTCTTTCATTCTATCAACGAAATTGTGTTGCCGAATTTGATGTTACCATACGGATACTCATGTCGTCTCTTTTATCTTCTTCCCCCACCAATTGTGATACAAATGTGATATGGCCAAATAAGTAATTTAGTCTTCTAGTATAGTCATCCTAAGCTGAGTCTCGTAGAATAGCTAAGCCCATCTGCAAAACAGGCAAAATAAACCCTTCATCGCCTGTCTGGGTAGTCGACGTCGCTGATGCTGAAGGGCAGTGGCTGCTTTAGCTTGAAGAGTCGCTGGTTTGAATCCCGCCACGGGCATGGATGTTTGGGTGATTCGTACATGTGTTTCGCTCCCGTTTCCCCAAATCTAAAAAAAAAATGTTAAATTACAGTGATCGCTATATGACCGTAGCAGTTGAAAAACGTCCTTATATAAGTGAAAAAAGTACCTTTCGTTCTTCGAAAAGCAATGTTGCAACATGTGATGCTCTATCTGGTTGACTACCTCTTTTTTTCTTTTCCTACCAACCTCCAGCACAACATGCTACCGCCACAATTTTCGTATATTTCGCAAAGCCTTATCTGTCTCCTTCCCCATTAATATACTAAAGTACATATGAAAAGGAAAAATCAATTCTTGGATCTTCTGGTCTGATGACAGTTTCGAGCAAATCATTCAAGAAAAACAGTGAACAGAAATTATGCAAGCTACGATTTCCAACTCTTCGCAACGTATATGAATTTAGATTTTCGTTCAAAACGCAATTCTGGAATGAATATTATCGTTGTCCGTGTTAATTGATGGACCTACCAGAACTCTTCATCTAGAGCAATGTAGCTTCGGGAGTCAAAAAACAAAAAATTGAACTTTTGGAGATTTTAAAATTTTCTAAATATTTATAAATGTCTGAACATAATTATGTATGCACGAAAGTGAAATCCAAGCTTTACATATAATTCGAGATTTTTCTATTTTTTGATTAATGAGATGTAATGTTTGGAAATAAGTAACTTCAATCGAAAACTTCCGTCAACATACAAACATGCATTATAAATGACATAGAACGTAGTTCCAAATGCTTACTTTTGTTGCATTTAGAACTGATCAATATTGTTCTCCAGTGGTTATTTTAAAATATAAAATTGCCACACGTTATCGAACACTACATGGACCATTAATCCACAAAAAAACATAATTTGAAATATTTTAACACAGATTGTTATTTGTCCCAATGGTTCATTTATACTTAACTACTGCACGATTATAATCTTCGGCCTAGATAAACGGTGCGTTTAAGTAATACTTTTTTTATAATTGTGAAACCTCAAGCTGGTGATTTATTTACAGTTTATAAAATATAATAACACAAAATTACACTTGCTGAATTTTAAAATTTATTATAATTATGCATCACAAATAATCAGCATTAATTTATAATTTAAGACAACTACATATTTTTGCAACATCCATGCAAGATATAAGCGATTAAATATTACTTTGCGCATACTTAAGAAAATTAAAATCAAAATAATAATTTGTATTAAAAATCAAGTCCGTCATTCTCAATTAATAAAGAATTTTTTTGTTTATTTGTTATTTAAGGTCGCATCAACTACTAGATCATTAGCGACCACTATTGCTTGTAACGGTATGGTAACTGTGGATTGACACGATAATGATGATGATAGAGGTGAAAGGACGAAACACAATACAACCATGCCCAAGGCGGTACTAGAACCCGCGATCCTTCGGTCCGAGTTCGCTACAGCACTACTGCCTTAGCGATCTCGGCCACCGGATCGGCGAAGAAAAAGTGTTTGGCCATTCATCCGACTTCTTAAATAAAATATTACTGTAATATCCATTTATTATCATTTCCACAACGAGACGTTTGAAGGGTCTATTTGGCACATCATCATTGTAGAAACAACACATTGTTCTTCAACACTGTACATTCTGTATAAAAATACTTAAGAGGTAAAAAACAAAAAGAAATGAAATTTACCTCATTATAATTTATACCAAAATTTAAACTAAGAAATAAATTTAAAATTTAAAAAAATATACAATATTTGCAAGTCAGAGTTCTAGTATTACACTTTTAAGGATAATATTTAGAAAACAGAAACATGACTAAATGTCAGGTTTCATACAAGTTCGATTTGTCACGGAGTGACGCAATTACAGTTGGGAAAAACCTAAAACTCCCCTTTGAGATACCCTTTGCTGATACCATAAGAACACACAAATTCACAAAGGCAGGAAGGCATTTTAAGCCGCAAGCAACCGAAAATTGGACAGAGCGTGGGAGGAGTCACATAGTTCGAAAGACCCCGGAGATACAACCAAATTATTAAACCTTACCACGTGTAAGGAAATTGATATTAAGATATCCACTCAGACCGCAGCATTTTGCGAGTTCTCCAACGACGCAACGTCTATCGTTTAGTATGCTGCATTTCTCAAAGCTCAGCTTAGTTGCTACAGAAATTTCTTATAGAGCTCAGCACTGTCGAGTTCGCAAACTGAGAGGAAAGAGCAATCAACCCGCGCACAAGAGAATAAAAACGTGGCATGTTATACCTTCAAGAATCGAACAATCAAACTTCAGCAACCTCCTGCAGACTACAGAGCAACGGCGATGAAAGTTTACGTAAGCTACGGTGAGCAGCTCTCAAAATAGGTCAATTCCTCTTTGCCTGTAATAGAACGACGTCCTGCCTCAAGCAATGTCTGAGTAGTCGCGGTAATATGACCCTGATAAGGAACGGAATAATCAGTCTACCACAACCGCTTACAGACAACAGAGCAACAGTGGTCAGAGCTTACGCAAGCTACGGCGAGCAGTTCTCCACAAGCGGAGCGGTGTGAGCCGCACTTCAAAACCCGGCGAGCAGTGGTTGGGGGTGAGTCCAGTGGTCAGGAGGTGGGCAGGGGAGAGGGTAGGGGTTTGTGGTCGCTCCTCGGCCACACGCAACCCAGCGGTAATGAAATCCGCGGTCACCCCTTCCCCTTCCTAAAATCGCCGTCGCCACCACGCTCGCGCTCCGTTAACTGAGGTTGAATTTATGAACTATGGGTCACAGCGTGGTAACTATCAATTTTGGATGACTGCCAGATTTCCTCATTTCGTTGATGAGCGATAAATCCCGGTTATTACATTCCAACTAAAGCTCTCCTGATAATATTCACTCGCATGTAAAGCTTTTTGATTTGCTATGATACTTCATGTGATGAGGTCGTCAATAGAATCCTTGATCAAATGCTTAAATATGTTTAGTACGATCTTACAAAGCTGGGATTGACACGATCATATCTATCGAAATTGGAAGAGAAAAAGTAAAAATACTTACGTTACAGGCAATGGTTTAAAAGATTTTGTATTTCGAGTTTGTGAAGTTAATATTTTTTGTATTTCACTTTTTACTTGCGTTTCACCATATCATATTTAACGTAGCAGCTTCATAACACTATAGAGGGAGGTATTATAAGTAATAACAGGAAACCATTTAGGTCAGAATGTTTCTGATGAGATACAGTTTGACAATCAGATGTTAAAAAAGCAAAGAGCAAAACGTTACTCTGTCTCCAGGTAAAGGGCAAATGTAGCCATTCTCATAGTATCGATTAGAGAATGACGCGGTTCGTTGGGCGAGCTACTGAAGGGACGAACATGACAGTGGAGGGTAAACGCCCTTCACCAGCGATCTCAGCTGTTAACACGCGCCGCTGTTAACACACGCGCCGGTCCCTAGTGGTGACCACCGCTCAAGCGACGTCAGCAATCGACTACATCGACCCGCTGCATGCCTATTCGTACCCACCGCATTCCGCCTCCCTGTCCCTTGCCGGCCCTTACCACTCTCATTGACTCCACCGTCCTCACCGAATCCGCCCTCACCGACTCCTCTGCCATCACCGATTCCATCGCCATCGCCGACTCTATCCCCCTCCACACACTTCACCGACCTTCATCGCCTAGCTTTACATACACATTGCTTCCTCTATACTCGCCACCACTTCATATCCGCCCCATTTGCCATTCCTGCTGTCCCTGGCTCCCTCGACGACTAGGGGACCATGAAGATTCTCTGTCTTTCATGAACCGGCGACCTCATATCACCATCATTATGCCCACAGGTCTGGGCCCCCTCCTCCCCGCCCCCGAGCATCCTCCCAACCTTCTCAAACGCCGAGGTCTTCTTCATCGCTCTCGTTTGCCTTGCCGCCCTCACCGCTCTGCGACGACTAGGCCACGTGCGAGATCACGCCTGGAGCATTAGTATGGGAAGAACTAACTATGGGAGAACGGGAATGGCATTGAATTGTGATGGCGAGAAACGGACGAGGAGGCTGCAGGAGTGAAGGGAATAAGAGACAGCTGACCTCCTCACAGGCTTTCTTTTCTGCATCTAAATTTAACAAGAAGACGGTGGGAAGAGAGATATGAAGTGATAGTGATAAGAAGTGGTAGGGGAGCGGGAAATACTAAAAGAAGAAGTAGTGAGGACTATATCAAAGAGACGTGGGACATCACTAGGAAAATTGCAGGGATAGACGTGCCTCCAGGAGGAGTGGCGAGTAATGGGAAAGCTAAGAGAGGCGAGGAAACATCATTGGAGCCAACCTGGTTGTGGAAGCTAACGGCATCGGCTTGGAAGAGGTGGGGGTGGGCGAGAGGTTCGCGGCGGGAAAAGGCCAGAGATCACCGGGCGGGGAGGGAGCGAGGTTGTCAACGTGGATTTAGATAGGAGTGGGTCGCGAAAGGGCTGGAGCGGACGTGGCCAGGGGAGGGTCGAGGATATTAGCGTGGGTGGGACGTGGTGTGGAATAGACAGGGCTGGCTGGGGCACGAAAAAGCCAGGGAAGGGGGTCCCGCGGGAAGAATTATACGAGGCATTATTCTTAGTAATAGAATGGATGGGGTAGAATAGAAGAGGCGGAGGCGTTCGGGAAAGGCTCAGAGCAACCCGGCGAAGGGCCAAAGGTGTCGACATGAGCAGAACTGGATGGGGAAGGAATAAGCGGTGCTTGCGTGGGCGCGGAACAAAAAGGAAGTTTTGAGGGTGAGCCGGAAAAGTTTGTGAGCAACCAGCGTGTTGGTGTGGAAGGAGCGAAATAGGTGATGGGAGACGTGGTGCGGGGTGGTGAAGGGTCGGAGTGGGCAGGCGAGAAAGGGTCGAAGATGTTTTCTGCATTGCAGAACGGAATAGACAGCAGCAGCATACGTAGCCGGAGAAGGGCGTGGACTGGGAAGTGTTGGGATGGGAAATATGGGACGGAGCGGGAAAGGGCCGCAGCGGAGAGGAGGGGACGAAGGAACGATGATATCGGCATGGGCGGGGCGGGAAAGGGTTGCAAAGGAACAGCGAGGAAGGACTGAGGATGTCGGTTGAGAAGGAAGGAGAGCAGTGGGGGCACGAGACGGGAAGTGTCCGGAAGGGGCGAGAGATTGATCTTACGAGAGTTCGCATGGTGGAGGCGTGAAATACCTGCAGACAGACGCGAGGATTGGCATGACGTTAGGTAGGGTGGGACTAGGAGGAAGGGCTGGGATGGGAGGGGCGGGGCAGGGAATGGCCGGAGCAGGGCACAGGGCGTGGGCGAGGGCGCGGCCGCCCGGCGCTGATTGAGGCGCGCTAACTGCCTGAGAGCGTTCCCGCGTCGCGGAGGGGCGTGATGGGCGCCGGCCAGGGAGGGGGCAAAGAGGGCGCCGGCCAGGGAGGGGGCGTGGCGCCTTGAGTGCCCGCGGCGGTCGGCTGGAGAGCTCGTATTAAGACCGTCGTTAGCACTAAGGCGGTGCAATGAATACGCTTCTTCAGGGCGAGGCTATCGTTTAAAAGCTATTTCCACCACTTCCGAAAACAGATCCCAGACTGCGTCCAAGGACGGATTCAGACAGAACGGGTGGCATTAAAGAAATGAAACCAACATTTTAAAACATTTTGATGCGAATGATGTGAAAATTACTATTTATTTAATGTATAGTACCAATTTATAAACAATTTAAAAGTAAACCTCTAAATGATATTTTTAATCATTTTAATTATACTTTAATCATTCTATCATTTTGTTCTAAAAATAGTATGAAGTGAAACTCGAAGATACTGTATAACGTAATTTTTAATATTCGATAATTGTTACTACGAACACTTTAAGCACAGGCGATGTTTGGGTTGTCCTCCATTCTGTTTCCAGCCCTATGTTATGTTCTTTATTCCTTTAAATGCAAAAACATAAAAGCCAAAGAATATGTTACTGAAATTTGCCAAAAATATGAGAATTAATCTTTTAAGTTGTTGGACACTGAAGACACATACGTATTTATGTCTTGTATTCTGCAGCTAGTTCTGTAAAAGCAAAATAGAGGGCTGCAAGAGTAATGATGGGAAATAAAATGTTTCTAGAAAATGTTTAACGATTTTCCACTTGTACGGTTGAACTTAAATGTAACAATATAATTGGAATGTGATCCCTCATAATTATGTTACATGATCTTTATTAGGTTTATCACGCAATTCACCAAGTAAGATATGATAATGTACTGACAGATTTATTGAATGTAACGAATTATTAAAAGATCTAATATCACACACTGTAATAAATGAAGATTATTCTACTAAAATTAATTATAAAATAAAGTTGGATGTGTTGTATAGCTCTGGCTTGATTTATCAAAAACATGTGTCGCGAAGAATTGAAAAAAAGTTCCTCTAAATTCCACGAACGATTGCGTTGATATGTCAGCGATATGATTAGCGCAGATTTCGAAAAGAGGAAAGTCCAATCTTTTTGCAGATCTGTTACCGCCGGTATTTGCCGTCACTGACTTTGATTTTCGGGCATCAAACCACCAAGTCTACACCATTTTCCTTCTGTTCCTCTAGTCTACTACTCTTCATCTCTGTCTTCTACCCATAATTACCCCGTCATAACTTCTACTCTTCCATTCATTCGTCCGACGCTTGTCACCTCCCATTTCTCCCCCACCTCCTGCTTAACTTTCTGATACGACGCCAGTCTCAGTAGCTGTGTCCATCTCTGTCTCAAACCAAAATATATCCTCTGCTTCACTTTCATTCCCACCCCTGTTTGGTACTAACATGTGTTACATCATCCGCACCATCACTAACCTTCCCATCAGCCTATGGCCTCGTCTGCACATCCTGCGTATCCCAAATTCTCCGAATCGACATTCGTCCAAGGCTGATAATCTGGCCTGCCCGTTCACCCTTTTTTCTGACTTTCTCATCATCTCCCTTACCTTTCCCTTCACAACTTCACCCCATCTCTGTTTGATTGCTTAGTGATTCTGGGATCTTCTAACGTATAAAATCAATAGTCCCGTAAGTATAGTAAATGTTTTACCGTGCGATTATGCCGTGATCTTCTCATGACGGATGGCGAGATTCGGCGCCGACCTACGTCCGCCTACGGAGCTTTACCCAAACAGGTATCTCCCACCAATGTGGCCCAATCTGGTCTTAGAACTATTAAGGCCAGTAGGAGACGGGACACTCTAAGTCTCCGACTGGTCTCTGTGTAGTAGTGTGGTGGATGTAAATGTGTGTGTAAGTAAAGAGACAGGATACGGCAATGTACAGGCAGGAAAGATCGCGCGCGGTCCGTATCCCGTTTGTTAGGGAACTGCTCCACGTGAGCCACGTTTGGCGGTACCCCCATTCTCTCACTCATTCCTTCTGCTCTGTCTCCGCCAACGATCATACCCGCTGTAACAACTCAATTCTAATCTTCTTAACGTTACATTTTATATCTCTAGTTAACTGACCAGCCATGTGATTCAACTACTTCTGTAAACTAATACGCTTTTCTCAACAAATAACAAATTTATTAAAACATACTCCTCATCTTAAAATTTACAAAAAAACTCAAACTTACTAAGACATTCCTGTGTTCATAGAAAATCTTACGTACTACATCCAATGCAAGACTTTTGGATGTGAGAACATTTTCGATTCAGAATACTCGGCCTCTCAATGCATTGTGACTGTTTATTTCGTCCTTTACCAAATGCAACACATTGCTAACACTGTAAATAGAGAACTAGATGATGACTTTACTTTGCTACTCCACCCCATTCTCCACTTTTTCAACTGTCCACATCCCAACCTTTCTCCCCTCCATCGCAACTATGTCAGCGTCATTGCCCCTGCCTTCACCCATACCTCTGCCCCTGCCAGCACATCCATCCTCGTGTCTCCGAGAATCCGCCGTCACTGCCGTCTTTGTTTCTTCCCCGCCCTGCCTCTGCACAGAACTGCCACCGTCTCCACCTTTGCATCCATCCTATTCTCTTCGTTCCTTCTCACCTGCCCTTGTTTCCTGTCCGCTTCAGGCCCCGCCTTCAACTCCACCCCCACCTTTGAATCCATCGCCACGCCTCTGTCCCCGGGAGGTCTTTACGACGACGCCGCGCGCCGCCCGAACTCCCAACGCCCGCGACGCCCACGGCGCCCCCGGTGCCGCAGTTACCCGATTGAATGCGCTCGTTTCAACCGCGCGTGCGGCTACGGCGGGGAGGAGGAGGAGGTCAGGGCGAGGACGGAGGCACAGGCGCTGGCAGAGGCCAAGGCGAAGAGGGCAGGCAAAGGCCGATGTAGGTGAGGCTATGTGGCGGGAGCAGACGCCAAAGCGGAGGTGGATACGAAAACAGAAGTGGTGAGAGGGAGGGGAGTCAGGATGGGAGTCGGGAGGGGAGTCGGGAGGGGAGTCGGGAGCGGAGATGGGGGCGGAGACGTGAGCGGAGACGGAAGCGGAATCGACAGCGGTGTCGAGAGCGGAAACAAAAGCAGAGATTAATGTTGTGGCATGACGCAGGTGAAGGCGAAAGCTGAAATGAAAGCGAAGACGAAAGTGGAGTAGGGGCGATGTTGGATACGACAGCGGAAGCGGGAACAGCGGTAGAGATAAGGGCGTGGAGGCGAAACATGAAGCTGGTGGAGACGACGAATGAGGTGCGGGCGATGCCGAAGAGTCAGACTCAGGTGAAGGGAAACATGGAGGCAGTGGCAGATATAAAGAGAAGACGAGGAAGGGGTGGGGAAAGCGGAGCAGAAAGTACTAGCAGAAAGGTTCAGTCGGAAAAAAGTTAGAGTAGTACGCACGTTGTACTATAATAATGTAATGGTAGATAAAATAAATTTAGTTGGCATGCACCTGAACCTATTATCACTAATCTATCCTTTTCAATTCTTCTAAAACTTCATTTAGTTGAAGATTCATTCTCACACCTTGTTGAAACAAATCACTGCTCACAATTTTCATACATTTGCTTAATTTACTTTTTGTCACACAGAATTAGAAACTTTCATGTCCTTTCAAGTGATATTTTGGCTTCTCTCACTTGCACATCCCACTCTGGTCACTTTCTCCCAATCGCTCACTCATTCTTCTCATTCATTCTCCTCAACCCACTCACTTCCATTCCACACTGAATCATTCATTCCTTTATTAATGAAAAATTAATTATCAATGAAAATAATTTATTAATTTCCTAATTCATTATTGACAGACACGTTAACGGTTGCCTTAAGGACGGTTGGAAATAGATGTAACGTGCCGAGCAGCACGTACAGTGTTGTAGAGATACCACATTCGGGCAACGTCAACAGGATCTTGTAGCTCAAATTGGCAGGTGCTATAGACGGGCGTCCTCATTCGGAAGTAGAGGTGGGGATCTTTCGTGATTGAGACAACGACAAAGGCGGGAAACAGAGGTGAAAGTGCACATCAAGGAGGAAGACAAGGAGGTTGAAGGAGAGGGAAGAAGTCCAAGAGATGAAATAAGGAGAGGGACGAAGGCAATCAAAGAAGCAAAAAGAGAGCGAAAGAAAATCAAAGAAATTGAAGGTAATCGCCGAGAATAGTTGAAAGCGGCGGAACAGGAGGAGGAGGAAAAATAGAGGAAACGGAGAAGAAGGTTGAGGTAAGTAGTTGCAAAAATAGAGAAAGAGGTGAAGGAAAAAGAGAAAAATCAGGACGAGGCAGAGAAACAGGAGGGGAACACGAAAGGTGAACATCAGATGCAGAAACATAAGCAGCAGAAAGAGCAGTCAGGGGACAGATGTGTATTCCAAGAACAGAAGGCAAAGGGATTGGGGGTGAAGGATGAGGCGGAAGAGGAGAGGTGCCGGTGTAGGAAGTCGCGGGGCAGGAGGAGGGGAATCCAAGGCGCGTGCGGAGATGTCGGGGCGGGGGCAGAGGCGGTGCTGGCGGCGGCGCGGCGGTCGTCTGCGGGAACGACGCCGCGCAGCTGCCGCCGGCGGTGCGGGGCGGAGTCGTTAGAGAGCGTTCGCACGTGCAAGGGCGGCGGCATCGGGACGCGCGTTAACGCCGCCATAACGCACCCTGATTCCTGCGGCGGCGCGCGCGGTAATGAAATATCTCGGATTTCACGAGAAGCCTGCGCCGCCGCCGCCATCTCACCGTCACCGTCACCACCATCGTTACCACCACCGTCACCGTCACCAACACCACCACTCCTGCTCCCGCTCCCAACTCCACCGCACCGTCACAATCGCCACTGACACCGTCTGCACTATCGTCCCCGCCCTGACTACTGCCACTATCGCCGCTCTCGCCACTGTCGACGCTGTCCCCACGGCCTCTACTGCCGCGACCTCTAGCTCCAAACGCCCCTTTCTCCATTACCGGCCTCGCCTTTGCCTCCATCTCTACCGCCGCCCTAGGGCGCGCGGGCGATAAAGCTTAGCAGAATCGGTGGCAGAGAGGGCGAAACAATGCCCGACTCAAAGCAGACAAAGCGGACAAATGCCGCGAACTGCAGTTGAAACGAAAGGCGCCGGCGGGATAGAGAGGGATGTTAGGATATTCGTATAGAACCTTTGGCTCACGGAGTTTATGTAGACAATCAATTAGTCTGATACACATTTTGGAATAAGAAGAGTGAGACATTCGCGGAAAGAGCGATCATTGCATCTGTTACGAACTGAGTGAAAATGAATTGAGTTGAATTGATGTCTTATTTTACATTATTTTTCGCCAAGCTCATTGCACCCTCTAGAGGAAAAAGGAGGTATCACTCGGGCGGCGAAACAGGCGATTTGATTTTAGCTATGAGGCTTCATTTATGCTTGATCTTTTACAACGTACGAGTAACGCTAGCATGGAAGAGACGGCTTTACTTCCCCTCCGAAGAAAGACGTGCAAAGGATTTTTTCGCCTTTAAAAGTCCAAAGATTTGATCGCATTTGAACCCGAGAACGTGGGTATAACAGTCCGATACGGTAATCGTTACACCATCACCTCCGCAAACACTATCGCCACCGTAGTGACCGAAACGGTTGGTTATTAGAGCCCACGCTTTAGCCCGGCTTAGCCAGGACGGGAAGCGTGTCAGCCTCGCGACCCCACCTCCGGTGGCGTGTTATCTAGGTCGACGAAGACGCAGAGAATTTGCGAGGAATATTTCGATTAAAACAGAAAAACCCTTCAAAATCACGAGCAGGGAGGAGAGAGGGAATTCCAATCGAGAGCCTAATTTTTGATATTGAAGGTCCTGATTGGACCACAGTGCCCCCTCTCCTTGCTTCTCATGCCAAGCTCCTGACCTTTCTGTTAAATCGAAGTATAGGTGCGAAGAACGATATTACGCAACACAAATATCAGAGAGTTATCGTCTCATAAAAAGAGTTTATTCACTGTAGCACGAGGAAAATAAATCAGCCTAAACATTTACGAAATTGGAGTCAATCTAATGAATGTGGATTCTAGAAATAAACAGAGGTTCGGGCAGGGTTGCCAGATGCTTCGTACAAACATCCATCATAAGATTGATGTATATCCGCACAATTTTGCCCAATAAGAAAAATTCAACATTCAAAGCGGTAAATTTAAATTTGTATTGAAATAATTGTATTAGAAGGTGTTTTTGAGATAGTGGTCCTATGAAATGCTTGATTATTTTTTTTCGTTTGTTTACATTTTAATTAATAATCATATTTATGTAAAAATTATACTTTTTATAATAATAATTTATATCTTAATATTTAAAAAATAGTTATGACTAATCTTAAGACTACACCAAATGGGAATTTAGGGGTTAAAATAACTCCTCCACCATTTTCACTCTCCTTTCTCCTTAAATATCCACACTTAAAAATATGACCACAGAAATGCTTACATATCCATGCTTATTATCTATGGTTTAATGGAAAATGATGGCAGTGAAAGTGTAGTTCTAAAAGATGACGAATTTTAAAGGACGTGTTCTAAAATTCATTCCAATGTGATATATTATATGCTCATGTTGTGCACGACAAATAAGTATGACTTTTAGAACAACACTAGAGGTCTAAAAACGAACATTACGTACTTTTCAAAGTAAATTTCAACTAACAAATGATTAATGAAAAATCATGTATAAGTAAAACACACAAAAAAAATCAAACTCACTGTCAAGGTCGTTGTGGTTGTTTTTTGAAAATTTCATCGTAATCTAAAAATCCGCCCAAAACCGCACATATTTTGTTACATTTCCGCCCATTGGGCGGTATCCCGCGAAATAATTTTTTGCCCCGCGCGCGAGAGAGAGAGAGAGCCGTTTTCCAGCCCAAAAGCGGAATTCCGCCCAATCTGGCAACGCTGGGTTTGCTTAGAGCATAGTTTTCTGGATGAAAGAATGCTTCATTTTACTTTTAAGAATTAAACATTTTATTGTGATTAGTTTTGATATTAATTTCAAATCAGACGTAACATATAAAACCCTTAACATAAGACAAACAAAATGCATAAAATCTCAAACATCAAGGAAGCAAGAATATTAACATTAATTATTGAATTGGAATTATCTTCTGAACATATTTTTCGTAAACGTAATATGTATTTGTGCACTGTGCGGCATTGAACTTGTTTGGTTTAGATGATACTTTTCTTATGCGTGTTCTTTATACGTCTACTCTCTTTAGAATTTTTTTATGGTACCGACTGTAACGGTATCTGTTCTATAGCACCATTGCAAATAGAAGAAGCGAGAAATACAAGAGATCATAAGCACAGATACTCGTGATACTATTATTAAAAAAACAATTCGGTTTGCCTGGTTTGACAAAACTTTGTCTCGTCTTGGTCGTGTGAAATGTCAAATTTAAATATCGTAATAATAAAGACGAAATATAACAGCACACATTACTTCTAATTATTTTAACGTTTCTTAACTCTCTGAGATGTTGCAGGACAGGGCTGTCAAACAGTGCCCGTCTGGGAAGCCCCGCGCTACTTCTGGAACAGGTCATTTCCTCTGACTCCTCTCTCATTTCTCCGTAATATGTTTATATTATTCACTTCTTCTAATTCGGGTTTATTTTCTTTTCAAATTTTTCCTTCCATAAATATTTTTGCTAAATGTCAGAAACACAATTTAATGAACAATTCTTCCTTGTTTTCGTTTTGGGTTATGTTTTATTGAAAAAAGTTTTATGTCCATGCCAATAACGTTAATAAATTAACAAGTTTCTATAAAGTAACAAGTCCCGTTTGCGGGCGGAGAGCTTTTTTAACAAGACAATTATTTTATCATACAAAAATCTTTGTCAGTTAAGCCATCTACATGTATGGTGGAAACTAATGCAATTATTGCACAATTGATTAAACAGATTACGAAATGAAGATACTGTCCATTCAAAAGTATAATATTAATTTCAGTTGACAGTTTGAAATCTGAATAATATTTTATTATATTTTAATGTACCATTTCTTTGTTTTAGTACAGGAAAAGGTAATTAATATAGTTAAAGGTTGGCCAATAAATGCCAAATGACTTTTCTAAACACTGCAATAATCGAAGTATCCAAAAATGGACTTCCATTCCGCAGCAATTTGTACAACACTTACTGTTAAATCTCGCGCCAGTTGCTGTGGACTCTAGAAAGCTAGTTACCTTGCCCTCAACCTTGATATACCTGTTTTAGGGTATTCCTCAGCAGAAGCGTAACAATATCCAGTGGCTCTCGCGAGTAAGTACTTGCTACCTATGTCAATCTTCGCAGAGCACCAAGAGATTTTATTCCTGACAAATGTACATAATTGAAACTCAAATCCTCTCAATTTATGCCAGACACGTATCCGTGCACAAATCATTTTCGTAGAAAACACTTTATTTTCTCAGTGACTCTCACACCGATTCCAATATTTTTCCGCTGTAATACTCACAGTGAAGGAAAAGTAAAAAAAAATTCTCAATTCTATTTTAGATAGTCTCCATTTTTTCTCAATCTTCTTCAATCCTGGAAGAACCCTCAGAATCAAGAACCTTTCTGCTGTTTCAACGCATACAATAGGCCTTTTACAAAAGACCAACGACATTTCTTACTTGCATCTTCTGCGTGAACATGCAGAAAGGTTTCTCGGCGAAGCGATATATGTGAAATTCGTACGCTTTCCCGGGAAATAAAAAAAGAAAACTGAAATTCCGAGAACGGCGAAACCTCAGAGGCGCGAATCAGGCGGGTCGGGCGTCCAATCTCGAAATACAAACGGACAACTTCTCGGCTATCTTTACCTTTGGGCGGCGGCGGCGCTGCGCTGGCACCGGAAAAGGCGCTGTGAGGCGCGACCTTCGCGGAAGCGGGTCACCGGTCGCGTGGCAGGAATAGGATTTCTCGCGAGACGCGAGACGCGGTGAGGCGGTCGCCGAGATGGAGACCCAAGGAGTGATGGCGAGGAAAGCAGCAAAGAGGATGGATGATGGTGAGTCGGGGAAGAGTGGAGGGGGAAAGGACTTCGTAGGGAATAAAGAAGGTTGATTGATTGATTGAAGATTCCTGGAGTGTGGACTGCTAAGGTAATTAGTTCCGTACGTTTAGTGCATGCTTTTTATAGCGAGAGATGGTGGTGATATTCCCTGGCTGGCGAGATCCGGCGCTGACCTATGTCTTGCGGGTTTTCTCCCGAACCTGGCAGCTCCCATCAGAGGAGCACCGCCCTAGCCGGGACAAGACCTAAACTCCCGTCTTGTCTCCCAACAAGAGTGACAGTGTAGTGAATGTTAATAATAAGTGACTTTGAGAAGGAGGATAGGACAAGAAAGGAAATGATTTCTCCGAACCACGCCAGTGTCCTAGTGTTGTTCGGAGAAACCAAGGAAAACAAAATCAGAGCAGATGGTCGCTAGAATTCTCCTCCAGCAGCTGCATTCGTCTCAGCTCTCTCTAGGGAGGGGAGGTAAGATGTGGTGGCACTACCGTATACCCTTCCATGAGTGGATCCGTATTCGAATCACGGTAAATCTATGTAAACTTGTCGTAGACGAAGCGAGCCCTTAACCGGTTTTCTCAGAGTTTCCCTACACCCTAACTCTCAGTTCACCATTTATTGATAGCTGAGATAGCTTAGTGACAATATCTGCTACCGGTTGTCCGGGTGACGATGCGTCCAAGGACAAGATTGCGGACGTTAAACTGAGATGTTTCTCAGGAATAATTGAATTAATGCCAATGCAAAGTGCGTTTTTGCTGCATTTTGTCCTGAGGGAGGCCTCAGTATGACGGCTCAACGTTGCCCACAGTGCCTAAGACGCGGTATTTCCTGCCAGCCTAGTTTCTAGCATAGATCGCGTGCTTTTTAAGAAATACTCGCCCAAAGAAACTCGTGGTAATCGGAAAATGCCACAGAAGGAACAAATTAGCGCATCTGTATTATGGAATTCTCCTCCTGACTGGCTTCAAACTCACTCTAAAGTAGATTGAAAATTCCATGTTAGTCATTCCAGGGAATTGAAGCACGGTTCTACAAAGTTTCAAACAGCATGGCAACTGCAACTTCCGCGATTCGCAGTGAGGAGTTTCACCCTTTTTACATGTACATAATGTAAGCTGTACTTTTATCTTAAATATTATGATAGGCGATAGCGGTTTAGCGATGGTGTCCCAGTCGAGAAATGTATAAGAATAGTATAATTAATCTACAAACGTTTCAATAAGTTATAGTCGTATTCAGGCTTTATACGACACATTGACTTCCATATTTTCGGAAGGAAATTTATACAGATTGAGATCGCTTCAATTGCGTTATTATTCTACAACTTTGCGAACTACATTGGAATTTAAAAATCACATTTCAGAAGAAATTAATCCTTTAATCAAAAAAATGTTTTCCTAATATACAAATTGCTCATTAGAACTATCTGCAACTAGCTATAACAGTGAAGCATATTACAATATCGTACTCACTTATCTGAAGAACAGTTCTCATCCACTTACCTGAAACAAATAAAAGAATTGTTAAAAGTGTTAATAAGCAACATTCTTGATTTATTGATACATGATGACAAAAGAAAGAATGAAATCAAAATACCTAATAACAAAATGCACTTAAAGTACTAGATTCTGGGAGGTGTTATGAATGTATATGTATATTATATATAGGTATGTATATACCTATATATACATATGTATTCCCCATATGTAGACAATCAAAATAGTTCATCACATGTGTCCGAAAATTCTTCATTTCCAAATTATGGTCTTCACAACACTGAAATTCACAGCATTTCCTGACGCGTGTGGCACTGAACTATTTTGATTGTCTAAATATGGAGAATACATACCTGAAATTATGCCCCCTATTTTTGAAACATATGTTTATGCGTCTTTAATGCGATGGAGAGACCATATGGATATCAAAGGAGAGATAGTGTATACTAGGATATCAAAGTTGAGAATAACGTAGGATGAATGTTTTGTAATGGATTAGGCTAAAGGTATTCTGCCTAACCACACAATTTCATAAAATGTTTATAAATAATACTAGTTATATTTGTAATACTACAAATGTTTATAAATTTCTCTCATATATTTTTACAAATATCATAAAGAAAGTAAATATTATTTTTATTTAGACATACTTACCATTTATCAAAGAAATATTTTCTTCCTGTTTAACCTACAAGCTATTCATGTTTCGAAATATTAACTCAAATTAATTATTCAAAATCATGACTACGAATTAAATGTATTTTATCGGGAAGTGTTTTGCTCCATTTACGTATTTGTAAAGAAGTAGTGCTACTACAGCACATACGTTCTCGTCTCCTCATAACGGCAAATCAATATTTTAATATACTCACGTGACAGTCAATATGAGAGCCAGTCAAAATAATGTCACAGTTCAAAAGATTCATACAGGTTTTTGACTTCCCGTTTATTTAAATGAGAAATTAAAAACGTGTAGGATTCTTTCAAACTGTGACATTATTTTTCTTATTTGTGAATAGAACGATTCCGATAACCGACATATATTTGTTCATGATCCAAGCTGTCTGACGTTAAAAGTTTCTAAAGAATGAATAGAATAAATTTTGCTTAAAATATTATCTTTGGTTAAATATTTTATGTTTGAAACAAGACCGTACAAATGAAGTCATAGCGTTGTGTCTGCTGAAGATATAATTGTCAACCTCATAGAACCAGTCATTAATGAAACAATCGTTTAAGGATTATAACTCAGAAATGAAATAAGAGAAAAGGATAAATAAATAAATAAAGTAGACTGGTGAAATTTACTGATTTGACTCAGCTAAACAATTCGTGAAAATAATGATGTGTGTATTTCTAGGCTTTACGAAGAGAGAAAAAGTGTGAAAACACTGTTACCGTATTTTATGTACGCTAGGTAATACCTTGTTAATATTTCGTCAACTGTGTGTATTTTCTAGACAAAACGTAGTTTGACAATATCTTCCCTCTCTTGAAACTCTAATTTACAATGTGACACATATTTCTCGGAGTATTCGAACGATGTCACGTCGTGGCTGATTGATACGTTCGACCCGTAATGTGTCTTCCACTCTTCATCCTTTCGACACTAATCTCGCGAGCCGTCACCGCACGAGCTCCTCTGGCAATCTGAACGGCTTCAAATACGAAGCAATTGGGTGCGCTAATGGAGAACACTTGTCCGACCACTGTCCACTTCCCATCGCCCTCTCCGCCCGCCCCCTCCTATGACAAGGGGCCCATTGTCTCGAACGCGTGGGAGTGCATCGATCATTCCTCGCGGCCTTATTCCGCGTGTTTTCGTTGGCTCGACTGGCCTGCCCGCGCTGTCTCCTCTCCCTCAGCCCGCTCCACCCGCCCCGCCCCGTTCCACACCGCGCAAAACGCCCTGCCCTGCTTCGCTGCCCGCTCCTCCACGCCTCTCCACGCGCCCACTACTCTACACCCCCCCTCCAACCGGCCTCGGGCCATAACATCCCGTGGCCGCGCTCGCTATGCCCCGCTCTGCACCACTCTCGCCCCACGTCGCCCCGCGCGTCGCCCGCGCTCGCGGCCACCCGGCCCGCTCCTCTGCCCTGCCCCGCGCCTATCACACTCCATGCCCGCCCTGAGCCCACCGCGCACCTTTACTCGGCACATGGACGGCGTAGGGCGGCGTGGATGTGATGGGCCGGGGACGGGCGGGGTGTGGGGGCGGCCGGGGAACACGTGCGCACGTCTGTCTCGCAACAACTGAGTCCCCAGTGTTTGTCTCCGATGACGTTCGCGTACCCCAACAGTTGCATATAGTTTTCTCCAACACCAGCGCTTTTCGTTCCAATACTGATAGAGAAAGTCACGAGCTAAGTCAATTCAGCCTCACACTCATTATAAGTCTCATCTGCCAATAACTTGACAGCAACTCTCACGTCCGTTACTGATATAATAACCACTGCGTTCCACAGATCAAGTCTCTGCTAACTGACTCGTCCCCTCTGCGCTGTCCGCCCCTTCTGCCCCCACACCTCCTCCGACATCACCGCCCTTCCCTCTCCCTACCGTCTCCCATCCACAACCACTGTCACTTTCACCTCAGTTTCCTTCATGATATTAGTTTTCCCTTACACAGTACCACTATCAAATCCTTCCTCATCTTGTTCCCTCTCCAGTGTTCCCGACTTCCTCCTTCTCTTCCGAATCCATCATCACCCCTTGTCTCGGAATTTCTTCTTCTTTGACGTCTCACTCATCGTGTTCTCCGGGCCCTGGATTCCGAATCTTTTGCACCTCCTGTACATCTGTACTTCCTCCGCCTCCTCCTTATCTGCGTCGCGATTTTACTTCTCACCTCCGCCATTTACACTGCTGCCCCCTACGCCTCCAACTAAACTCTTCTCGCAACTTGGGAAAGAAAGCTCAACAAAACTTCCACAAAGTTAAGCTACTTTTATTTCCAGAAGCAAAACAAAATTCCGCCTTATTATTTGCTCAATACATGGAGCAAAACTGGATCAAAAACCTGGCCGAGATAGGGTCATTGATCCCAGACGCTGAAGTCCTAGAATTCTTGCAAGTATATTTAGTTTTTTAGTACAATTTGAACCAACTTACCACATTGCTTCCGACCTAGATGTTAAAAAGACATAAACTTCAATGAAAGCATCGCTGTTTTGAACACATTGCTATTAAGGTTTCATTGCTACACGCGCCTCACACAACCCAGCCTCCAACCCTCTGCTCCGACGCCTCCTTCCCGGCCTCTGCATCACCGTCTCCTCTGTCTCCCGAGCGGGCGCGCGATTGGGGCGAATGAAATATTGATACTGAGAGAGCTGCGGGGGCGACGAGGACATGTGGCATCCGGACAAATATTGTCTCCGGGCCGCCCCTCGCTATTGAGTCTGGTGTAAGTGGGCGGTGGAGAGGCGGAGGAGAAGGAGGAGAAGGAGGAGGAGGACGAGGAAAAGGAGGAGGTGGAGGAGGAGGAAGAGAGGAAAGGGCATGTCCTGGCAAGACAGCTCCGTACACGAGAAGCTGGTGAAATAACAAGCGACTGTGTTCCAGAAGCAAACCCTGGTTTGGCGACTACAGCGCTCGTTCTGCTGCCCTGGCTTAATTTCCGGGCGAACCACGCGGACTTTGTGGATTGCATAATTGACTGAATGGTGAGTCCGGAATTAAAGTAACGACAAAGAATAAAATAACGGTGGCACCAACGGCACATAGTTTTTCGCACATTATTTTTATTATTTGTAATATTTGAAAAATCTAGAATTCAACGAAAATGACACCGCGTCATTTACTCTTTCCTATGAAAACATTATAAAAATTTGGATGTGCTTTTAGATTTTTTTACAAATTGCATTAACGTCAAGCAGAAATTACGGGCAAACTACTTGTTCTTTTCTTTAAAAAAATGAATATGACTTGAAAAAATATATTATGTTTAGCGAGAAAATATTCATCTTCAATATTTATTTTTGCAATGTTAATTTTTCTAAAAATTTTCGAAAATATAGAGTTCGTCGAAAATAGGACCAGCACCACTTTTTCACCGTATTTTGCTACATACGGGAGACAATTTAAAGAACAAATAGGAGCCTTTGGAGAAAATAATGTTTAAAAATTGCACGAAAACTACTCACACTTTCGAGAAGCTGTACATGAACATATTTCAAAAATTGTCTTTGAACAGTGTTCATTTGACAAAAATGTCTATCTTCAGTATTCTAGTTGTAGGATGACATTAAAAAAATTTGAACTTTCGAAATTCTCGAAATGTTGGAGTTTAAAAAAATTGAATCCTACCCATTCCATTATACGTCTTTCGCTTTTTCCTTGGAAAAATGTAAAGGAAAAACGGAACTTTGTCTGTGTCAAGGACCCCCAAAACATGAATTCTGATTGCACTATGTGTTAGAGTACGTACTTTTGTGCATGCCGGAATCAGGAACAAGATTTATCCATTTTTGCGTTACCAAGGCCCGGCAATACGTTTTTGTGTCTTAAAATGGCGATTTCCGGCGCATGTATAAGATACTTTTTCTTGGCACGAAGTAAGGCTAGAAGAACTGCATGTCGGATGCCTGATGTTAAACTGAACTTTCATCATTCTTGAAAATTATGTTTCAGATCTCTCCATCTCAAGATCTAACCGTTATACCTCATGTTCACTTTCACACTGCTTACTCATTTGTTCTCATATTCTTGTTTCTTCTAATATTTCAGTTTCTGTTCTCATCTAAACCATTCTACTCTCTTCGTTTGTTATTTCCCTCTTTTTCCCTGCACAACTTTCTCTATAGAGTTTCATTTCTTCCTTGTTCTTATATATTGCCCTTCTCTCCCCTTCCTCAACTGCTCTATTTATTCTCATCTCTCCTTTTATCTCAATCCATTTTCATTTCTCCAATATATAAGTATCCTCTTCTTATCTCTTTTAGCCTTGTCTAACCCCATCTGATCCAATTTATGCTATTTTTTATTCACATTTACTCGATCCTTAATCCTCTTTTCAATCTATGTCTCACCTCTACCTACCCTTCTCACTCCCCGTTCATCGTCTACCCTCATACGTTTACTTTCATCAAACCCCATCTCTCCCCTTATTTCTACTCTACCTCATATCACGCGCTCTATGCAGCTTCATCTCTCCACCTCCATCAACCAATCGCTACCTTCTTTGCAAGTAATTATTCCTTTCCACCGAGCTAGTCATCTCCTCTTGTCCCATTTCTACCCCTCCGTTTACGTCCCTTTCGTTTTTCTTCCTTCGACCTCTGTCATCGCAAGCGCTCTGCTCGCAACCGAGCGTCGCAGCCCTTACTAGTGTTTGTCTCGCGCCAACCGGCGCGGCCATTGAGTGCGCAGCGATTCCGCCGAGTGTTTGTCGTTCGCCGCATACACACCTGAGAGCGCGCCGAGCGCCCGGCCGACGCGACCGTCGCTACCGCTGCTTAAAGAGACTCCTCCCCTCAGCACGTTGCCGCTCTTTGACGTAGTCGGGCATTGTAATTCCGAGTATGGTTTGGAACGATTCGTTGAACGAGTCCACAGTTGCTTACTCTGGTTGCGGTTTGGATTTTAATTCTGCTATTTGGCGTTTCATTCAGTCAAAGGTTTCAGATAACAGATTCCGAATTTACAAGGGAAAAAGTCGTGAAGTCTATCGTAGTAGTGAATACTCAATATACTCTTCAAGGAACGAATTAATACCGTGACTTACGTCTTCCGAGTAACTCGAGACAGAACTTTTAAAGATCACAGGTTAGTTGCTATGCTGTCATAGGTCATAGAAGTTAATGCTAATTATTATTATTATTATTATTATTATTATTATTATTATTTAAAGAAATTCAGACGAAGCTATGTCTCTTTAGAGCACGGATTCGGATATCACCTCTTCTTTCTTCATTCGTTGTTAATAATTTTAGACAGTGAATACTAGGGAACAGGTAGTAACATTCAATAAAATATTATATATATATATATATATATATATATATATATATATATGTTAATAGAAATAGTAGATATTTCTTAAATAGTTGTAGAAATACCAGTAGTATCTATGAAGTCATTATTACACTCACCGCCACTTACTCGCCCTCGGCGCACGCACTCATAAACGACGGCCGAGTGGGTCGCGCTCTCATACTGAGTTGGTGTGTTGAGAACAATCCCTAGCAGTAGCGAGAATGCATTTGACCCCTGCTTGTACCTTTGTATTTATCCTCTTCATATTGTAGTAACTTTGGCTCGATACAGAACATCTGGAACACGATAAACACGCAATGACTTGGACCACCACCGAATGGGCATCCACCGGGTTGCTGTAACGCAGGATATCTGAATTTTGAACTTGCAAAGAAAATTATAATGAAACTGTTACTTTGGTCGTGCTCATTTTTTCACTCAGCTTCCCGGTCACATCAAAAATCAATGTGAAATATATGGATGGTTTTGTTGGCGACGTTGCTATTCACGAAAGAACAAGTTGCAGGGTGAGGGGGGATGGGCGGTTGATCCGGCGGGCGTGGGTCGCCACTATCGGATGAGCATTTCGAGAGGGGAGGCAGCCAGGAGGGGGCGTGGCACCCCATAAAGTGGCTCCCACTAGTGTCCACGGCTCTGGCTGAGGCAGCCGACCGCCAGAGACGATGGGCTCAAGGCCCTGGCGGCCGCTAAAATAGGGGATGCTCAAGTGGCAGGAGGTGGGACGGGGCGGTGCCGATTCTGTTAGAGGAGATGATAATAATAGCACCGTAGGGGACGATAATAACAGTGAGGGCAATAATGGTGCTGGTAATGACGGTGATGCTGGTGGTGATGGAAGTGGTGGTGGTACTGATGATGTAGATCCTTGTTGTAATAATGGGTTTCTGGTGATGATAGTAATGGTGATAATTGATTTATTCATGATGTGGTAATGATGTGGCGAAATTTGTTGTGTTTAAATGTATTGGAGGAGGGACATGAGGTAATGCTGGTGATGCCAGTAGTGGATGTGGTGCTGGAAGTAATTTGATGATAACTGAAGAGGGGTACGCAATAAGTTGGTGATTAGTAATGATAGTGATAGAGATAGACGAGGGATTGGTGATGGGCTACTTTGAAACTTTGATTATGTTAATAGAGTGACTGTTGAATTGTTTAGAAAGATATTACTTGTGGTGATCTATGATGTCGTAGCTGTTCAACTAGTTTTGATATTGGAGGATGTGATTGCGGTATTCTACATATTGAGACCATTACTAACCTTTTCTGAAGTTTCCCAACCTCGCAGAAGGACAATTGATGTGAAATTGGGTTATGAGTGATGGCAATGAGGAAACAAATTCATTCAAAATAATTTTTGTATAATTAGCCACGTCAGTCATATTATGCCTGACATAAAATATATAATAAATAATTGAGTTTAACAAAATACTCTAATTGTCAAAAATTGTGATGATTTTGTAAATCTTCTACTTCAAGTATATTTCATATTGAAGCATAGAATAAACTACTTTTCTCACATATGGTCTATGAACAACTCTATAATAAAATAAATATTCAAAATAAATATAGAACGTACATAAAATATAGAACGTACATAATATCAAGGAATCAGTAATAGGAATGAAAATTCTTGGTATCAGCTGACGCTGATTTTTAAGAATATAAAATAATACTTTTTCGTTTGTAATTTATATCTTATGAATCCATGCGTTATCTGATTCAACCTCTTTATCCTTCGAGAATACTCAAAATATTCAATATTAAAGATAATACACTTATTTACACAATTTGTCTTCGTCTTATGGCCTTATTATTGAATTTACGTTTCGGCTAATAGATTGAGAATACTATCAGGAATTAAGTAACTTATACTTGACATAAAATATGAAGAATGGTTCTAGTGATAAACTCAATATTAAACATAAGAATACCACTGATCACAGCGAGTTCACGCATTTGACATTATGAAGATAGTAGTTACTGAGATGGGACGCCAATAGAGACATTCGTAAGGTTTATACGAAGGTTATAATAAGGTTTAAAAGAATACCAATGAAAACAAACTATGAAAGAATACGAAAGATGCGAAAATACGAATACGATTGAAGAGGTTGGAGATGAGGGCGGAAACCTAAGTGCTGTAAAAGGTGTGTTGGGAACGCAGTAGACCAGCAATTTGGGCTTAGGCGGGATTGTTGGTAACGAGCAGAGGTGACGTTGACAGAGGCCATGGCAATGGAGCTGACAGAAGTGACAGTGACGGAGGCAGTGGTCGCGGAGACGACGCTGCCCGTGCGATGCTGGCGGAGGCGGCGATGGCGGAAGTACGCAGGCGAAGGCGGCGGTGGGGGCGGTGCCGTCGCTCGAGGCCGAAGTGCAATTACACGGGCGAACGGCCGGAAAGAATAAATACCGGCGCAGGTAACGAACTTTTTACTTAATTACGGCGTCTAATGAGAGCGGTGCATCCGAGCGCTCTATTACCTGCGTCGTAAACTCCGCGGGCGTTCGGCGGCGCAGGAGGTGCGGGAGCGGAGGCCTCGGAAGGAGGGGCGGAGGGCCGGACGAGGCGTCGCGTCGGAGCACGCCCCGCTGGAAGAAGTGGAGGTGCAAAGGGAGGGGTGAGGGAGTGGGCATAACGTTGGGGTGGTCGATGCAGGGAAGGCAAGTGTGAGTGACAGGGAGCGAATATGTTGAGGGGTGGTCGAGGACACGGAGATGGCAGTACGCAAGAAGGTCTCAGTTTCAGCGGAGTGAGCATCATGCCCATCAAGAGGAAATGGTGGAGGCGGTGGTGGAATTCAAGGATTATGACACGAAGGACAAGAGAATAACACGTGGAAAGGGTTGCAACAGGGGCCGGGGTCGTGGGAATGGACTTGCAATGGTGAATTCAACTTCGAGACGGATGGTGTGTCAAGGAGGAACGGAGGTGATTGGGGGGAGTCTGTGGAATGGATTCAGACAGAATGTAGCGGTAGAGGGAGCGGCGAATTACTGTGGTATTGAGGGAAGCTGAGACGGAGGTAGCGAGAGTGGGGGTATCGGGGGAGCGGGAGGTAGCTGGGGTGGAGGGTAGCTGCGGTAGTGTTGGGGAGGCGGAAGTAGGTGGCGGTAGAGTGGTAGCGAGGGTGGAGATAGTGAATAAGCCAGAGGGAGTGGAGGCGGAAACGAGGGGATACTAGTGGGGGCAAGGTTGGGTGTTCGAAGAAGCAGAGGTGGAGCTAACGGGGTGGGGGTCAGGAAAGGACGCGAGATTGGCGGGACGAAGATGAGGTGAGGGCGATGTTCTTGGGAGGAAGGAGAGGGAGTGGGGCTGCTCATGAGACTGGAAGAGAATCGGCGATTTGAGTTGATGGTGCTCAGGCGCGATTGGCAATGAACACGCATTGGCGGGGAGAGGAGGCAGTAGAGGGGGGTTGTGGTGACTCCTTGGGATGGGAGAGCCCGCGGGGAATGCGAGGCAGGAACAGCCGCCAAGCTTACTTGGGGGCGGGCGACGGAGAAGAGAAGGGCGAGCACGCAAGCGGAGAGGGTGGCTGGGCAAGCCGTAGCCCAACGGGGTAATAGGGGGGGGAGGCAGGAGTGCGATGCGGCGAGAATGAAGTCATCGGCGTTGCAAAGGCCGCGGGGAGGATGGATGGTTCCGGGCGAATGAAAAGGAGGGCGGACAGAAAGGTATCTACGAGCCGCTGGAGGTAGTTGTACGAGCGAATGAAAAGTAAGCAATTTGGAGATGTTATTGATTGCTGACTACGTGCTAATGAGTGGAAGGAGGCGCTGGGGAAGAAAGGAAGAATGATGAGATGGATCACAGCCAGTGTGCGGATATACTAGATGGAGCCTGAGGGGAAGTAAGTGTTCCACAAGAAGAGAATGAAGATGTAATTTA
This sequence comes from Gryllus bimaculatus, assembly GCA_017312745.1. NCBI lineage: Eukaryota > Metazoa > Arthropoda > Insecta > Orthoptera > Gryllidae > Gryllus > Gryllus bimaculatus. The sequence goes on from BOPP01000013.1 coordinate 5,423,635, forward strand.
TTTCAAGGGCGATAATGAGTAGACGGGAGATGTGAGAATAAAATACAGGAGGGAGTTTTCAAAGAAGACTTTGGAAAGATAAATATTAAAGAAGAATTTAAGGCTAAGACAAGTATGCGAAACCGCGAAGATAACGCAAATATTCGATTTACGAAATTTCGAGATATATAAGCGGATAATTATAAAATTATACTTTAAGTGTAGAGAGGAAAATGATAGAGAAATAAATGTATGGAACTAATGATATATGGATGTTATTGATGTGGATATGAAGTTGAAAATTGCATTGCTAGTAATGATCGGAGCAAATAGTGAAAAGCAACCACAAATTATTGATACGTTATTTCAGACAATCTAAAGAGGTAAAACATACGATATGTCGAAAGAAAATCACAAAAATATCTACCGCAAGAGGCAGATAAGTACGCGATTAGGATGAAGTAAGAGCCAAAGTTATATAATTTAAAGAGGCAAATGATACGTTTGTTTTTCTTTCGTGAAGTAGAAGAAATCTTTATATATAATTCTGTTTATTACCTTTCTTTGAGAGCACATAATAATAAAAAAACAAGAAAGATAAGAAATATAGTAACATTACATTTGTTTATATTCCGACAGACAAATCTGTATAATATTAATGATCATTTCAGAGAACAACTTTAAAATTCGTTATGAATTATATCTGAAAGTAATTTGCATTACTTCGGAAAATATTTCTTTATTTAGAAGCCTCTATAGCATGCATACAGTAAATTCTAAATACGTTGTCATACGTTTGATTCCAATATTTGTAATTGTAACGTGAATAATTTTATTTTGATGGCGATCATTTTTTACGTTTCGTTTTTCACTAAGATTAATTGGATACATTCTTATTTATTCATGAGATAGTGGCGGAAGGAAACGAATATACATACACGATATATTCCCAGCAACAGAAGGAATTCAGAACAAGTGAAGAAAATAATTCAGAAACTTCATAAGGCAAGCTGTCTCGTCAAGTTGCAGGCACGGAAACGCAATAAAGCCTCGGCTAACCGAGTTTGTGCATTCCGAGAAGTATGCGATTAAGAAATGAATTACTCTGACAACGCACGAAAGAGGTGAAAAAGACAATTTAGGGCACTTCAAGTTTCCGACGGGGCGGAAGCGTGGCGTGAGGGCGGCTGGGAATGTTGGGAATATCCGCGGCCGCCTCGTGGCTTCCGTCGGCGCCAGCGGTTCTTCCCGCACACCCTCCACGTCGCGACGCGATTCCCAGGAAATAAATTGAAACTGGCTCTGAAGAGCATGCCAAGTACGGGCAATCGCTGTTCGCTGGCAAAGGTGGCTCAGCTCATAAACTCATGTCACTTGAGTGCCTCTGAGCGGGAGTTCCTAGGCTTGAGTCACGACGGAGCAAGACTTTCGACACGAGCTAGATAGATTCAGGACGAATTCAGGAAGAGAATCTGGAAGAGAATTATAGCGACCGACTTCTCTGTTTCCCGTGGTTTCTCCGATAAATGCCAGGCAAATGCCAGAGCACTTCCCAAACGGGCCCTAAACCACATGCTATATATTTCGTTCCTCTTCCGTGACATTATCTCTCCCTTTACTAACACACTTACACTCACATGCACTACATTACCACACATGACGAGAGACCAGATGGGAGCTTAGAGTTTGTCTCGGCCGTGGACCAGCCGGAAGTGGAAAAGCTCCGCAAAGGTTACGTAGGTCGGCGTCGGATCTCGCCATTCAGCGAAGGAAGAACACGGCCACCTCCCGCGATAAAACATGCACTGCTCTTACGGAAATAATGACCCTAGCAGTTGACTCGCCCAGAACCACTAATCAATCAACCGTTCGCTGGTCTAATGGTGCCGCGTTACGACCTGGTGCACAAACGATTCCGCCGCCCTAACTGAGCCTTCTTCAGGACGGAAACTCCTGATGCATCGCGACGAAATATGTCTTTCTTTCACCATCAAAGAAAGTACGCGTACCTGCATTTCTTCTTCGATGTCAGTGCATTTTGGATTTTTTGTCGATTTTCTCAGTGATTTTATAAAAATATTCTTCTCTTAGAGGGATACTATGTAATTTCAATGATGCCCACAACAGGAGACATGTGTTTGCCATCGGATAACGCAGTGTTGTAGGTCTAGGCACCACGCTTTATTATTCGCCCTCATACTTATTTCATCATCGCGGCTTTATTTATTAGGCTATAAAAAACTTTTATAAATATATATGTCATAGCGATGTGCTAAGTACAAGCCGTAGTCTTGCATGTTTACACCTGGAATTTATTTGACTGTTCGGAAGTGGTATTTTCTATTTTACGAAACCATTGTATCATCCTTGAAGAAGGCTATTTCAAGATGACCGAAATGTCTATGTACAAGTTGGCGTTTGATATCATAATCAGCTTGACTTCACAAAGCATCAAACCGCGTCCCGATGTTACGATAGAATATTGTCGATATGCCTGGGAAACCACATAGAAATTAAGGTATACGAAGATGATGGTATGTCAGATAAATCAAGGGAGTAAAAATGGAGCAGGCAGGGAAATAAGAGCAAAATTTGACATAAAAAACTATGGTGAAACAGATTTTTTCACGTCACATTCTACATGATTTGGCCGAAATTTAAGTCTCGTTGCGAAATGGTGCAACGGTCATCGCTAGACGAGCTGCCCAAATACGGAGAAACGGCAACAGGAAATGTGTCTGGGGCAGAGGATTGAAATCCAGCACTGATGACGATGTTGGAGTTTTGATTTCTATTATTACTGAAATCTTTTCTCTCGCCCAACAGGAGAGAATGCGGATGAATACATTGAATTGTATCGCTCGCAAGGTGGAGAGACAAACTAAATCCTCCTCCCTAACCTCTTCTCCCCGTTCCAATATCTATCTCCCTTCCCATTGTTTGCCAACTCCTGCCCGTTCATTCCCACCCCTTCCAAATCCTCCACACTCTCTGGCACTTTCGCACTGCCGCGGACCACAATGACGCTTCCCGCCATGAGACGTCACGTCAGCCGTCACCCGCAAATTTTCGTGCCTTCCCCTCCCCCCGCGCTCATCTCCCCGCCGCATCCTGCCATGCATTACATTGCCTCACCACGCCAATGACATTCCTGTCCATGACATAACTTCACGCCTCCCCCTCCTCCCCTGTGCCTCCCCCCTCCTCATCGCCACGCCTCATCCCGCCCCGCCACGCCAAACCATACTCTAGCCCTGCCCACCGCTTTCCGCCTCCCCCGGATCTCTCCTGCATCGAACTCGGGAACCGCATTAATCTCGCGCCAAGTTGAAACGAAACAACTTCCACGGGCCGAGGCGGAGCGAAGCGGTCCGCGCGGGAAAAGATAATGGAAAGTTCCGTGAGCGCGCGTCGAGCACAAAGGGCGCGGTGCAGTCTGGGTAATTTCCGATACGCGACGGGCGCCGCCGCCGGCGCCCGCCCCGCCCCGGCCCGCCCGCTCTTTGCCTCGGCTTGCACGCGTCTTCCGCAGTCACTTGAGAGGCGCCGCGGTATTTGAGGGCACACACTGGGCCAACATCAACTGAACGGCAATAATTGAAGAACTTCACAACGAGATGTATCTGCAAGTGACAATATTAGTAATTCCCGCAGATTGTCATGAAACAAAAAAAAAATAGTTCTATAATGCAAAACCTTTATATTACGTGGGATAGAACATTTATTGTTATCAAACGTTGTCAAAAACTCTCGATGCTACCGTTGCTTCTCTTCGACACGTATATATTTTTATTGTTTTTTTAATGAAGAGAATTAAATAAATAATTAATAGTTCAGTGTGAAATATGATACCTAAAAGCAGTCCGACACAATCGTACATTTGTACATTTTTATATTTGTACGATGTGTGGGTGGCATAACGTGTACATGGTAGTAATTGTAGAACATTGAAGGCGATGGTAATAAACTAGAGTTCATCAGAGTCATGATATGAAGGACACTGAATACTAGGACATAGTAATCAATGTAGGAAATTCAATGAATGACAGATAATGCAAAAAATAAGGGAAAGAACAATGCGATGTAAAAAAGACACGTTTTCCATTTGGATTATAAAACGTATGTTCTGTACGTGTTTATGAAGTAAACGTGTAGTTATGAGCTGTTGAGAAAAAGGAAGATAATGAAGGGAATACGAAATAACATACGCCGACGGCGATGGCGAGGAGGCATGTTTAGCAGTTTGCGTAAGGGAGAAAACCGCAAGGGTTGGTAGGAAACACGAAGGTGATGGAAAAGAATTTTCGAGCTCCAGTGGGCCACGTCCAGATAACAGAAGAACGGCGAGGGAAGGCAACGGATGATGATGGATGATGGGTCCGTGATGGCACTGAGCAGGGAAAGCATCTCACCGCGGAGGCGTCGGAATCCGTACATCTGCGATTAGATGTTTCGTTCACAACTTTCATCACTTCTGAAAGGCGAGGTTAAAGCGTCTGAATGGAACAAAAATCTGGGGAACACTGTTCTCCGCCTTTCAAACTCCAAGTAAGACGTTAGTGTTAAAAAATAGAGAAGCATTAGGATTAGTGGCTTTTAACGTTCATTATATACATTTTCATTATTTAAATATTGAACGAAGATCTCGATAATAAATGAAATCTGGGATCGATTGTTTTTCCCTATAACGCTACCAAATCCTTCTCCCTCTCTCTTTTGCCATCCATTAGAGTTTATGTCGGTTTATGACTTAACATTAGAGGATTTGCATTGTAATGGGAATCTTTGCAGATCGTGGGAATGTGCCAAATATGATGGGGAAGCCGGTCCTAAGAATGGGAGTGGGGTGGGAAGAATATAGTGTTACGTTTCCCAATGTTTAAGAACTGTTCCACATTCGCCTGGAAATGGAAGGAGAAAACTATTGGATGGTGGATTCGAGTGTTGCAGACAGCTTCTAAAATAATCCATTAAGGCACTTGTGGAATTCGAAACTAAAATACCTCATCTATAGCACATACTCGAGCTAGAAAGCCATTTCGTGGGAATACTGCCACAGGGTGGTCTCTTAGATGCTGTTGCGCAAAGTCATAGGAAATGGAGGCAACGGAAGTCGATGAGGAAAAGTGGAGGAAGGGAGGCAGGGACAGATTTCTGGAACGCAGTTTCAGCGGCGTGAGAGCGGCGTGGATGTCAAGAGCAGCGGAGGCGGTTTGGAAGGAGATGGCCCCAGGGGCGGCAACTTCGGTAACAGGCGGGGAGAACGGGGTCGATGGGACGGGGTGGCAGGGGCATCGGGACAACGGGTATCAGGGCAGCAAGGCGGCGGGGACAGTGGGGTCGGCAGAGGCGTTGGTG